>NW_006498507.1:833647-857533 GCF_000471905.2 Amborella trichopoda | reverse complement strand
TATAATACTCTACTCTACTTAACTTACTTACGTCCCACCTACCACTTCTTCGTACCTACCTCTCTCTCTCTCTCTCTCTCCTCCTCTCTCTCTCTCTCCCTCTCTCTCCCTCTCTCTCTCTCCACATCCAGGGTTATTGTTTGAGGGCACCATGAAGTTTGGATTTTCCCTTGTTTTTCTCCCTCTGTTTCTTGCCTTATTTTCACTTGTTGCAGCTGAAGACCGTCAGAGTCAACACCCCGAGCGCATTTCAGGTAGGCTTCTCTATCTCTCCCCCATTTTTTGACATTCATTCGTTTCATTTCATTTTCTGTTTCTTTCTGATGGGTTTTTTCTCTTCTTCACAAAGTTAGGTCCCCTAG
Source organism: Amborella trichopoda (assembly GCF_000471905.2). The sequence goes on along the minus strand of NW_006498507.1, from coordinate 857,171 downwards.
TTCTTAGGTTTATTGGTGCTTCTTTCTCTCTCATCCTGGGCATTATTTCCACTTGTTCTTACGTTTCCGTAATATGTCACTGGTCAACTGTTTTCTAGGGAAACATTTTATTTATCTTTTTGGTTTTTTTTTAATGTTTAGGGAAAATTGGATTTTTTCTCCTTTTCATTTAGGGTTTTTGTGACATGGGAATTGAAATTTAGGTTAAGCTGAACTAAAATTTGTGGTATTCCCCTGTATTGATTAGTGATTTAAGCTCAATGTTTTATGCTGAATATATGATTCCTGGCTTATTTGGGTGGTGCGATCCATATGAAAGTGCTTAGAATTGTCCACTTATGCTGTGATTTCTGCTCAGTATTGCGCTTGAGAAATTAGAGAAAACCACTAAAAATTTTGTATTAGAAAGGGATAAAATTCTGTGTGTTTTGCTAAACTGGGGATCCAATATGAATCTTTCAGAGATTTATTGTTAATATGAGGGCCCAATATGAAAATTTCTGAGATTTATGGGTTATGCATTATTAGAATTTAGAAGCCTTATTTTATTGATTGGTGTCTCTACATGATTCTTTCCGCATTTATAGCATTCTTATTCTGTTTGTTGACATTCTTTGTAACTGAATGAGTACAGAGTTTGGGGCTTCTGGTGAATTGAATGACTTTTACGACTTATGTTCTATCAGATGTCTGATTTATGATAGAAATATTATTGTTAGTTTGTTCTTTGTATTTCAGACTTTTCAGGTATTGTATCCTTAATAAAACCATGATTTTGGATGTTCCTAAAGTTTCATTCAGGATTCTCTACCCTTGTTGCAGCTTTCTTTCTTGCTCTATAGATGGAGTGAGATACAGAACCTGTGAAACCGGAATGAAACATTTTATGATTAGCTTTTAGATCATGTTATGCTGACAATGGTTATCATCTCTTCTAATCTCTATTTTGTAGAACTTGAAAATCTATAGTTTTATATTTTATGAATAGCTTACTTTTGGTCCCTTTCAAATTTCAAATTTTGATAACCCAAATGAACTGTTTCTTCTGAAACCTTCCTTTTTTTTATTCTTTTCGCCTCTACATTTCATTTTGTTTAGTCTGGAATTGGCCCAATAGGAACTATCACAATTTGAAATCTTAGGTGTTTTAAACTTCTGAAGTTATTTAATTCATTGATTACATGAACATGAATTTGAAGTTTCGAGTTTTGTGGGGTGCAGGGAGTGCTGGCGATGTTCTCGAAGACGACCCAGTCGGAAGGTTGAAAGTGTTTGTTTATGAGTTACCTAGCAAATACAACAAAAAGATATTGCAGAAAGATCCAAGATGCCTTACCCATATGTTTGCTGCTGAGATTTTCATGCACAGGTTTTTGTTATCAAGCCCTGTTAGGACTCTTAATCCTGAGGAGGCTGATTGGTTTTATACACCTGTGTACACAACCTGTGACTTGACCCCGAATGGGCTTCCATTGCCTTTCAAATCACCTAGAATGATGAGAAGTGCCATACAATTGATTTCAACTAATTGGCCTTATTGGAATCGCACGGAAGGGGCAGATCACTTCTTTGTGGTACCACATGACTTTGGGGCGTGCTTTCATTACCAAGTAAGACGTTCTCTTGTCCTCCCCCTTCCTTTTTATTCTTCTATTTCTCCCTTTTTGTTTGTTGCGTAGAACTTGCATCGACCTATTTATGGCTACTTGTTATTGCTGTTCAAGACAGGGAAAAGCAAAGATGTGATATGATGAATAAAATCACAGGTTATACTTTATAAATTTGAATTTCTTCCACTCTTTTTAAGTTCCAAAGGAAGTTATTAAAGAAGTCAAACTCTGGACAAAGAGATGTTAACAATGATGTGAAGAAATAAAATAAGGTTAATTCTAGATAAAATAGTGAAGACAACAAAAAGCAAAATGAAGCATTATAAAGAAACGTGAAACATGGGTTACATTTTCTGATTGTGAATACCTAGAAAACAGGGAGAGAAAAAAAGCCAAACTAGCATTCAAAATGGATCTTGTATCAAATGGCTGCTAATGATAACTTTGACTAATGACCATCTGAATGAAACAAGCAATTGTTAGTGAGGCCAATTTTGCTGATTGCTTCTAGAAGAAGGGGGGACAAGATGTTTGGGGTTTGAAAGTTTGTCGATAAGTGAGGCTCTTGCGGATCCTAGAGGTGTTTTCTTTCCTAGAAAGGATGTAAATACTCTGGTTTGGATCCAAAAGCTTCATGGCATCATGGTGCCCTATTAATATCTGGGAGTCATTGGAATGTATATTTTCCTCGCAAATGGTAGCTTTCAGTTGTTTCTTAGGGATAAATTCTTCACCAAAGGCCATCATTAGAGTACAGAAGGTAGTTGCACAATGTGAAGAAAGACAGAGGATATGGCAGAACATCATACTTCGGTTACTAGAGGAGACAAGGATTAATTTTTAGATCGTTTTGGAATTGGTTTTGTAAACTAGAACCTCTGACGAATGTTTCATTCATTCACAATGGACCATTTGAAGATTAAGGAATTCTTTGCAGCTGCTGCTTGTTGTGGATGTTTTTGTGATGTGGAGGGAGAGACACCTTAGAATTTTTGTCGTGGAGTATGGCATTAGGATGATAGACGAGTGCATTAAGACAAGCAATAGTTTGTTTGTAGTTATTAAACAAAGGAGTTTAAAGGTGTGATAGGTAGTGAAGCAGAATGTTTTAAGATGCATGAGATATGTAGATACAAGTAGGAGAAGGTTAATTTTTTATTTTAGTGCTGGCAGAGTTCCAAATTGCACAACAGTCAGATGGATATACTGTCGGATATACTGAAGCCAAGAAGGTTAATGTGGATTTGATTGTAGTACGCACTGCATGGAGGCATGGGAAAAATGTTGCTTATCAGGCTCTGTCATATACTACATTGCTTGACACTTTGATTGTAGGAAATAACTTTTTCCTTTCTTGTATAAGGGAACATTGAATGTGATAAGATTGTCTATTAATGTGCCTCTTGGACCATGGCGATGTTTTAGTGAAGACTCTAGACCTTGCTAGCCCATGGGAGATTTCCTCTTGGCACAGGAATGTGGATGCTTGCGATTTGGCTGGAATGTTGTCCAGGAATGGGTTCTCTAGGATGCAGTTTGAGTTTGTGGGATTTTCTCCATTTGTTTTAGGACGTCTTGTGTGATGAATTTGGTATAAAACTTCCTTTTTCTAACAATAGAAACTAATTATCAACAAATAGATAAAGAAACTATGGTCATGGAGCCTACTAGACTTTTCTCTGATGGCCAAAGTCTAGGCTTGAAGTTCATGAAATCTTCAAATAATGCTGCTTTTCTTTGTATTACTGTATGTTTTGTATTTCTGCTCATAGTACAAGTTTATAGATGTGCATGTGATCCATTTCTTGTGTTATATTTCTCATACATTTTGGTTGACTGGTGTTTGTTTCTAGGAAGAGAAAGCTATCGAAAGAGGGATTCTTCCATTACTTCAGCGGGCGACTTTAGTACAGACTTTTGGGCAACGGAATCATGTTTGCTTAAACGAGGGCTCCATCACCATTCCTCCCTATGCCCCCCCACAGAAGATGCAAGCTCACTTGATCCCTCTTGACACTCCACGGTCGATCTTTGTTTATTTTCGGGGTTTGTTTTATGATGTGGGCAATGATCCTGAAGGGGGTTACTATGCAAGGTATGGTCCTACATGAACCAATTGTTTTATATTGTGTTTACTTCTAAAAAGCAAACCATATCTCAAATTATAAGAAGAAATCTCCGCAATTGATTCAAGTTGATTTTGTGCAGTAGACATTTTAATTGATTCTCGTGTATGGTTTTTACTTAATTGCATTGATTCTAGATTCCAATTTGTCCAACTTTTTGTAAAAAAGATAAAAGTTTTTAATAATTCTGATTTCTGAAACATTTCTTCAGTTTTATCGGATTTTCTTTTATGAAAGGTGAAACTGTTGAGCGGTTCTTCAGTTTCATCAGTCTCAGTTTGAAATGGGTTTCACTGATTTTTTGCTTAAATCTCCTCTTTCCTCCAATAAAAAAAATTCACTACTTACACTCATATTTCTTGGGAAATGTCGTCGAACTTTTTCAATTGATGCTCAGGTCTCAATTCAAAATGGGTGACATGGATAACTTGATTCATCTTTCTGCAGAGGGGCTCGAGCTTCGGTTTGGGAGAATTTTAAGGACAACCCACTTTTCGACATCTCCACAGAGCACCCTGCCACTTACTACGAGGACATGCAGAGGGCTGTGTTCTGCCTTTGTCCATTGGGTTGGGCTCCATGGAGCCCGAGATTAGTTGAAGCAGTCATATTTGGTTGCATACCCGTAATCATAGCTGATGATATTGTGTTGCCCTTTTCTGATGCGATTCCCTGGGAGGAAATTGGCGTGTTTGTTGAAGAGAAAGATGTGCCAAATCTTGATACCATCCTTACGTCAATGCCAACCGAGGTTATCCTAAGGAAACAGAGATTACTGGCAAATCCATCAATGAAACAAGCTATGTTGTTCCCTCAACCTGATCAATCTGGTGATGCTTTCCATCAAATATTGAATGGGCTTGCCCGAAAGTTGCCCCATGACAAGAGCATATATTTGGATTCAGGTGAACAGGTTTTGAACTGGACCGCAGGCCCAGTGGGTGACCTGAAACCATGGTAGTTGAAGGATAAACCACATTTTGAAGAACAAATGCAAGGCTGGTCCTTAATTAATCTCTTGTGGGAGCTGTCCTTGCAAGAGAAACATCGGTTCCTGATCAAAATGGCTGCTTCTTCGGTTATTGTTGAGTGTATTATTACAATCAAGTTCATGGGGTGTCCTTAATTTGTAAAATCATGCTAGAACAGGTACATTGTAATAATTTTTTGTAGCTCGAGGTGCATTCTCATCATTTGGAGCTTTCCATTATTGTGCAATTGTAAGTTGATTGCAGTTTTAAAGTGCCTTTTTTTATTATTTGTCTTAGTTATTCATTTAGGAGTTCATCTTTCTTTCCTGGCTTGTTTATCTTCTTGTGCTTTGATTACAAAGCATGAGGGGGACTTGTTGGGGTATTCTGTCCTACTGAAGATCTAATCGGGGCACTTCAGCTATCTGATTAGCTAGCATGCTCTAAGGACTAGGTTTCTTCAGGGGTCAGATTTTGATGTCATTCAGATTTCTGATAACTGCTTCAGTGAGTTGGTGTCATATAGGTTTTCTCGTTGTATAGTTGGAGAAGATTCCCGAGTTCACTACTATAAGGAATCTTCTGGTTGAAGTATTATTTAATACTTCAAATTGGAGATTCTTGTGTTTACTTTTTTGAATAGTGGCTGTCTGATCCACTTCAATATTTGAGACATGTGAGTTGCCAACTAGATCTTGTACTTTATGAGAGTCAGCTTAGAGACTAAAAGGTTAAAGTGCTTATTTTAAAGGGGGAATGGGGAAATCATTGAGCGAATAAGGGATTCATGGTGATTATTGAGGTCCCCATTTGTAAAATGGAACCATAAATTGTATCTTATTGCTATTATTTCATTGGGAATCCTTTTTTGGTGTACCTGCCGCTACACAATATCCTGGTGGCTGCATCCCAAAAATTCATTTTTTGGTTGCTTTGAGGCCTCGAAGATGGTCGGAAAACTTGTGCAAATCTCTCTTGATCACCAAACGGAAAAAGAAAAAGGTCTAGAGCTATTAAAATGATTTAAATCTGATCAATTTACTATTTGTCCAAATGAAAAGTATGCAAAGAGATGGCAAGGAGATCACAATCATTTTTGTCCATCTGATTTTAAATAAGGTGGTTTTAAGCATTTTTGTCCATCTGATTTTAAATCAGGTGGTTTTAAGCATGTCATTGACGAGGCTCAATATTAAAAAAAAAATTCTTGAATTTTATGACACACTTTAATCTATCCAAATTAGTATCTAGTAACTAAAGGTGATTGTGATTTCTTTATAACAATAATAAATAGTCTCATAGTATATAATCCAGATCCTATCAAGTGTAAAGATATTTCTGAAATTAGAAAACATGATATTTCCAAATCCTAACAATGGACTCTCTTCCCCACATGCTACCAAGCTTAGACACTATTTTTTTTTTTTAAGGCTGCAGTTTATTTAAAAATTGCAACCTTTAGGCTTTAACATGTTGAAATGTATGGTGGGTGAGATGGCGCTGAAGTATGTACTGAGAAAAGATGGAAAGAAACAATTACAGAAAATGGGGACATGTGGGGCTTTAGGAAGAGAGAGAACCCTTCGGACCAGTAACATCTCTTTGTGGTCCACATTGGTCCACATGCACCTCCTCACTATGATCATCCTGCCCAAGTTGCCCAACATCTCTTATTTTTGCCCAAGTTCGAATCTTATCTTTTCATTTTCACAATATAGCTTCCTGAATGTGATCCCGCCAAACGGATGCAAGTCTCTAATGCTTAATTGCAACTAATTCCACTTTCTTTGAATCTGACAAATTCTTTCATTCAAAGAATCTTTTTATCGTACTCAACTAATCTAAAAACTCTTCTGGTGATAAACCATCAAAAAATTTAGGTAAGTCAACTTTAATACCTAAGTCGTCTTTATGGCGTCGCGCTTGTCTACTCCTCTTGGATTGGACACGAGTCACTATCCGACTCAAGCCTTTATCAATACGTTTGTGAACCCATACTTTCACTTGAATCAATCGTCGATTCTGAGCTATGCGAAGTCGTTTCCATCTTCAACTCATGGTGCTCTCCAAACAAGCCCTCGTGGATGGAATCTTTTGGCCGGGGATCTTCTCACATTCTGGTGATTTCTATCTTCCAAAAGTGCAACCACTGACTCCGTTAGATTGTGCACAGTCTCTGCCAACATATCGAGTTAATGACCTACGTTTCTTCGGCCACGGCCACTACCACGAGCAGCCATCACATTTGATGAAACTCACAAACCGTAGCTCTGATACCAAATGGTGCAATACTGACACCAAAAAGTGTAGATCCAAGGCTGGTTGTGCAATAATGATATGGCTTCCTTGATCTCGGTCAAGGGAATGAATATGAAGGAAACTTCAGCCCTCACTCTCGACACTCAAGGTATTTGCAATACACAAGGATAACCTTCTAATTCAAGGTACTCAAGGTACATATGGTACATAGAGAAAATTATGTTTCTCTCCCTATAACAAATAGGAGGAAGAAGTTTTTATTTCATTAAACAAACTATCAACAAAGCTAACTGTTATAGCGATGTTCCATGCATATAAACCAGTTTGTTGGAGCTTGAGAGTAACAAAAAGACCTTTACAAAGTGTGAAATTGACTACATTACCCATGTGCCCTATTTCCCATACTTGCACGCAACTTTCATGCACCCAAGTTCCCATACATAAAACCAAACTTGTAAATATTGAAACTACACATTTTTTACTTTTGGATTTATAGAAATTTTCACACAATAAATTACTTGTCTCCATACCAAATTCCCTTGAATTTGACAAATCCCAAAATGACCAAACTCATCCTGGGACCCAAAACAAAATAGACAATCACAATCACATCCCGATGACCAAAAACACTTTTGGATGCTGTCTGTATAAAAAAGGGATAATGTGTTGGGACGTTGAAAATATAGATTATTTCGTTCATAACCCACTTAACAAATTCAAGGTTGGTGAGTTTGTTCAGTTTGAGAAGAGCAAGAGTGCCTAAAGTAGCTAACAATGCTCCCAAATGCAAGGTGGTTGTGCCTCAAGCTCTCGACCTTTCTCTCAAGTCTGCTGGGGAGGCCTAGATTGACCTCTATCTCTTTCTTTTTGGGGTGGCAACGGCCCGGTTCGATCTGGATCCGGATCCGAATAGTATTCAAGTCCAAAATTTGGACCCGTACCTAAACCCGTCAGGTCCTGGGTCTACCCGTCGGGTTTCGGATCTGCTTAGATTCATTGCTACATAACTTTTCCTTTTCCTTTTTTTTTTTTGCCATTTTTTTAACCATCATATACCCTATGACTATGAGCTTCTTCTTTTTTTTGCTAATAATACCGTAAGTTTTGCTAATATTGTGACAATATGAACACCTAGCGTGCCTAAAGACACATGATTACCATCATATACCCGACGATTATGGGTATGGGTCAGGTTCGGTTGGACTCGAACCCGAAACTTGGCCCAAATAATATTCAAGTCCAAAATTTGGACCTATACTTAGACTTGAGGTCGGGTATACCCGCCGGGTCCTGGGTCTAGTCCGGTCTATTGCCACCTCTTTCTCTCTCTCTCTCTGGCTTGAATAGGTAAGTTGTAGTTTGTTGTTTGGTAGCTTATGAGTAATCTCTGGTCTATTATGAATTAAGTTTTTTATTTTTGGACATTGGGATGTTTTAAATCCACCAAATTGGATATTTTTTAGGGTTTAGTAAAAGAATTTTGAAGAGAGATAGAGAAATTTGAAAACACGGGCATGCTTAGGAGAGATTTTCGGGCTGGGCTCGGGCCAGGACTAGAAACATACTTTATGGTGGAACTGGGCCGGGCCTAAGCTGAAATAATTTGGGATTTTCTCGGACCCAAGCCGAGCCTTGTGGCAACCCTAAAACCAAGCCATTTCAATTTTATGACATCTCAAAATACTGGATGGTATAAAGTTACAAGAAGCCAGTGCTACAAACAAAAATAAGGAATACCCTAATCAAAAAAAAAAAAAAAGGAATGCCTGGGCTATGAGTATTTTATTGATTGTTTTTCATGCTTATAGGATTATTTGAGAAGGATTAGACAATCAAAACCTTTTTCATTTTTTGCTGCACCAAGATTGATATTAGGGTTTCAGGTTTACACTCGTATCAATGTTTCAATTTCAAAACTAAGTTCACTTTGGTGAGGTCGTAGTACAACATTTCTTAAGAGCCATGCACCATGCTTTTATAAGAGCATACTATACATTTACTTCAGTAGAAGGCTTGTTTGGGAATTTATTTCTTTGTTTTAGGGAATATGTTCGATATGATTATCTTTTTTTTGCACAAGAAAGTCACAATCATCTCCAGTCATTAGATTTGAAATTTGGACATTGAGAATAATGCACGAAGTTTATGAAAATTTTTATTGAGCATTATGCATAATCAATGACTGTACCTTTAGCCATTTGATTTCACATTTAATGGCTAAGAATAAGTGTGACCTCCTTATATCAAAAGTAAATAGTCTCATCTTATACGTTATCTTTTCTTATGTGTAATTTTGGGATTTATATTAGAATCACTTGAAGAATATTGAAAAAAAAAGAAGTTGGATTTTGAGTTTTTAGATTTGACTCTCCAAAAGTTAAACAGTCTCTATTCATTATAAGGATGTTTTTTTTCAGGCACCTACATAATGCGAATTTTGCTGTTTTTATTTTCTTCTTTTTCCTTCCTTTTTTATTTTTATTTTTTTTAAGGTTGAGTTGAGAAGGTTTTGTCCACTAATTATCCTAAGAGTGCCATACATAGTGTTTTACACAGGGAAGTGAATTGCTTAAATGCTCGTCTCGGAATCTAGAATTTCTTGGCCTTCTTAAATAGTTCTTAAATAATTGTTACTTCCATAATAAAATACGCATGTCAATAATATGAAGCATGAAATCAAAAAAGTAAATTGCAATTATTGCATAAACTCAGTTAGTTTCTACTTAGATGAACGAACCAAATCCGGATCAAACTAAGGCGTGGTGGAACAACTATACTTTTAAATATTGCTAAGAACACAAAGCAAATAAACCAATTAGGAAAGGACTTAAATTTTAGCTTATTTTTATTGGGATGTATACTATGAGACCATTTATTTATGAAAAATTGTTTCATACGGGCTGGATCATATTTCTACATATGCGGTCTAGAAGTATAAAGCATCCATCTTACATATGTGGCCCATCTAAAAACAATTGAACCTAACGGTCCAAATGTTTTCTTAACAGAATTATTATTATTTTTAATTTTTAAAATTTATTTATTGTTCATATTCATGATCTCCATGTTAGAGATTACATATCCTTAAAAATTAAATCAGAAAATCTATCTCAAAAATAGATTAAGGGAGCCTGCATTTCTACATATGTAGGCTTGACCCGCATGTTAACCACATCCTTTATTTTTTGTACACGGAGGTCACAATCATTTTTAGCCATTGGATGTGAAATCCAATACATGAAGTATTTTACAATATTCAATAAATTTTGTTTTGTACTTTTTGCTTAAATAATGACACATCATCGACCACCTGACCTCAAATCTAAGGGTCAATGATGATTATGACTTCCTTGTATAAAAAATAAATGATCTCATTGTCTGTTTTTCTATTTTTATTTTTATTTGTATTTGTATTAATATTATGCAAATTGTATATATATTTTCACTCTCTATTTTTGCACATACAGTATCTCTCTCTACGGGTATCTTTATATAAAGAGAAATCCAATAAAACGCCTCTATATAAGGCCTCTTTTATTCTCTTTTATAGTTTTCCACAAAATAATAAGTCGTGTGCCTCAAGCAACCCAATCACGTACCCATACAAATAGGAACTTCGGACCTTCATATACTAAAAGGAATATGGTTTCACACGATAAAAACAAGGTGGCTAAAAAGGCTTGACCCAAGAAAACAAGTTGTCTAAATTATTGAGTGCAGATTTTATATTCTTATTTTAAGGCCAACTTTGATCTCACATACCACAAGGAAGCAAGTTCTATCTAAATCCACTAACTTTAAATACTCCCTTGGAAAATAGTAGATTTTTTTTTCCTTTTTGTTTATAATGAAGCCATAGTAGATTTACAGCATTGATGTTTTAACTTATAAGTTTGAATCCTGTGTAACTCATACCACTTTATATGGCTCAGTTTTAGGTTTTTGCTCAATGCTGAGAGATCAAGATAACTAGACGATACAACGAGATGTCTTAAGTTCCATTCTTAATATGAGTAGATAGCCACTTCTATGCTGAAATGTATAAGGTCATTTAGACCATGTAAATCTGAAATTAGATATGGATCTATTACATGTCATGCATAAAAACTAAAAAGAATGATATGGGGCACTGCAAGAAAGCATCTATATTGATGTCCTTTGATATTGATCCTATGCTTATACTATCTCGAGAATAACTTGGGTCGGAGTATGGGAATCATAAATGAACCCCCACTGAGTCCAAACCGAATTTTGATGTTTAATCACTGTTCAGGACTTGGTTATTGAGAGATTTGCATAATAAACGAGGAGCCTCGGCTCGTGAAACTATATTCAAAACTTCTTCATGGCTTCATGAATGGGTGTTTCCATTCAGAAGAAAGTATACAACACATCATGTGTATGGTAGACAATAAACTGGAAGATAGGATGGATAGTGGAGATGATCTACAGTTGTAACTCAGTCATGAGTTATCAGACCCATTTAGGGTTCATCTCCACTCTCCATTATTGGGAATGGAAGGTAAGGCCTTCCATAAAGAGCATGTGTACTATATGCCTTCCAATTCATATTAATGAAATATCATTGATTAGCTTGAAGACGAATTAAAGGGGAGATGAACCATGTAGTGTCTAAGATAGTGTTACACATTATCACTATCCCAATTGTCTGTATTTCCAATCTCAAATGGTGGTACTTACACCAGTGTCTAGCCAGTACTAGCTGATTTCCGAGTCAGCTCGCAAGTTTTAAGTTGGTCCCCTGATTCTGGCCAAGTTACTCTTACCGATGAAAAGAAGATAAGCATTAAAAAAGAAAAGAAAAGAAAAATCGATTGTTATATGGGAATTGCCCAAGTCCCTACAAAGAACCAAGCGGTTCACTATGGTGAACCGCCCAGTTCTGAACAACCCAAGCAAGTGGTGTTCTTAAGGCCCGAGCCTGTTCTAGCATTTCCAAGTTGGCTGGCCATTTTTTCCGTCCTTGCTTTAAAAATCCATCATATCAGCTGAAGCCTTGTCATCTGATATAAGTCTTTTGCAGTCTTATTTGACATGATGAAGAGAAATGAAGTACTCGGTTATATAGAAGGAAAGAAGGCGGTTCTAAGACAACACATAAGGAAACAATACGGTACAAGAGGCAATATTTTTCAAACTTAAAATTCCCAAACTTGTTATAAGATCTAAAGTTTAAAATATAGTGTGATCGAGCAGATCTATAAACATTTGAAAATATAGAAAATTGATGATCCAGATAATGCATTACAACATGCAATATTTTCCAAATTTGAAATTAATTTTTTTCATATCTATATATCTTGAAGTCGTGACGATCGATTTGAGGTTTTTTCGACCTCGAAACTACCTCTTCTAACGAATTTTTGAGGTGTGCCTTAGTTTGATTGTTTAATGCTCAATCTCGTATAAACTATTTCGGTGCGAGACAGTGGTCACAATACTTGAATAGAATAGAGTTGTAAATGGGAAAGCAAATGATCCCATGGTCAAACTCAATAAAGAATATAAGACTTGCAGGTGTTAGATTTTGAAATGAAGGGATCAGGATGGAACATAGTAGGTGTCCGGTAGTTAGGGAACCATGGTTAGTAAATTAGGTGGATGAAAATGGGGAAATTCACAAGAGGTGCGCCTTAATTTGATTATTTAAGGTTGCAACCTTATGGAAACCACACCCTAACCACACCCTTAAGTAGAGATCCTTTTTTCTAATTAGTAACATAGTTACATAAAAAGAAGCAAAACTCTGTCATTTTATTATTTTTGAACATTAAGCTTTTAAAAAAGAGATTGTCTACAAAGAAGCGATTTTCTTTCAAATACTAAACATGCCGAACACCGTTCAAATGAAGTTATATATCTGGGGAATAATTATAGGAAAAAATTTATATAGGGTCGAGGCTCTAAACAATCAAATTACAGTGCATATCAAAATTCATTAGAAGAGGTTGTTTTGATGTCGAAAAATCTTTCTCGCTCATATTGACATTGAGATATATAGATGTAAAAAAAATATTTCAAGTCTAGAAATACTCTATCTTTTAATATATTAATATTTTCAAGTGTTTATAGATTTGCTCGATCTACACTATTTTTGAAGCTTTAAATTTTATTATTAGAGATGAAAATAAATTTTTAGGCCATTACAAAGATTTTTATTGTGGAAAAATAATCTTTCAACACTATTTAAAGGTATGTTTTATTTGATTATTTAGGATCTCAACCTTATGCAAACCACACCTATAACTATAACTTATCATACAATCCTTCTCTTAACACCAATACTACAAGACGATTTACTTTTAGTACTTTTTCTTAACACAAATGCTATTAGGCTATTTATTTTTAATACAAAAAAGTCACGATCAATTTTAGCCATTAGATATGAAATCCAACCTCATAAATGGTGTAATAAGATTTGAAAAATTTTATTTTTCTGGCTTTGTTTCCAATCATTAACGCATCCCAACTCCTTAAATTTCAATCTTTATAGGTTGGTGGGCATTATTGAACTTTGTTTGCTGTTAGATGCTAATTGGTTATTTATTTTAATATGAATAACATCCTTGGAGCCAGTACTGATGCATCAACTTGTTAGAGGTTGGGTCCATTCATCAACTTTTGATGGAGACACAGAGAGAGGAGGTTGAACATTTAGAATCCTATAGGAATGGGCACTATTGAAGTTTTGTTTACATTTGATGGCAATATGGACAATTAGTTCTTGTATTAAAATATTAAAATTTTGTCAGAATTATCGGTGCATCAACTTTAAAATGTTGGTTCATTCCACGATTGGTCAGCCAATTACAAAAGGAACTTCATTCTCACTTCTATAATTAACCTTCATTTCAAATTTTAATGAGAGAGTATCACCAAAGGTTCAATTAGCATACGAATGCATCCGTAGGTGTAGAGGTAAGTCAGCCTTCAAATTTTATCATGGTATATAATTTTGATGTAAAATGTTTTTAAGATTATCTTAAAATCTATTTTTATATTTAATTATAAAATTTTAAATTTAAAAAATAGTTAAAATCAAGTACATTTATAAATATATGAAAATCTTGGAAATGAACTGTGTAGATAATATGTTGTAAAATGCACTATTTCAAAGACTTAAAATCTTTTTATTTTTCATGGTCATACATCTCGATGTTGAGATAATCAATCAAAGGGTTTTTCAACATTAAAACTACCTTTTCAATAGATTTTTGAGTTGCAACTTTAGTTCTACCTATCAGGTGGCAACCTTATATAAACTTTTTCCATCACTAAATAGACACTAATCTTAATTTTTCAAAATAATTTAACATTATAAATATATATATCTATTTGATTTCAAAATACCCATCAAAATACACACAAGTTGAGTTGGAACAGTAGAAAAATATAAAATATTAAATAGTTAAAAAATAAGGTGTATTTTGATAAATTTTTCAAATTTTAAAATATCGTCAATATTTCAAATTTCCAACAAATGGTTGTTTTAGTAATTATACCCATGACATAAGTGCGGCTATCCCAATTTGTACTGAATTTTAAACACAAACCAAGACGTTTTGATGTAAATATAAGTTTGGGTTTTAGAATCGAAAAAAGTTTCAAAGGAAGTTTTATCATTTATCTCTGGCTCAAGATAAATGATGAAAATACTCTTGTTTGTTTCACGTTTCAACCCCGGAATAAAAGATATAAATGACAATGGTCTAGAGTTTAAAACCCAACAAGTTACCAAAATGCTTCGAGTTGTTTAGGAAATTATAATCAAAAGCATTATAAGTGTTTTTGGACAAAAAAAAAAAAAAACGGTACTCAAGCAAAATAATCTTTTGATACACCCCATTTTTTTTTTCCAGATAAATTAGGGAAGGTTATTCTTTTTAAAAACCAAAGCAAAATGGTCTTAATAGCCACTTTAAGTATGAAGTGGTTCATTTTTTTAATACCTCCGTATTTTTCAATGATTTGATAATTTAATAATTTTTTCCCAATTTTAATTGACAATAACAGTATAATTAAGTACGATGATGCATACAGTTTTCAGATATGGACAAGTGTTCAAAAATACCATTTAATTTTAATACAAGGAAGTCAAAATCTATCTTATACCTCATATTTCAAATAGGGTGTTTGTGAGCATTGTTGTTGACAGAACTCAAAGTTCCAAAAGAAAATGTTTTTGAACTTCATAACACACCCCCAAACCATCCAATTTGATATGTAATTGTTAGAAGTAGCTGTGACATTCTTTTATAAAAAATAAATAGTCTCGAGTATAGAATCCGACAGATATTTTCAAGGCTACGTTCATAGTGAATACTATTGGGAGTTAGTGTTCGAAAAATCAAACCGGCCTCAAAAACCGCCCATGGGCTAGGTCCGAGTAACTGGTAAATTGGTTGGTTCAATTAGGCAGGTCCTGGCTGATTTAAAAAGTATTAAAAATAAGAAAAATTCAAAAAATTATGAAAAAAATATTTAAAGCATGATTAAACAAAGAACATCCAAATAAAGTTGAAAAAAAGTGGGAAAAGTGGATGTTAAAAAGTTGATTTATGCCTATGGGTATTTTTGAAATTTCTAAAAAAGATGGGAAAATGTAAAAAATAAATTTATGTGGTCAAAACAATTTCCAATCTTTGCCTAAATGATAAAAACATTAAAAAAAAAAAATACAAACAAACCGTAAATTCTTTGGGATTTATATAATTTTTGAATTTTTTTTTAAAATACCTTGCTGGACCACCAAAACGAGCCAAAATTGGATCAACCGGTGCCCAATTGGTTCTGTGTTGGATCTGCCGAGTTTGCGAACACTGCATGGGGTACGTCCGTAATATGAGTTGAACGAGGGCTACTTATTGACGTGTATAGGATGTAATGGACGGGTCAAATTTTCTAAACTTCGAGAAGCAAAAATCGAGGCCGTTAAAACCTAACAAGTCAATGGTCCGGGGTGAGAGGATCTGTCATTCCGAAGGACCACTTTAGGCGGTGATACTTGTTGGAAGACACAAGCCCACTAACAATATACGCCTTGATCACTAGTAAGGAGCATAATACAGTGATGCACCTTTGAAGATCGTCCATTATTATTGGCATTGAGCGGTATGGATTAGACTAGAGGAGACAAATAACATTCACTACGCTCCTAAGTAGCATCATTGATGCTCCCTTTTTAATATGGGAGAAAAGGTTCATCTCACAATATGCAGATATCCTTGAATGCCGAAAAGGAAATGTACAAAATTATTATAAGCTCCTACAACCAAAATTTCCCTTCTTTATTTATTTTAAAAAAAAGTTTATATAGAGCAGAGGCTCTAAACGATCAAATTAGAGCCCACCTTAAAGATTTCACTAGAAGAGGTTGTTTTGATGCCTAAATATCCTTAAATTGACCATCTTGACATCAATATGCATGGACATGAAAAAAACATGGATTTCAAGTATTGAAAATAGTGCATCTTGTAACGCACTTTTGGACTGTCAATTTTCAAGATTTTTATGTTTTCATAGATCTGCTCGATCTACACCGTTTTTAAAGCTTTAAATTTTATAATTAAAAAATATATATTTTTTAAGGCTATCACAAAGATTTTCAGTATTAAAACCGCATTTCTTGACATCATTTGAAGGTGAGCTTTATTTTGATTGTTTAGAGTCTCGGCTCTATACAAACCGCACCTTTTTATTATTGTTCTCCACTACTCTCTCTCTCTAGTCGCCTCATTTAGGTGGGCTTATGATTTACTTACCTAACTTTTGCCGTATAATGAGATGAAATTAAGTTGACATTAATTTTCCATTTAGGAGATAAAGATGCCCCACCTCTCTTCAACATCACATTAAGCAGCTTGCCTAAAATGACCTTTGCCCTTGAAGCTTGTAAAAAGTATCTCAAAATTATAATAATAACAACAACAACAATAATCTTGATGCCAATAATCCCAAAGTTCAACCAAAATTCCTACATAACTTATCTAAGAATTAGGGAGCGAAGAAAGCCGACCACATACTATTTACCATTACGATGAGTATAATCAATATATGGTACATGAATAAGACTTTAGCTCCCTCTATGTAAATCCACACCATCCATTTATGGGTGTTGGAAATAAAGGGGGAAACAAGGTAAAATAAGAAACAAATAATGGTACATTTTCTCTAATCTCAAAGGCCAGTTATGGGTGTTGGAAATAAGAGGGGAAACAAGGCAAAATAAGAAATAAATGATGTTACATTTTCTCTAATCTCAAAGGCCATTTGAGTAACGATCATACGAAAATGGAATACATTCATATCTGGAATACATGGGAGATGGGAATTTTAAAAGCTATCTTGTCAATACAAATGCTCAAGCACATTGCAAAATGCGCTTTTTTTGCGAAAAGGCATGTAGGTTTGCATGTTGTTTGAGCCTTGCATATGCCTTTTCTTTCTTGGTCCTTGGATTCCAAGTGCAAGGGATAAACTCATATTTAAATAATGTTTTGTTTTATCAACATCTTCAATGTGGAATAAATAAACTCATCACTTCTCACTCTACAAATAAGAACAATACACTTCCAAAACACTATAGAATAAAAGAGCTTTTTAGGTATGTTTCAAAGCAAAAACCAATATGAGAAAGGGAATACAAGTGGCATGGATATTTACCCTGATCGAGTGACTTAAGACTTACTCGAGTCTAAGTAGGAGAAAATCAGGCCACAACAACCCGATACCCTTTTTAAACCATTGTCTTTAAGGTTTAAACCATTCTTAAGGCACAAAACCGCAGTTATCAAGACCAGAGGAAATTGGCGGTCCGACCAGTTAGATCTTGATTGATACTTTGGTCAGTTTATCCATAGTGAAAATTAGGTTTGATAAAAAACTGATATTTGATTGGTTTTGGTTAGTTCGACCACCTATTTTGACCTGTTCAACTTGTCAAATAAAGTGGGCAATTTTTCTAATGTATTACATTTTTTAAAATTATTAAAAAAAAACTTTTAAATTTTAATGTTTTTTTTTAGTTTTTCAGAACCATGGCCTAGATTATGAATCACTAAAAAAATTTAGATTTAGAACCAATCTTTAAGATGAGTTATGGAGGGCGAGTTATAGAGGGGGGGGCTGAAACATTAAAAATGTCAATTAAACGCAATAAAATAAAAAAATAAGAGGGATTCGAGAGTTGAGGACCTTGCTTATCTACTCAAATCCAATCTAAGTATGGAATTGTTGATTTGGATCACGGGTTTTAAGATACTACCTACAATATTTATTTTCAAAAGGGGTTATATTCAATTAGATCATTTACCTTAGGTACAAAAAGGTCCCAATTAATTGTAACTATTTGATGTGAAATCTAATAGCTTGTAACTATTTGATTTGAAATCAATTAGTTTGGATATGTCACAAAGTTTAAAAAAAATTATTTTGAATATTGAACTTGGTTAATGGAATAAATACAATTACCCAATTTCACATCTAATGGTCAAGATTAATTATGACCCTCTTATACAAGAAGTAAATAATCTCATTGTTTACTTTTTCTTTTTAAAATAAAGATTAATAGGGGATCGGTCATCTATAAATCTACGTTGGAACGCTGAATCGGCAAATATGAATAAATCAAATTTCGCCTCCGTAAATCATAAGGATTCTATGGTCATTCAAATAAAAAGCCAGTCAAACTAAGCGTCACACGTGCGCACGGCACCTACTGCTGTGACGGGATACCAGTCCTTTTATCCATGTGTATACAAAAAGCCTTTCGCTTCCATGAAAAGCCCCACATCATAAATATCACCCTTATCAATAAAATAATATTCGCATTTACCCCTGCGTTAGGTGAAATGGGAACCGAACAACCTTTCCGCCCCCCTATAAATGGCCTCTATTTGGCTGTTAATTGATTTCCGATCGCCGCCAACCCCAAATTTATAAGAAAATTCCAGAGCGCTCAGACCATTTTTGAGCTTCATTTCTCGTGTTAATGGCGACGATTTCCCTTAAAACCCTCACTTCCTCCAATGTCATATATAGATCCTCTGAAACCAGGCCTTTGGCTCGTGAAAGCGTTAGAATCTGGTGCCCGAGAGGCTCTGGTTCTGTTCGAGCTGTTTTTAAGGGGATTCAAGCCATGAAGAGCTTCTCTATGTAGGTTTTCATAACTGATAGAATTTTTAGGACTTTTTTTTTTTAACTTTAATGTCGAACTTTCTTTTATGGTGATTGTATGTGAAGAACTTTGAGGAAATTTGGTGTGATATTGGTGAATTTATTGTGCATGGTGGATCGGTTAAGGTTTATGCAATATTTTTTTGATCTATTCTATGATGCCTTGGTTTTTGAGAAATATTAATAATTGTTTACTGCTTATTTGATTTCTGAAGATCGGTGCTTTTTCTCTTACTGTATTGGAATCCAGTTTTCTCTCTACGTGTTGGTCGTTTTGATCGATCATTTCTCTGATCGTGTGATTAATTTCCTATTGTTTCTTATAACTAAGTTTTGACCTCATATTTGGATTACCTGAGCTGGTTTTAGCTTTGTACAAGATCTATCATTTTGCGCAGGATATTGATTTTTTTTCTCTACCTCCATGCTATTTTTTTTATGGCCTAATATAATTTAATATAGTCCTCTTCTTTACGGGGGTCACGGTTGTTGATGGTTGAATACATTTAGTAGAGATTATGGGGATGGCTAACCTTTTGGGTTTCCTTTCCAATTTTATTTCGAATGCGAAAAAATAAATTTATGTCTGCCATCACAAATTCATAAATTTATGTTAGCCATCAGAAATTTGGAGATGCTTGTCTGAGTCAGTTTTCGAGAAAATGTAACGTTCATTTGAAATAAAAGTATAGAAGGATTTGATCCATTTAGTGATTTGTTGATAAGATTATTGTTATTATTTTTTAATTTGTAGTAGAAAGCTGACATTTAAAGGTTAGCATTAGATGAGTATATAAAAAGCATTTAACTTAATTGCACTAACAGTATGAAATTGCAGATAAATTTTTTTTCAAGCTTTATTGCTTTGTACAAAATCTTCTGGATTACACTTAATTTTTATGTATAGTTCAGCAGCGGGAATGGAACTTGGGATTCAATGTTGCAACCGTTTACAACTAACTGGTGAAGCCCAAACCAGATTCCTTATTTGTATTACAATTAGTCGTCTACATAAATTTTAAGAAAAGTATTATATATTTAAAAAAACTTCAATTTGTGCATTGTATTGTAAGTTGAAATAAATTAGCAGTAGTATTTAATGGTTCTCCACTTACCAATCACTTAGGACAGGAATGTCTTTTCTATTTGGGACTAAGGGAGAGAATCATGTGTTTTCTATCTGAGTGTTGATGGGGGATAGAGACTGGGTATCGCTTTGTTAGACCAAGACACAGGGAACAAGGCAACACATTCAACTTTAACAATGGGTTACCGGGTTGACATATGAGCGACTTTGTAATCCTGATCAAGAGTGGTAGTGACACAATATACTACAAGAATTTTTTTTTCTTTCGAAATCTGAACTTTTTTTTTTCTCGTGACTTCTTTTGAAATTTGAATCAAACAACTGTTGTATGTCGTTTTGTTTGCTTATAGTGTTAAGTGCTCCAAGATGGATGGGAATGGTGCTCCGACAAAAACAACTCTCCATGACCTCTATGAGAAGCAAGGCCAAAGTCCATGGTACGATAACCTTTGTCGCCCTGTCACGGATTTGAAGCCATTGATTGCAAGTGGAGTTAGAGGAGTCACTAGCAATCCAACGGTATGCACCGACATATCTTTCGATTGCATTAGCCAGTTATATCAAGTTACAATTTTCATATCGTCATCGAAAGGGTTTTATCTTTGTAGTATCTTTAGATGGGAAGACACATTTGCTACTTGCATTAATTTAGCTTTTTCGGAAAGATTGTTGAAAGAATTGCTAGTTATAAATGCAATTCGGGTTGTAGTGACTTAAGTCGAATAAAACTGTAAAAGTGAGGCAGCAAGGGGATAGCATTTTTATATAAAGACAACAAGAAAAACAAGGAAATAATAAAATATGGTAGACTGTATACGAAAAATGAGGAATGATAAATAATAGTAAAAAATAAATGATTTGATATGGGCTTATTTGAAGGTGTGTGTAACATCAATTTAATGTTTGTCTTGGTAATTTGTTTTGCAGATCTTCCAAAATGCCATTTCATCTTCATCTGCATATGATGACCAATTTAGGTATTTTAATATAATTCTTCTTATGATCAGACTCTTGTTCTATATTGTGGTTGCTTTTTTTTTTTTTCTTTTTGTGCATGTTTCTAAAGGTTTGCTGTATAAACATTGATGAGCGAGGTTTCCTGTGAATATCAGTTAAGGTGTTTCATTTTCCTATTGTTAATAGAAAATATTTTAGCATTGACAAGATTGGTGATATACTTGACGTATATTCTCCTCATATATCAGACATTTCAACTCACCTTGCTTGCAGTGAGTTTAAGGGAAATGTGATTAGTTTTTTAAAAAGCTATAAAAAAAGCTGGAAAAAATATCTTATGCTGCATTTGATTGATAATATCTTTTGAATGTGAGCAGAAATAACGACTTATGTTGCATTTGATTGATAATATAATTGTCTTGAAACCATATATTCAACTTCTACTTGAAGCAATAATATTCCTCCCAGGTATGTGCCCCTAACTTATGACTATCCAGGCAATTAAACGAAGCTGGAAAAGACATTGAGAGTGCATACTGGGAGCTTGTGATTAAGGATATTCAGGATGCCTGCAAGCTTTTCGAGCCAATTTATGACGGGACCGATGGGGCCGATGGCTATGTTTCAGTTGAGGTTTCTCCCAAACTTGCACACGAGACTGAAGGAACAATAGAGGCTGCCAAGTGGCTCTACAAAGTGGTTGATCGCCCTAATGTATACATAAAGATTCCAGCAACTGCAGATTGTGTTCCTTCGATAAAGGAAGTGATTTCAAATGGAATAAGTGTCAATGTAACTGTAAGTTCCTGCTACATTATTGTGTGCATGGGATGATCTTCTTTTATGTGTGTATTTTGAACTGTTATGTTTTAGGGAGGGAGGGAGTCTGTATACATAACTGCAGCATTGTGTGCATTTTTCATTTTCATTGAGAATTTTCTCTGAGGGTTGGTTGGGTGGGGTGGTGGGGATATGGGAAAACAAGTTCGACACTTCTGTTTTTTTTTTTTATATATAATTTTAGTTTTATTTTTACAGTGTGTGCATTGCAATATTTTTTGAAACCTTGTGCCATTTTTTATAGGATTTTGAATAAATGGAAACTATTATCTTCTGCTTTCCTCTATTACACTGTCCAAATTATCCCCAATTCCTATTGACTACAAACTTATCAGTGTTTTGTAAATTCAAAGTCCTCTTTTTATTCTTTTTGGTTAAGCTGTACTATGAACTATTGTTTAACCGTATTCTGAAATCAGTTTCTGCTAATTTTGTATTTATACTTTTCTTTGCAGCTTATTTTCTCTCTCCCAAGATACGAAGCTGTCATTGATGCTTATTTAGATGGGCTTGAGTCCTCAGGCCTCAGTGATCTTTCTAGGGTCACAAGTGTGGCCTCATTTTTTGTCAGCCGTGTGGACACACTTATTGACAAGATGCTCGAAAAGATTGGCACACCGGAAGCTCTTGCACTTCGAGGCAAGGTAAACATGTCTTGCAGATTTACTTTTTTCAGTTTTTGCACACACATACGCATACATGGGGATGAGCTTTTGATGAACATCACACTGTTCACATTGAAGAACCAAACACGGTGTTAGGTGGATTTGTTGGACCTTGGATGGGTTGAAAATGAAATTTGATTCACAGTAACAATCCCCAAAACAGTGTTAGGCAGATTTGTTGGAGCTTAAATTTGATGGACCTGAAATTGGCAAATATTTCTTGCCTAGTCATACATTTTGGAAGAAAAATGATTTTGAGCTCATGAAACTCTAGATTTATTGTCCATCAAGTGGATGGTCAAGAGTTGTGGCTATAGCATGTTTTGATGGGTGAGGTTTATATAAGGTGCCGTCCTTACACTGTAAAAGTAATTTGCACCTCTAAAATTTTCTTCGAGATGTAGTCTTGGTAATGAAAACCTTACAATAGCCTGAAATCTGATTTTGAAATTTACAATTTCAAAAGTAGTATAGAGCAGAACTATAAAAACTTGAAAATCTTGAAAATAGATGGTCCAGATAACTAGTTACTAGCTGCATTATTTTTATGACTGGAAGTACTAGATGCATTATTTTTATGACTTGAAGTTCTTGTCTTTCTTCATATGCACACATCTGGAGGTCAAGATGCTCAACTAGAGGTTTTCCAATGTCGGAATACCCACTTCTAGAGGATTTTTGTAGTGCACCTTACGTCAATAGTAATAAGGCTGCAACCTTGTATAAACTAAATTTAATTTTGTTTTACATTGATCTTAGAAATGAAGAAATATGGAGAGAGAGAGAGAGAGAGAGAGAGAGAGAGAGAGAGGAG
>NW_006498507.1:791764-817439 GCF_000471905.2 Amborella trichopoda | reverse complement strand
AATGAGATCGAGACCGTCCATTAACTGCCCAATCTACTCCTCCATTCAATTCAGTTCGCAAATGAAGTTTCTCTCTCCTCTCGCCCGCCATTTCAGAAACTATGGCAATCACCTCTGCAACTACGAAGACCCTAATTTTCCACAACAACACAGACTTTTCTCCTGGGGTTCGTATCCTCTACTATTATGAAAGCTGTAATTTTATTCCATATTTTTGGTTTGATCTTTGACTGGTTAAAAATACAATTCAGGGCTTTGGCTTCCAAAGAAGAAAGATACGACGGATTTCTGTGAATTGCAGGTTTAATGGTGTGTAAAGGAAATTCTTTTCCTTTGGCTTCTTTCTCCTGTGTCTTTTCTTTCTGTTATTTTCTCATGAATCAAGGGGTACCATATCCAATGGTGGATTGCAACACTTTAAGTTCTGTTTAGTATTTGATTTGATTATGGACATGTGTGTCTCCTTTTTCGTATGAATTTGGTGATTTCTAGTAATTGTGCGCTTCGAATGCATATGGTATTGACATGTCCATAACGTTCATGGGGAAAACAGGGCTTGATATAATTCATGGGGTACTAGCAAATTGGCGTGTAATTTTGAATTTGAGCTTTGAGCTTGTCCTTTTAAATAAATTATTGCTCATTGCAGATAGATAAAAAAAAAAATAGGGGCATTATTTGGAAAGAATTTGATTTTGTAGCTTAGAAATTTCTAAAATATGGACCATATTTAAGTTCATGTTTGTATCAATTGCAAAATCTGTTTATTGGTTATTCTTTTTTGGCTTGACAACTTCTTTTATTGTTATAAAGAGAGAAGAATACAATTTCGTTTGTTTTTTTAAGAGGGATCCCTATTGAGTGTTCATTCTTTTCTTTGATGAATATATTGAGTGTTTTTTACTATTGGTCACGCTAAATTAATTTGGGCCAGCCTTCAGTCATTTGAGGTTTTTAACTGTGATTGTGAGGCACCTTAGTGGGTTCAAAGGGCTTGGATATCATTTCTTACTTATTTCTTGAGCTGAAGTTTACTGCAGGGGAACTCTTGCTCTTAGCGTCATGAGTCCAATAGACGGGAAGATTTTGTTAGTCCCAAAAAAGTATATCAATTAATAAATAAAATCGATAACCAACTTACTCGGATGTTAAGGTTCAATGCCAAAACCTATAAACCAAGCCATCCGGTGACAAACTTCCTTGAGAGTCATCTTTGGTGCATCTCATTCGCTCATTTTCCATCCGTCTCTTTACTTGAGGGGTTAACCTCTTTTTATAGAGATCCATTTTGTTTGTAACTCTTACATTCATGGTCTATAGGAGTTGAGATCCAAGTATAACTCCTACCTTAATTCCCTTAAATGCAACTAATTAGGATTAACAAGTTGTTACTAAACTATTAATCCTATGTAAAGAGCTAAACCTGTCATTAGTGCACTAATAACTCACATAATAGGATGTCATCCAAGCAGTCCTACACTTTGATAAAAGATATTTTAGAAATTAAATAATTTTGTACATCTATAATATAGAAAAACAATTCTTACAAAGAATCTAAACACATCACTGGATTTTCCCTCCAGTGTAACATCCTATAAAAGCTCCAAAAATGGATCCTAGTATATGACATTGCCTCACATGGGATTTTAAATATACTATACAATATGGCTTTTGTACCATTATTGAAAAACCCGGGATAAAAGGGCCTGATAGGCTACATTTCCAACATATTTCACTATACTGAGGTTCTCACTTTTGTGGATATGCAGGTTCTACTCATGCTGTGATTGTAAGTCTCTGCTATCAAGGACATATCTTGAGAATGGGGTTAGGGTTGTGGCGGTAGTACCACATGAGCCTCAACTAAGGTCTAGGTTTCCATTTTCACCCAATACCTTCGAAAACCACTAACAATTTCAAAATTGGATATCCCCACTGAACTACCCCCCCCCTTAAAAAAAACCAGGACATGTCTTGGACTTATGCACACTTCTTCCAAACTTAAGGTTGTCACCTTGTTGGTTCTTTTGTTTTTCTTTTTTTAGGGTTGCTCAAGTGGTGGGCCTGGGATGTCGGCATTCATGGTGCCTCCCTCATATGCGTGTTTGATAAATGTGTCATGTATACATAGCGACACTAATTGGGCAGTTGATGAATTTGGCAATTTAGGATTATTAATGAACCATGTGACAACATGGAAGCATTTCTTGCTTTGCTGTTACTATGTCATGAGTATATAACAAGGGTTCGGGATTCATGAAATCGACGTAGAAAAAGTTTTATGCCGGCTTCCAACCTAACACAACATCCTCTTTTCTCGAGGTTTGGGACCGGCAAGACCGGCTTGGGACCAGCCATGGCAGAGTTTTTGCTGTTACTATGTAGTAATTATTTATGCAAGTAAGAAACCACAATGCTGTTGGGATTTTCATCTTTTTAGTTATTTATGATTTTTGACAAGTAATACCAATTGAGAATGTAAAGATGTTGATATATTCTTTATTTTGAACTCAGGATTCCAATGGAATAGTTGAGTTGTGTGATACCTGTGTCAATGAAATTTGCATGTTAAATAAGGGGTATCTCAAAGGGCATCAGCCAACATTTCTATACCAGATGTTCTAATTAATATGATACGTAACACAAAGGAAATTTGTAGTCCTCAACCTTTATCTCTCATAAGGTTTGTTGGTTTTCTAGCTTGAGCTTTCATTTGGGAAATGCAATCTATTTTCAACTCAAGTTGCTTTGTTATTTCAGAAGTAGATACAATACAACATGCGAAAGAGAGTTGCTCCAGGAGGAAAGTACTTTTGATATCAATGGCTGGTTTTCTTATGGAGGCCTTTGATCAGTCTCAAAAGGATAAAGTTGCTATGGCATCTGAATTTGCAGATAGTAAGCTTCTTATTGACAGTGTCAATTATTGTTTCCATTATGTTTTTTCATATCCATGCATCCATTGTGGAATAGATGTGTTATATACATCTAAAGTAAAATAATTATTGTTCTTTCTGAAATTATGTTGTGATATAAACTCTTCATGCATTTGGATGGGCATTTCCATGCTGATAGCTTGATATATGCATAAAAGGTTATGTCCAGTCAGAGATTCAAGGCCAATCATCTCTTATCAGTCTAGCATGATGTGGTCTGTGCTCAGTTATTATTTGGTAGATATCTTGCAATGTATTGATGCAATTTCTTGGAGTGGTTCTTTTCTATTTTTACCTTCTTGTTTCTATTAGTGCTTTGAACTGGCTCTTTTCCATTTCGAAGTGGTTTTACTTGCAAAGAAGAGACTTGGTTTGTTTCTTAGCCCAAACAAACTGTATTTGACTGATCCAACTATTGGACAATTCAATAGGGCTACCAGCTTCTTAAGCTCTAAGGGCTAGTGTCTAGAAGTTTTTTAGAAAACTGTTGTTTATAGCAATAGTGATTATGAGGTAGGTCTGCTAGGTTGCAAACAAGTACTGCCTTCATGATACCTTTCCTTAATTTTGTTGTTGTATGGTGACTATATCATGCCAGAAATGTAACATTTTCAAGCATCATTCACATGATGCTGGTTATTTGAATTCATCATGGCATCCTGTATTATCTTATTCATTTATTGTATGGTAATATACAGTGAAAATTGGTCACTTGCCACTTCACTTGGTAGCAGATTCATATGGCAATGGTTTCTGAATTTGAGACACAGAAACTTGTCGAGAACAAGGAGAAAATGTAAATGAAGAGGAACAAAACTTATAAACATAAACATGTGGAAGTATTTAGGCCTTTATGATCCTCACCTTGATCTGCTGTAATTCTTTTTGAGGTGTGGGTTTCAATCATCTTTGCATGAGCTGTTGACCTAGATTTATGTTCTAACCATTTGGTCGGATGCATGTTTATTTGTCATGTGGATTACAGTGTTACATTACTTTCTCAACTGGTTGGTTAAATCTTTTTTTTCTTAATAAAATTTAAAAATTGCTTCTAGGTTATGCAGTGCAAGGCAACTAAGATTGTTCTGAAGTGATATTTCTGCATCTGCATAAAGATATTGACTTTCCAACTTTTATGTAAGGGAAAATATCTTCGTACTCCCTATTTTTGGCTTCCATATTTCAAGAGACCCAAAAATTTAAACTATTTCTTGCGGCATAAAGTCTCTATCTTCCTACCCGTAGACCCCTTTGACCATACATTGTTGACCTAAACATTTTGTAAAATGACTCCATCTCTATCTCTCTCAAAACTCTGTATCTCTCTCCCCTCTCTCTCTCTCTGTGAAAACTGCTTGCTTGCATTTGGGCTTTATGGTGAGAATTCAGAGAAAGAAAAGGAAGCGCTTGAAGTTCTCCCGCCATTGACAACCTCACTATTATCCAGTCCTTCCCACCTCTCTTGGTCGAAACCCCTGCAACTTGTTAGGGATTTGATCCTCTGCTTTGCTTCTGAAGCTCTGTGACTTTTTAGGATGTCAATTGTCTGTTCTTCATCAAAGTCACTGCAACTTGTTAGGATTTTGTTTCTCTCATTTTCGTCAAAACCATTGCAACTTGTCAGGGTTTTAGTCCACTGCTTTTCGTCGAGGCCTCAGCAAATTGAGAGGGTTTTAATGCCAGAATCATGCTTAAGGCCGCCGGGAAATCAAATTCCGATGATTTGTTGAAGACCGTCAGCAAAAAAAGGGTTTAGTTGGAGGATGCAGAAGCCAAAAAGGGGTGGTGAAGCAACTGAGAAGCCGTCGACCTTTGTGATGGCTCTCGCCTGAAACACTTCTCAAGAAAATGAAGGCCGGAATCTGAAATTCCGATGAATTTTTCCTACAATTCTGGTATCTTCCCTTTGGCCATCTCCACCACTGTACAACCAAGAGGTCATATATCAGAGGCCGTGACCTGTTCCCTCCTTTTAAAAATTTCAGGCGCCATCCACTTCAAAGTGGGCTTATGGATGTTAGAGAGAAAGAGAGAGAAAAAAAAAAGTAGTGGGTTAGGCGAGAGATAATGGATTGAATTGGAAGGAAGGTTTGGTGCTGGTTAGTTTTGTATTGAAGAAGATTACTTGCTCCTCTTGTCCAAACAATAGAGAGAAAGAGAGGATGAGAGAGGTGAGAGGCGGAGTTTGCAGAGGGGAGAGATACGGAGTTCTGAGCGAGATAGAGATGGAGTCATTTTACAAAATGTTTAGGTCAATAATGTATGGTCAAAGGGGTCTAAAGGGTAGGAAGATAGAAAAGATAGAGACTTTATGCGACAAGAAATAGTTTAAATTCTTGGGTCTCTTGAGAAATGGAACCCAAAAATAGGGGGTACGGAGATATTTTGCCCTTTATGTAATCGACATTTCATTTTAAAAGTTTTAGCTTAGTCTTTAGGTATTAATGGGTATGTTTGTTATTTGGTTGACTTTTCCTTCAAATCCACTTCGAGACTTATTAGGTGTCTCAAAAGTACATCATGGTGGAAAAGTTATTACTGTAATGTGAAGTTGAAATATGATTGATGAGACTGAGTTCTTTATCCATAAACCAAGTATGGCCATGTAAACACCTTTTCGTATTGATCGAAATGGAAAGAATATGCCATTCAAATATTTTGTGCACTAGTCCACAGAGCTTTTGTAGATCTGCTACTTTCCATGAATCCGTTGCGCGTACAACATTGATGCAATGATGTAGATCATATACAAACTATCCAATCTTCATCTATTGCGTCATTTCTTTGATGTGTATGTCTGTTATTTGATTATATGCGGTTCATAAATATGATTAAGAATGGTGTACCCAAATTGTTTCATTTCAAATGAGTTACCAGGACTTAACATTTTGCCCCTTGTTGAATCAG
Organism: Amborella trichopoda; assembly: GCF_000471905.2. Next base: position 811,596 of record NW_006498507.1, on the reverse strand, counting down.
TGCCTGCACTCCGAGGGAAGGATTATGGAAAAACAAAGATGCGGTACCCTGATTACGTAGAAACCAAGTCTGGTCTTCAATACAAGGTTGCTTCTTTTCATAGTTATACCTTGTTCTTCATTGGTATTGTGTCCTTAAGAATTTATAAACTTGTTAGCTATCAGCCAGTAATATTGATAGGCTATAATTTAATTTTGTAAGGGCTGCAGGACTTGAGAGTAGGTAGTGGCGCCTCTCCAAAAATGGGCGAGACAGTTGTGGTAAGAGAAAGGATCTAAGTTCTTTGGTTGTTTTATGAATTTGAGCTATTTAAGATGCTAATTTGTGCAAGGGGTGTTTCTTCTTTTCTTGTTCCTCTTTTGTATTTGTAGCTTTGTGCAAGAGGCCTTGTAAGCAGTATATGATTTAAGAGATTTAAAAGATAGAATCATTGACCAAGGAGTAGTAGTTACATCTATATTGCAGTGGTGCATTTAGTGCAAGTTTAGGAAAATTGGCCTGTTCATTTAGATGTATTTGGATCATTTACAAGGGAGAACATAAACATGTAGAACAATAGATACATTTTGAGAAGATGCACAAATTTATAACAATGATTGACATTGTTAATCTGAGAACTCTGAATTCCTTGAATTGAGCGCCTATTTTCTTGATAATCCATGGTTCTTATTGCCAGATAGGAAATCTTCAATATATTTACTGTTCGGCTGTATTTTGTAAGGTTAATAACAATACTATCCGTTACCTGCTTGAATAGATTCATCCAGAACAATTAGAAGTCTATTCTTAGGTAATGGTGAACACGTCAAGGATATAACATTGGGTGGCTGGGTAGACTTTGATAAGCAGAACTGACCAGCGCATCCACACACAAGTGCATCTTTTTCGCTATGCAAGAAGGATTTATGCAGGTAGCCCTCGTGTTGTATTAATATGAAGGAAATTTACAAGAGATGGACATGCATGTGATAATATACGTTTTGACCTCACTACATATGCTCTAGGTCACTCAAGGTCAATGGGGAGTTTTCATTTCCCATCATTCATGTACTTTTTTTTTCTTCCATCTCTTGGGGGTGTTATGGGCATTATTTCCGATTTTTCATATAATCTCCCTTAGTGCTCCTTGAATGAAATGGTGATGATTTTCTTTTGCTTGCCCATTTCTTTCTCGCTATATAATCCAAATTAGAGTTGGGCGAGAGCCTCTCCAAAGCTTATCTAGGGTCTTGTTATGTTATAGAACTTTTTTTGGAACCATGTAATTAGGAGACTTTGTATACTTAAATCCACTGTAGTTTGGATTAAATCTCCATGTAAGTGCTTGAAATCTCACTCGCAAGCACACATGTTATCAATAGCTCGTTGTGATCTCAACAATGGCTTACATAAGAGGAACTTATTCCACAAATGAGAACCTGAATTTACACTTTATCAGTTGTTGGAAGCCTTTTTTTATAAGCTATCCATGTGAAACATGAGGCCCCAGGGAGTAGTGGTTTAACCCATATGGCAATCAATGTTAAAAAATTCGGTCGCCTGGCCATGTGGGCTGCCAAAGGCCTTTCCCGCACGCGTAAGGGCCTAGGTGGGGTGCCTAGGCATTTTGTGCCTAGGCACCCAAGGCGCCGCCTAGGCAGCTGCCTCTAGGCGGGTGCCTAGGCATCATGCAGTGCCCTTCGGCAAGAGGGCAGAAATATGCCCCCCATCGAGGGAAACAATGTCATTTTCCCCTTCAAAGAGGGAGGAAAGGGTTTAGGGGGGCATTCTACCCCCCCAAAACCTACTTTGCTTGCATTTGAGAGAGAAAATTCTCCAGAACAAGATTTCTTGTGGATTGAAAATTTTGTTGAAGTTTTCGGTTTCTTTCAAATCTATAAATAATCAACCCGATATTTTTTGTGGGTCGATTTGGCTGTGAAAGAAGACTTTGGCTAGTATCGGTCATCGATTTGGTTGTGATAAACGCTCAAGGAATGTTAACTAGAAAGGGATAACATTGACCCCATTGTTATCAATGAGTTGGATGATACATCTGAGTGGTTGATCGATGCTAGGGATGATCTTGTATTTGAAGGAGAAGACTTGACTTGGAGCCAAGTACGGCAGGTAGCTGGAAGTCAATTAAGCCCCAAGTGGGCCACCAGATCTCCATCTCAAGGAAGAGATTAAAAAGAGTGAGAAGGAGGATAATTTAGATTCACAGGAGATTGAGGAAGAGGAAGAATATGTAGAGGAGGGAGACGACTCTGATGATGATGATCATCATCAGATGGTGGCTTTGGTGGTGGTGGTGGTGGATAGCAAGACATTGTTGGTAATGATGATGAAACTCAACTACCAATCTGAGTTCATCATGATCACATTTGATGTAATGTTGGGAGTATGGAGTTGGACTTTTTTTTTCTTTTTCTATGTTTCACTTGGCTATGATGAACTGATATTGTGAAATGTTTATTTTAGGAATGGGTATTAGCCTATTGGGCATCTTTTTTTTAAACAACATTCTTGGGGCCTAGACACCCACGTTTCCAAGGCAAGCTGCCTAGTGAACTAGGCACCCGCCCAGCCGCCTAGGCAGCCGAATCCATATTTTTCAACATAGATGGCAATGCAAAGCTATTACTATTTCTAAGTGTCAAAGACTCGAACTACTTAGCAGATTTAGGTTGCCTCTATTGCACAAATAGTTTGAAGTGAACTTTTGGATGAGATTTCGATTTAATAATACAGATATGAGACACAACATACTCCAACTGGAGTTGCACAATATGTTGTAAAGTATCTCCTGATAGTTATTGGCCTTAGTCACCTGACATTCATCTTGTTGAATGACGCTTGTGCCAGAAACTTTTAAACAAACACCGGCAAGAATCATTTCATGAATTGCAGGATGTTTATAGGGACTTAAAATATCTTCCACTTGTGTTACTCTTTAATGGATTTCATCTGTTCGGACCTTTTTTTTTTGAATTTTTTGAATTTTTTGATAAATTCATTTGCTTGGATTTATCGGTTTGGGTTTCTATGCTTAAGTTGATGGCATGTAATCACAAAGATATACGAAATAATTGAACTTGTGGAAACAACTTGGATACATTCTAATACTATTACAAATTTATACGTACTCAAGGTTGATTGGGATGGTTATACGATTGGTTATTATGGTCGCATCTTCGAAGCTCGAAATAAGACAAAGGGTGGTTCATTTGAGGTAATATATCCTTTGCTCATTTACTTTGGTCTTTCAACTCATGATAATTATTGTTTGGGTTTTCAATTGTTACTATTGACTTGTAGCCTGTGAACATAAGTATATTAGAGATCTTTAGACAGTTGCTAGTTTGAGCTTGAATCATATAGTACTTGTTCTTTTCTTGGCATCTGAACATACGCATAGTTCTTGGTGACTTCAAGTTCCCTTAAATCATATTTGACTATTTACAAATGGACAGCTAAGCTAAGTAAACTTTCAACTGTATGAACATCTAAGCTAAGTATTTTAATCATTGCATTAATTTTATTTTTTTTAATAATTTATGATCAGTTTTCAGATAAATTTTATGATATGCACTAAGGTAATCTAATGAGGTATTATTTATGATGAAATCTGCACCTGTCTTCTTGGTCTGTAACCTTTTCTATAATATTTCTGCAACTAGATTTCCATTTAATAATGTCATGCCAAGCACTGGAATGAAGATTCATATTGGATTTCCACACGTGGGGTTTTTCTTTTTCCATTTGAAAACCAGACGTTAGAATTTAACTCGGCTCCTAGGAACAAGGACCTGCAGCTCTTTAAAAACGTTCACTAAGTGCTAATAGAATTTAACTGTTGGAAGAATGAAGTGAAGAAGAGCCACTAGAAAACAGGTCGATGGCTGACACCCCTCATGGACATCTACATACAAAACTCATCGGAAAAATCATCTTATTGATACCCTTACTAAAGACCAAACTGGTTGGACCTCTATAAATTTCTTGTTGCAGTGGTGGCTAGAGGTTATAAAAATACATTATCCAGAGCCTAAAATACATGTCTTACAGACCCAAAGATGTTTATTATCATCCTGTGGAATATTTAAAATAATTTATTTCAGTTTTCTCATTTGTAGCACTTATGATTACTTTAGGAAAACTTACCTGTAGCCAAGTTAGTATTAGCACGTAAGCAGTGCCAAGAAAAGAAAGTTGTATGAGCTTTGGAAATGATTTCTTTCACTTTTCGGGGTGAAACTTTAATGCTTTTACCTTAGGCCTCGTGTTTCTTGGAAGGAAAATATGAATTTTTTTTTCTTCATTTGATGTAGGGTGGTGACAAAGATTTCTACAAATTTGTACTTGGATCTAACCAGGTGCGTGAAGATTAATTAATTTCAATCTGATCTTGAATCATGATATCTAATGCATGTAAAACTATATAATGTTCATGGATATCTACTAACTAAATGCATTTTTTTTTTACTCAAATATAGCTTTTATAATCATGCATGTAGTTTCTATTTTATGGCAGGGCTTCATAGACTAGTTGGGATTGCGAAGTCTGGTTAAGACAAACTATAAATGGTCATAAAGCCGATCCCGTTCAGTTGATAAATAAGAAAAGTAAAAGGATCCATTTTATCTGGATTGAACTGCTGGGTAGAGCAGCAATCGAAGAAGATTCAACTGAATGAAACTAATTGACCTGGCTAACGATCGTGTAATCCATTCTGATAAAACTGGGTGGTCAAATACAATTTCATAGATGGTCACTATATCAGTTTGACTTCCAGTTTTAGTTTCCATTGAAGGTAGGTTTAATGAGGTCAAAAATATCAGCAAAATTTGACATCAGCATTCTACAATGTCATAATACTATTAGACCATTAATCATGTGTCCTGGGGTAAAGCTTATTATATTTTTTAATATTTTTAATATTTTTCTAATATTTTTCATATTTTTACATTCTCTTAACTATTTTAAGAAAAGTAAACGACTTTCCTCTCATGGTTGAAACATCATAGATTGCTCATCCGCAGCCAAACTCATGGACACCCATGCTAAGCTATTGAGATATTCACATGCATATACTTAGTAAATGTATCATTTTGTTAGATAATAATTATACAAACTGGTTTGGATAGCTAAAAATAAATGACATCACATGACTTCGAGAGTTAATTATGCATTGTTATCCACCATATAGATGCAAAGAGGAGTATTGCAAATCAACTTCTTGTCCCCCTATTTCATCAATTTGTTAGCATTCTTCTGTGCAAAATCATATAGATGATTCCTCCCATATCTTGTGAGAACGGGCCGTGAAAAATGAAATATTTGTCTCCAACTTCAGGTTATACCGGCTTTTGAGGAGGCTGTTGCAAGTATGTCTCTAGGTGGTGTTCGAAGGTGATCTATGACACATCACTTTCCAATGAATCTGATTCTTTTTTCCTAGTACACTGATTCCAGATTTGTATGGAAGCTTTTTCACTTCTTTGGTTATGTCATCATTTGCAATAAAACGTACTTTGGATTTGGCTTTAATGATTTAAACCATCTTTATGAAGCTCTGTAGGCTTTGAAGTTTGATATTTCACCAAATACAGTTCATGTCGGTTGTGAAACTTGGATTTGGATTAAACTCTATATGCTTTGTACTTGGATTTGGATTGCATATGTTTCTATTGTCTCTTCAACTCATATCATTCTTTCTGCTTATTACACCGTAGTATTGATCAACACAAGGTGAACTAATATATATTTAGATACTACAAAACCTTACAAAGTACAAAGACTGGGGATGGATGGTTACCATATTACCTTTGGATATAAGTTGTTGATTTTATTTGTTCTTTCTCTCGAGAACTGTTTTTATATAGGTATATCCTTCAAATTTGGAAGTTTTTACTTTTTGTGGGAACAGAAACAGGATAGTGGCTGGTTATATATGTTCCAGTTTTGGCAAATTATACACCTTGTTTGTGAAAGCCCTGAGATCAGAAAGAAAGGCCTGAGACATTTATGATAATGTTTTTTTCTTTCTTTTTTCCTTTTTAGGGTATATGACGTGGATCAAATGCGTCTGGTGTGTAAACTATTGTTATTATGAAATGACAGGATCATAGTGCCGCCAGAGCTGGGCTATCCAGATAATGACTTCAACAAAAGTGGCCCAAGACCAACAACTTTCTCGGTACTTTAAAAGAAGAGTATACAATGTTCTTGGTAGAACAATGGGAGTACACCATAATCCAGATGGACTATGGACTATGGACAAACCATAATCTATTGAGTCCTTAGTCCTCAACATCCATGAAATGATGGATGGTGATGCATTAAACTGTGTTACCATCAACATTCATCATGTCAATGAACTGTGGTGAAACATGGACTATGATTTTCCTTGTAGTTTATTGAATTATAGTATACTTGCCCTTAACCCTAACCCTAACATCCCGACTTCTAATGCATTTGGATGCTTGATTTTTGTAGGGGCAGAGAGCTCTGGACTTTGTGCTGAAGAATCAGGGCCTCATCGACAAGACTTTGTTGTTTGACATAGAGCTTATCAAAATCATGCCAACTTGACAACCTATCTAGGTTGTGACCCACTCTTCTTGTGTCTGAGTGGTGATTTTCTTGTATACAATGTATTCATTAGGATATTACTGCTTTATTTATGAAATGAGGCGGCAACTTCTCTATTTTATGACTGCTCAATTTTCGTATGTTGGTGCTGCTTTTGTGTGGGGCAAAGTGTAACACATGCAAGTGGCATATGATATATGGTACACCACGGAACAATCACCATCCATTCTCGATGATGGATAGTAGGAATTAACTGCAGTCTTCGGTGAGGAGCATTCACATATGTATGGCTATTCTCCATGCTTCTATGGGAAAGGACAGTGCATGTTCCTAAGGTGTACCATACATCATAAACTAATGGTAAATGAGGGAGTCTCCCATTTTCAATCAATACATATTAATTCCTGTTGAAATTGCATGTAGGATTTGGTCCAGACTGCATCAGGTTGAGATGTACATGTTACACATACAAAATTTTATGAATTTCAAATTAACCTGCTACCCAAATGAAACTCAAGAAATGAACATGATTAGTTGAGTACTGAGAGGATTTGCCCTTATAACCTGTTAAAGGTGGCTAACAATGAAATGAACCTGATTTCAGAGGGGAGTCCCTCAATGCCCCTACCTTGATTGACAAATACCGCACCCTACTCTCTTTCTGGACCAGGATTCACAAGTCTTTCAACACCTTCTCTTCGGCCGACCTCTTCCACAATTGGCATAATCTTTTAAACCTCAGAGCCCGAAGGATTTCTCGATCTTCTCTATGTAGGCCCCCTGAAGATGGGCAAATAAAGCTGAATTTTGATGGTTGCTCTCTTTGACAACCTAGGCCCCTCCAGCATTAGAGGCATTTTTAGAAATTATGCAGGTTCCATAATCCTTTCCTTCTCCTTACCCATTGGAACATCAGATTCCACCATTGCGGAGATCCTGGCCTTACTCGAACGGCTTCGAAGATTCAACCCTAGCTGCAACTTGGACCCTGGTTGCTGAAGGTGACTCTAAAAACACTATTTCTGGGTTGCTGGTCTTGCTGCTTGCCCTTGGGGACTCAACCATATATTCGACAAAATATCACTCATCACTAGCACCCAAGGAGTAACTTGGAGACACACTTATAGGGAGGCTAATGAAGCCACCGATGCGCTTGCTAGGGAAGGCACCTCAATAGTCCCCGGGGATAGTAGGCACTTTTAAGCTTGCACCCCATTTTATTTTATTTTTTTGTTTTTTTATGTAGAGCATTTTTTAGGGCCATAGAGGGTTTTTGTACAGGGGATCCATGAGTTGGGTCAGTCCATTTTCTATATACGCTCTTTGTTTCTTGCTCTCTTTTGTACTCCTTTATACTATCAATACAATAGTTAACTAATAATAAAAAAAAAAACATGGGGCATTTAACCAACACAAGTAAATCCTCCTCAACAATACCCTCTAAATATTTCACAGGAAAAGATGATGAAATGACATTTATTACTTGTTTCCAGAAGAAAGAATAGAGAGCCATTGCTCTGCCTTGACTATTTGTTTCACCCACTATGTCCTAACTCAAGGGGCCATTTAGCACTGCAAAAATAAATCCACAGTGAGTGTTGTAGAACCCTTTCTTTCATACTCTTAGCTTGTTGCTTTCCCTCTTGCCTACAAAAAAATAGCAATACAAATCACCTGCAGGAAATATTTGAAGGTTTTCAATCAATAATCTCACTAATAGCCAGTAGTCTCATTGATAGCCGATCCATAATCCATATTAAGGAAAAATAAAATAAAAACTAAATAGCAATAATAATAATAGCAATAATAGCAAATCCTTCACCCCAAATAATGTATAATGCTAGTTGATTGAAAGAAGCAATCAAATTCATGTTTATCATAATGAAATTTTCTCTTTTCATGGTTGCTCATGTCATTTGCAAAAAGCTTCAACTCATCAAGGTATTTGCTCTTGAATACAGCTCTTGATTGCTACCCTTATATCCCAGCAGAACTAGCTCCCGATCATGTAATCCACTTATGTATAATTGTATTTAGGAAATATACAATGAGATTATTTACTTTTGGTATAAGGTGGTCACAACTAATCTTTGACCATTTGATGTGAAATTATGTGGCTGCATTTATTCCATTGACCAAGCTCAAATTTCAAAAGAGTTTTCTCTTAACTTAATGAGACACCCAAGTTCTCAAACTTCACATTAAAATAGTTATAAATAATTGTGACCTCCTTATACCAAAGGTAAATGGTCTCATTTTATACAATCCCTTATATTATTATGAGAAACTTTCAGAAGATCACTAACTATTTGTGATCCACCTTTCCTGAATCTCTTATTGAGCTTCATAAGAATTCGCCATTAATATCCAAGTCATAGTGGAGCCTCTACATTTTCCAAGCAAAACGTATGAGGTATGGTCGGGTGGTGCTGCAAGATGAGTATGAAAGTATAAAGAAGAGCACAGAATGGTGTCTTTACCAGGAAAAACAACTTATGACCTGGACCCGCATCTTCCATACCTTTTCCTCGATGGATCAATGCGATAGAAACACCATGACACATTAAAACGCGATCATTACAAACATGAAATGGTGTCAACTCCCTCCCTTTCCTTCCTTGCTAATTATATCATACAATTTGGTCTCAAATGAGGTGGTATGCATAGTAGTAGCATATGTACTCTACAGGGAAGCCAGTCATGCTTATGCTGGCCTATAGACCCAACAAACTACACTCTACAACTTGAAGCAGTGACATTATGCACTGATAAATATCAATCCAAGGACAACCATTGATTACAAAAATTGTGGTTTCCGAGTGGCATAACTTGGCAACAATTGCTGAAGTTGTGCCACTTCAATCCCAAAACTGTGTGCGCATTATACACTAATTCTACCATAACAGTGACACCAGGTTTGGTAGAACAATGAGGAAAGGTTTGCCAGGGGATATCTGCTGTAGATTCCAAGCTTGAAAACAATAGAATCGGATGAAAGGGAGTAACAAAATTTCCTACAATTAGTAATTCTTTTGAACAACTTATTGTCAAGTAAAACAAGAATGAAAAGAAAAACTAGGAGCATTCAACAAAATTGGTTCAGTTCATTAAGAAACTGAGAAAAAAAAATGAAGAAATGATGCTAGATCAAACATATGCTTGGCCTTAATCAAACTTGGTTTAAATTGAACCAAACTGGATGTTGTGGTCCCAATGTATAAGTGCCAACACAGATCAAACTCCCATGAAACCAAAAGAACTGGATAATCTGGTCCAAAAGCCTTTAAAACAATAGTTTTATTGCCAGATTGATATTGGTCTAGTTAAGAGGTGCCCAGGCTTCTTGGAACGATGGAAGAATAAGGTTTTGAACATCAACCAATTCTGAAGTGATTTCGGAAGGGGCATACCACAAGTCGTACTGATAAAGGATTGGATGAGGTTTCTGACTTATTATCAAAAGATTGGATGTGACTATCACAAAGGAATTGTCATAAATAATGGAGGGGTGAGACTAAGAAATCTGCAGTATACAGCTACCATTTGAAAAGAACAAGGTAAAATCCGTCCTCGTTTGTAAGAAAGAAACAAAACACAAACACACATTTACACAATGATTCTGTCCACGAGATACTAGTATGTAACTCCTCTCCTCTCTCTCTCTCTCCTCTCTCTCTCTCTCTCTCTCTCTCGCTCTCTCTCATACATTCACAAAGACCCCATGAATAAAAGGAACAGAAACCACTTAGACTGCATTAATATAAGGCTGGGGTTTCTATGAGTCAGCCGACTCATATTGTACATATGCGGGGCTGGGCCCCTCTTAAACCATCTTAAAGATGGATTTTAATCCAAAATTCTAGGGATTCATTATCTAGGTGGATTAAAAGTTCTAGGGATTCATGATCTAGGTTAAGATGATGATAAATATGATAATAAAATAAAATTTTCGATATATAAAATGTGAATTTTTTGAGAAAAACTTGACACCATATGAGCCCCTTGAGTTTTTTGACGTTGGTGAGTCGGCAGGCTCTTGCACCTGCTGATTCATTAACAACTTTTCCTTAATATAAAGAAACACTAAAATGATAAATATAGAATCATTCGGTGGAGAAAAACCTTATCGTTCGAAGATGCCCTTAACATATACCATCCCTTTCTCCATAAGATTAAGTTCCTTCCGCATTTGTTCTACTTGCTCATCGTCCCCTTGAACAATGATCTCTGAAAGAGAACCATCTTCTGCTAGAATCATCTTAACCTTGATTTGTTCCTTTCGAGATGCTCGTTTCCAATAGTAAGCCCCACTGCAATGGAAGAATTTGATGTTGCAAAGAGTATGTTCATAAACAACCATCTTAGATGAGCCCAAAATCGTAAAGAAATGTGACCAATCCAACAGAAGAACAGGGAAAAGAAGGGAGGGGAAAGTATAATATAGTCCAATTGACTGTGGAAAAACATAGTCCATTGGGGTCATGACCAGCAAATGAAATGGAGCACAGTTGAGCAGTGGACCTACTGAACAGAAAATGACCCCAATCGTGGACCCACATGCTCCCACTGCTACTGTCCATCATTTCTTTGGAGGATAATATGACCAATGGACTATGGTTAGTCCATTGGATTATTGTACACTTTCCCATAAGTATGTAAAATCCTAAGATTCGAACTTGGGATTGATTGGTTAAGGTGTTGATGATGGCAATAATATGTTTTCAGTTTAAATCCTGCTGCTAAACTACCAAATAACACAAACAGTATGGTCATACTTACGCTAGAGGACTCAAAGCTGTTAACCAGAACCACCTATTGCCCCCTTCAGGTATGGTAATAGTAAGAACAAGAGCAACACTTGCCAAACTGATGCATGTACAAAATGTAAGCAATGCAGCCTGCCCCCTGCTTGGAACCATCATGCCTTCGAACCTGAGGACAGAGATGACGAATTTGAAAAATAAACAAAAGGACAGTTGAAGAAAAGAAGAAGAAAGTTTGTGGCATATTAGATGGGTATGAAGAAAGATTGTTGATTTCTCAGTGTAAAAGAAATTACCATTGCTATCGATCATAAAACAATGTCTATGTGAGAAAATCAGGCAACATATTCACTAAATGGAGAAGTATAACATAGTCCAATGAATATGGTATCCTTAACTATAAAGGGTGTCAGCTATGTGTTCCTGATGGTGGACAATGGACATTCGCAGTAGTATTGTCAGATTCGCTTCAGAACTTTCTTCGGTTTGGTTGGAAAAAAAAAACAATTCGGTGGAAATTTTTGGATTTTTTTTTTAAAATTTAATATAAATAGAGTGTATATTTATATATAGATATATATTAAAATAATAAAAATTTACAAATAAATTCTTTTAAAAAATAAAAAATAATTGAAAAAAGGACAATTTTGTGCTTCGTCTGAAGGCTGAAGCTTTGGCCAATTTTAAAAAAAACCTTGTCGGCAATGATACTGATGCTGGATACTGCTAGGATACTTGTAATTATAAAAAGACATAATTATAAAAAAATATAGAATTATGCATTATGCTATACTCTATGTTTGTATAAATGTGTTGAATGCACATATGACCATAGAATACAAGCTATAATATATTCTTATAGCCATGTTAATTAGGATAACTGTATCCATATCCTGAATTTTAAGAAATGCAGAGCAGCATCCTCATTTCCCATATCCATGTCCATATTCATTCCAGTATCAGGTCATCTTAGATGGGAACACAAGTTGAATCCCAATTTACTCTAAAATGACATGAAGTGAACAGTGGACTAAGTCTTTGAAGGGAATACACTTTCTCTATCTAGCTCTATGATGCAGATCAAAAGAGATCTACGTAGGAACTGCTGGATTTTTCATCGGAAGAGGAAGAAGAATTCTATGTTAAAGGCAATATTAGGTTAATATAGAAAGTTGGAAGGTAGCATCCTCCATCCTAGTTGGTATTTCTTTTTCACTGATATTTTTCTCGTATAAAAGTTAGTTGGATAGATAGGAAGTAATCAAATTTCCTTTTGGTTTTGGGCATCACGTGAAGCCAAATAGGGTAGGGGTTAGTCCTTTTTCCTGTATGCATGTAAGTGTGCACAAAAAAGAATATTGGTTTTTTTCTTTCTCAGACTCGTGGAGAGATTCATTTTGTGATGGATTCCTTGCAGGTTCTGAGAGGGCATAATCTCTTGATCTTTCATACTTTATTTTTTTGTTTGTTTGTTAATTGGGAGAATTACTCAAATCCCTCAATCAGAAAAAAAAAAGGATAAAAATAAAAAAGAAAGAGAAACAGTGAAGTTCAATTATACTTTTAATTCAATAAAATTCAGTTGTACTTAACAACTAAATTTCATTGTTCCTCATTAGTTTTTGGAGCAAGTGGTGTATAATTTCAGATTGCTAATAGGCATTGACAAAGAACTCCAAAGCCAATATTCAAACTGCAAACTTGTAAAGTTGTAGAGTCTCAAAGAGTTTATAAACTGATAAATGAACAAACCCAAAAATACCAAAATAAGATATAAATCTATGAGGAAAAGTACCAAAAATAAAACTTAATGGCGAGACAATATCATCAATTGCTGCTGAAAAGAGAATCAATTTTTCATAAGAATCCCCTCAATAAAATCCCCAACAAAAAGAAATGGAAGGTCAAGTTAAAACTGCAAGAACAATTCAAAAACAAATTTGAAATGTCATATTACATCAAATGGACAAAACTGAGAGCCTACGTGATGGCTTCTCCCCTGTCTGAAACAATGAAATTGTTGCGAGTGAAGAAGGAAAGTATTTCGCCTGCAATTTGACTGGGGGCCTTCTTCCCCTCCTCTTTCTCACTCCCCACAAAAGTTTTCTGCACAATCTACAAAAAAGAATCCAAAACCCAACTCAATAAAAGAAGAATTTGGACACATACTCGAGAACATTAGTGTTTACCTCAAAACAAAAAACCAATTCATTCAATAAACAATCTGGAACAAGTGCCATCTAGAGAGAGAGTAAAAACCTTGGATTTAACAGAGCGCTTGATGAGAGACCAGAGTCCAGGAACTGAAATGACAAAGAGGCCGAGAGAGGTGTAGTAGCTGGCCTGGGAATACCCAACATTTTCGTGTAAGAGAAAGGAGGGCATGAGAGGATCAGGAGAGAAACTCGCTGTAATTAACCTCTGACGTTTCTTCTCTCTTTTCTGCAAATTCAGCCTGCGATTCAAAGTGGGTCTCGGCCAATTCGGGAGGAGAGAGAGAGTAGGAGAAGATGAAAGAGAAATAATGGTGGTCGAGGATGAGAGAGAAAGAAGAGCAGCCATCTTTCATCATCTGCAAAGATAAAAAAAAAAAAGCCTGTTAAAGGCCCAAGCGACCGTTGAAAGTGATTACTCATTTAAGGATTTGAACCCTCGACCTCAGCTTCTTCCATTTATCTCACTATTTCTCCCTCTAAAATAAAAATACTACAAAAAGTCCACCCAATTCATTGGAATTACGAAACACTGTCCCCTTTTTTTAGAGAGAGAAACTATTTTTAAGAGAGAGAAAGAACCCTTCCAAGAGAAGAGGGGAGAGAATTAAGAAACACTGTCCCTCTTAGAGAGAGAAAGTGATAAGAAAAGTGCAAGTTTTGTGGGAGTAATGCTCTCCACGCCCCCACATCCACAACCTTCTACCCATCAATCTCTCTCTCTAACATCAACAAACCTCTCTCTCTCTCTACAAGCTTCTACCCCATCTCCCACTCTCTCTCTAACTTAAAACCTTCTCTCTCTCTCATGAAAGCCCTCTATTACTTCATAGTCTTATCATCACCTCCTCTCTCTCTCTGTATCAAAACCCACAGTTCTTTGTAATCTTATTAGCCACCATCCTCTCTCTTATGGCTCTGCAAGTCCCTCTCTCGCCCAAAACCAACCCTGCCTCTCTATCGCCATCGCCCCAACATGGCCTTAGAGCACCAGCAAACGCCATGGCCCTCAAGTCTTCTTTCTTTAACGGGGCCACTTCTATATCTCACTTTCTACCTCCCCATGCTCAGAAACCTGCAACTTTAGCTTTGGCACCCAAATTCAGTATGAGGGTTTCCTCTAAACAGGCCTACATTTGCCTAGACTGCGGGTACTGTGCTCTCTCTCCTGTCAAAAACCTCTGAATTTACTGGTCTCTAATTTCTTTTTTTTTTAGTTCTCTTTCTTTCTAACTTGTTTTGTGATTAAATCTATGCAATTGCTTTTTAAACCTCTGAATTTTATATTTTCTGTATTGTTTTTCTGATTAAACGGCTGAATTTGCCTATCTCTGTCTTGCAGGTACATTTACAACGACAGGACCCCATTTGAGAAGCTTCCTGATAAGTTCCTCTGCCCAGGTTATTTACTTCATGACTGCTCTCTTCCTCTCTCGCTTTATCTTCCTCTCTACAATTGATGATGGTATTTTTTGTGCAGTCTGTGGAGCTCCTAAGCGAAGATTCAGGCCTTACGAGTTGTCGGTGGCAAAGAACCCAAATGATACAGACGTTCGCAAAGCTCGAAAGGCTCAGATTAAGAGAGATGAAGCTGTTGGGTATGCCCTCTCTCTCAAATATTTCGTAAAATGTTCCTGTTTCTGAATATTTGAAAACTGGGCATAGCTTCTCCTAAGCAAAGATTGGAAAAGTCTAATAAATAATAACAAAGATCAGATTACATCTGTGTGAGTTTAAAATTTGACTCTTATTAATGTGAGGAATAAATCCCAAATTTTTCCTTTATTTTATTGAGAGAAACAGTGAGGAATTCATCATGTTTATTGTGGCAAACAGAGAGAGAGAGAGAGAGAGAGAGAGAGAGAGAGAGAGAGAATTAGAGTTAGAGAGAGAGAGATGGGGGGAGAGGAACTGATGTTGTTGATTGAAAAATGGTTTGCAGGAGGGCATTACCAGTGGGCATTGTGATTGGAGTAGTTGGTCTTGCTGGTTTATACTTTTACCTCAACAACGCTTTCCAGTAAAATATGAGAGGCCAGGGCCAGACAACCTTTATATTTTTCTGCCATAGAAAACATTTCTTCATTTTCTCTCTCTAAAATCTCAGGTCGCTTTGCCAATTTTGAATTCTGAAGAAGCGTTCTTCATTTCTTTTGCATTTTCGAGGCTATGTACGTACCTTTTCATCTACTCTTTGGAGGCTATGTACCTTTTAATCTACTCGTGTTTAAACCGGAATATTTTCACACTAATTTGCTGTTGTGAAATCCTGTACAAGGATAAATTAGTGTGAAAATATTCCACATCTAACCATTAGTTAATTCATTCTTTCGCGAAATATTTTCACGCAAAATAAAAGTGCCCTAAATCTCGTTCAGATACTGATTATACTTGGTCTAGAGAGATATATTAAATGGCAAGAATGTGGAACTACAGTTGGACTTTGTTGAGGTTTGCATTTTTACAGGCCATTATTCATTACAACAAAATGACTCGGGTGCATGTTATATATTATTTAGAAAACCAATTTCCCATCTGAACACACTTCAATAATCAATACACTTTTCACATACCAAAACTGAACAGGGTAAACTTCCAACATGTAGAAGTTCCCAAAACTCCCCTGCATTTAACTTATTTTATGAATTTAGGGAAATTTATCAAAATATCCGTGAAAGTTATACTATTTATCTCGACACATATTGTTTGATTTTAGTTAAAAATATCCAAAAACACACATGATCACGAGTTGGAATAGTTGCAAATGTATAAAATGGTAAATACTAGGATGCTCATGAGTATTTTGATAATTGCCTATGAATTTACATTTCGTGGACATGTATTTTATTGATACTATACATCTAGGGATATATCTTAAAATACTCATTGGGTAATTATTTAACATTTTACCCGATTGCAACTATTTCAATAATAAAAATATTAAATAGTTCATCTATTATGAGTATTTAGATGGATTTCCCCGATTATAAATCATGGTAATCTCATCTCTATGTTCTCTATTGGGGTTACCTTATAATATTTTAGAAGTAGCAATGTTTTCTATTAATTTTTAAAGATAATAAATTATGAGAATATGTCATATCTTTATTGTCTAATGATAACTTTAAAATATTTAAGAATAATTCATTTAATAATGTTCATGTTTGGCAATAAATACATTTATAGCGTGTTTTATTTCTTCAAGAACATTGGGTTGTTTTAGATGAGCTGGAAATTTATATGAAGTGCCCTCCTTACCTTAAATTTTACTCGGAGAAGTACACTCGATATCGGAAACCTTATGATGGCTTATAAATAAGTATCCATCCCTAGGTCTAAAATTCAAAACTATAAAAACAGTACAGATGAAGTCAATCCACAACGACTTGAAAATATTGAAAATAGATGATCAAGATAATTTGTCGTAAGAAACACCATGTAGGACTTCAAATTGTATTTTCTCTTGTATTTATATATCTCAAGATAGAGATGTAATTGGAGGGTTTTCAGGCATTGGAACACTCTTTTATAGAGGATTTTTGAGGTGCATGTTACTTCTATAGTACAAAGTTAACCCCTTGTATAAACTTTTATCTTTAGATAAAGTTTTAAAAGGCGCGATTTTTAAAATAACTTCAAAAATCTTAGTTTTTTTTTAGTAGAATAAAATATTACTATATCGTATCATTTAAAAAAATTATAAAACTACCTTAATTTTATTTCACTTTGTTATTTTTGTCACTTTACAACAAGGGTGCGGTTTGTATAGAGCCTAGGCTCTAAACAATCAAATTAGAGCCTGCCTTCAAATAGTGTCGAGAAATGTGGTTTTAATATTAAAAATATTTGTGATATCTTTAAAATATATTTTTATAGTTATGTATAAATTTTAAAGCTTCAAAAATAGTGTAGATCGACATATCTAAAACTTGAAAATCTTAAAAATTAACGGTCCAAAAATATATTCCAAAATACATTATTTCCAACACTTGCAACCCATTTTTTTTCTCATGTCCATGCATCTTGATGTCGAGATGATCAATTTGAAGATATTTGGGCATCAAAACAATCTCTTCTAATAAAATTTTGGAGGTAGGTTCAAATTTGATTGTTTAGAGCCTCGTCTCTATATAAACTTTTCCCGTACAACAATGAGATATATCTCATTTAAGAACAATGAGATATATCTCATTTGAGGAGCAACAAGAAATTATTGTTAGCTCATTAGTTGATTACTTGCAACATGAGCTGAAACTCTCCTCTTTTTTTCTTAAATTTGATATAACTTTTTCTTGAAACAACACACTTCATAGGAGTGTATTTAAAATGAAGATGTTGGGATGGATGAATGACAAAACAAGAAAATATAAAATTCCAAATGAATACATTCGAAAGAATTTAAGTGTGGCACAATAGGTGATAAAATAAAAAATAGTGGACTTACGTAGACTGACTATGTATGTCACAAACCCAATACAACACCTCTTAAAAAGTTAGAGTTAATTCAAGTGGAAGGTTAAAAAAGGTCAAAAAAAAAATTCAAAAAGCATGATTGAAAGTAGTGAGAAAAGATACACACTTATAACATGACTTCTAATAAAATAGAATGACCGTATCACTGACCCCAGTTAGTTAGAAAAAAGTTAGTCAAAATGATTTTGCCTTCCACACAAACAATCATGTATGCCCAATTTTTAGTTTTCTTCAACCACTTCTTAACGAATTAAGGGTTTTTTACTCGACAAGTTTTTGGAGCTTTTTCTCTCAAAACAACCATTTTTGGCTCCATCTTCTTTGACCAAAATGGAATTGATACTTGATTTTCTGATTTACTTGCACACTGCCATTATACAAATGTCCAACCATGTTATAAGTTCTCATTTATCACCTACATTTTCCATTGAAAATGTTAAATTTAAATTTTCAGCTAACATAGCATCAAAAATAACTTCTAAAATTAGTTATAGTTTACTTATGGGTGGAACCATCAAGAATTTGTCATTAAACATTTTATCTTTTAATAAAATAGACATTACATTATATCCCTTCCGATCTCAAATTCGGGCTTGGGCTCTATTGGTTTAAGATGTTGACCATCATAACACATCCCGAGATGGAACCCTCCTGCCATAAATAATATATGAAAAAATATATAAAAAGAGACTATTTACTTTTAGTATAAAGAGATCACAATCACTACTGTAAGTCACATTCGGAATAAAATGGTTGTTTTTGACTGAACTCGAAGTCCAAAAAAAAATTTCTTAAGCTTCATGACACACCTCAAACCATTCGATTGGACATCTAATGGCTGAGACTGATTGTGCCCTCTATGTATTAAAGATAAATGGTCTCATTAAATACAATCTCATTAACTTATTATGTTATAACAAAGAAAAATGCAACAGTAATAAAAAAAAACAAACATTCTGGTAATGTATATTGCTACACCAGCTTCATGCTTCTGTATAAATTATAAGAAAATGAAGATGCATTGAATGGCAAAATTATGGTAAAGCAATAGTGGTTATTAAGTCATTGAACATAAATTGTAAGAGAGTCTACTGGTTATTAAGTATCAGAACAGAGGATCTACCGTATTTTGAAATGAATGGCACTTTTAATAACTTTGGAAATTGCTGTTTTCAGTTATTTTCTTCATTTTGAAGGAGTGATACATTCTTGCTTTACTTGTTATTTTATATAAATTATACATGTACAACTTACTATTACGATTGAAATGAAGTGACTTGGAAACATAGTGAGTGTGATTCAATGTAAACAATCTATTATTTCAGAATCTGAAAATGTAATGAAACTATCTCGTTTTCAGTCAGTAAAATTCCTGTAAATATCTAAAGCAGCTGAAGGAAGATACTTCATAAAATATAAAAAAGAAAAAGGAAAAGATAACGAGGAAATGGCATAAGTTTCCCATCTTGAATGCCAGATTAATATTCAGGATTGGGAGTGAGAAGATTTACAGAAATTATTGGGGGATATGGAAATTCAAAAGCTATAAAAACATAGAAATTGAAACTTATACATATATATACAAAAGCAGTCAGGGTTGTCATTCAGGTATGTTGTATGAATCCTCGATTTTCTTCTTTTCAAAGGACAAGGCTGGGAGAACATTTAAAGGGCAAAACATATCATTGAAACTTGACGTGGGTGCAGGTTTGAGCTCGTATGGCCCTTCCTTTACTCCCCATACCTGTTAACAACAGAATGCCATGAGAGAGAGAGAGAGGAGAGAGAGAGAGAGAGAGACACCAC
>NW_006498507.1:771262-790154 GCF_000471905.2 Amborella trichopoda | reverse complement strand
TAATATAAATAGTAGAGGTCGAGAGGGAGAGGCGTAGAGGTCAAGAGAGAGAGAGAGAGAGAGAGAGAGTACAGCATGTGGATCAGCCGTTCAATCTTGGAAACCCACTTTTTTATGCCCCAATAATAAAGCAATGGGATAATTGCAACAACAAAACCTAAATCATCCTTGAATTTGCTTGTTTTAGAAAATTGGAACATTTTTCAAGAGGGTAGTTACCTGCACCACTATATTTTGGTACAGTATTTTTTCAACCCTTGGTGAATCATTAAGCCAATCCAATCTTCTAGTAAGTTTACTGATTATCTCCACTATTTTCTTAGAATTATTTGATAAATCTGTAAGCAAAGTTCAATTTCATTACTTTATCTAACAAGCAAAGAATGTTTTAGTAAGTTTATCTAATCAGCAAAAATAAGGACGTGACACCCATTTAAGAAAATTTAGAAAAGGAAAAACTTCAAACTCTAAGAAAGTAACTGAACTCCATCTTTTATAAAGTCTTTTTGAACAACACATATATGCTGTGACAAAAAAAACTGCGATATTTTGCTAAATTTTAACAAGGACAGTGTCTAAGTGGTTTTGGAAAACTGTCCCACTTTTTAATAGAACATGTTTTTAATGGCATTTGTTAACCATAACAGCCATGACTGCAGTAGTGGTCCCCTTGTCTCACTCTTCATCAATTGTATGGGATTAGGTTTTCCAAGCTCCCTTAAATTGTGGCATGTTTTCCCTATATTTTCATAGGTACTATCCTTATTTAATATATGAACAATAAAACAAAAACATTCTGGCCTCTCCATCAATGACCAAACTCATGCTTCCAGACATAACTATAGCCATACCAGTCCGCTAGAGAAAAAGAAAATTTCTAGAGAAAGACCCATAGCAATATGATGGTTGTGTAAGAAATAGAAGTTGCAAAGTCGGACAGCAAAGCCATACAAACACATAGCAGGCATAAATCATGTGTTATTACTTTTATTGGTCTACTAAACTTTGAAGAGAGCAGTCAAAGAAGTAATTAGTAGCCCCAAACTTGCAATCCTCTTGAAGTTTATGCCTCACTATCATGTTATCATTAACTGGATATGTGAGGTCAAATTCTTTTAAGTTTTCAATAACAATATGACTGGCCGAGTCTTGCAACTCTTAATTCTTTGCAGTGATTGCTATCTCATTAGCTATAGAGATGACTGCCCCTTCACAATGACTATCATGAAAGAAATAGATTAAGTTTCAAAAAGTTTTCAAAAACTTCCCAATAATAATTGAGAAGCAGTTCCGCAAACATGTAAAGGAAAAAGCATTTCATATGATCTGAGGAACTAGGTTAAGCAAAGAGAATTATACATCAAATGCTTGCACCTGCACTCCAGTAAATAGGTTCGCTGATTTTAGGACCTGAGAATTGCTTGAAGTAGGCTGAGCACTCTTCATAGAAATTAATCCACCGGGAAGACAATTTGCACAATTTGTCAGATCAGTGGGGATACTATGACTCAAATTAAAGTGAAAGGAACAGGTTAATGGCGTTGGCTCCTATTAATGGTTTCCTATGAGAATTATAATGAACTAATAAGGGCTGCTTTGTGCTTAATGAATGATACACCTCATGTTAACTTGAGATTTGTGCATCTGGGGACTGATAGTTCATCAACTCATAGTCTCTGGATATGACATACTAGATTGGTGAGAGGGCGGGCATATATGTCTCTAGATACTTCACCGAATGTTTTCACTTAAAGATACGTGGGTTGTCACATGACTAAAGGCTATTGGCACACTTCATGCCTAAAGAGACTGTGCATCTAAAGGAATTTGGACAGCCAACAAAAGAATGCTAGTCAACGTCGTCTTTGTGGGTAGAGGGAAGAGAATCAAATCAATAGACCCAGCACGAAACATCTAGCACTGACGATTTAGCAAATTAGAGTGAGTTGATATTTATACAAGATGCATAAAGTATATACTGTCTTTGTTATATTAGTAGTAGAACAATATGTGATCATTGAAGTACACACAATGGCAGAGGCATCAATTAAAAGGGACAAGTTTGCCATAAAATGTGATGAAGAAAGGGCATTAAAAGTTGCATTTGGGCTAACATATAGAGATTAGGGTGGCACCGCAAAGAGGATGTGGCACTAGAACCATATCACAGCCATGGAAGGAACCTACGTGTTAATAGTTAAAACATACAGCAGAAGAGTAGAGAAAGAATGAGGGAACTGAGAATCTAGAGAGAGAAAGGAGAGAAAAAGACAGAGAGAGGTTTAAAGAGGGGAAATCACGTGGAGGCAAAAGGGAGAGAGAATACAAAGTTGGGTTCTAATTAACCCGTGCAGCCCTCTCTCTTAGTATATATTATATTAATCTTAACTTTCATATAATAATATTCTTTTTTTGAGGGAAAAGACACATAAGGGGCTTAAATACAAATATACAATAGAAAACAGTTATTAACGTTCACAACACTCCCCCTCAAGCTGGAGCATAAATATCCCTTGTGCCAGATTGCTCAGGATCATTTGTATTCGAGCTTTCCCAACGGCCTTGGTAAGAATGTATGCTAGCTTATCTTCAGTTTTACATATGAAAGCCAAATTTCCCTAGTAGTAACTCTTTCTCAAGTGAAATATCGGTTTACCTATATATGCTTGGTTCTATCATGCTAGACCAGATTGCAAGTTATACCAATGGCTGCCTTGTTACAATACAAGGACATTGACCCCTCACAGGAAAACCAAGCTCCCACCATGAGTCATGGATCGATACTCTGCTTCTACACTTGAACGGGCTACTACTAATTGTTTTTCACTCCTCCACGCTAAAAGGTTGCCCCCAATATGTGTTTATGTCAGCCTCAAGTCGTCAATGGCCATAATTAGTAAATAGTAGTCCTCTACCAGATGATGATTTTAAATATCTAAGAACTCTATAAGCAACTCCAAGACGAGTACTTCATGGAGCATGTATGAACTGACTAATCACACTCATGGCATATGATGATTTTAGATATCTAAGAACTCTATAAGCAACTCCAAGATGAGTACTTCGTGGAGCATGCATGAACTGAGTAATCACACTCATGGCATATGTAATGTCAGGATGTATAAGTCAAATATATATCAACATGCCCACTAACATTTGAAACATACCCATATCTTTGAAAGATTTGTCACTTTAGTCATCTAGTTTGTGATTTTGTTCCATAGGAGTATCTAGTTTGTGAATTTCCTTAGAACAATTACCTTTTACAACAATATCATCCACATATACAATCACGACAATGGCACTTACTTCTGTTATGTTTTACAAATAAGGTACAGTCTGCATGACTCCGTGTATACGCAGTTCTTTGAACAACACCACTGATCCTCTCAAACCAATCTCAGGGAGACTGCTTTAGTCCACAAATGACCTTTCTCAATCTACAAACTTCTCCCTCATATCCAAGAGCCCTAAACAAACGTGGAGATACCATGAACACTTCTTCATGCAGCTCCTCATGACGGAATGCATTCTTGACATCCAGTTGGTGCAACGACCGATCCAAGCTAGCTGCTAGGGACAAGAGACACAAATCACATTCATCTTAGCCACAGTAACAAATTTCTCCTAATTGTCTATTCCACTAGTCTAGGTGAACCCCTTGGCAACTGATTGTATTTGTCAACTGTACCATTGGCCTTGTTCTTTACAGTATAAACCCATTTGCAACCAACCAATTTCTTCTCTTCAGGAGAGTCTATCAGTTCCCAAGTACCATGCTTGATTAATGCCCTCATCACCTAGCAAGTAGCTTCTTTCCACTTGGTATGAGCTAAAGCTTCAAATATGAATAGAAACAGAAGACAAAGAAAACATAAAAACAATAGGAAGTAGACAAGGACTCATAAGAAACAAAGTTGCTAATTGAGTGGTACAGTACAACTTCGTTTACCTTTTCGTACAGAAACGGGCAGATCATAATCATCATGCTAAGATCTATAGGAATTGCCAGGATCAGAGGTATGCAACTGGCTCGAAGGTCTATGCCCATGGTCGTCTCCACTTCCTTTTGTTTCTGCCGAACATAGATTTCTAATTCTCTCTTTAACACCATGATGTTGCTCCCCACTCTCCTCCT
This sequence comes from Amborella trichopoda, assembly GCF_000471905.2. The sequence goes on along the minus strand of NW_006498507.1, from coordinate 786,016 downwards.
GAACTCAGGAGAACACTCCATGCACTGGGGAATGCCTGATGGAGTGCGCTGGGGAATGCCTGATTAGTACTAACAGCAGCGTTGCCAGTCGATGAAGCATTATGAGCATTGAACTGACCTAGACAGTTGAATTTACTTGGCCAGCCAACTAGATCCCAACAAGTTTCGATATTATCTCCCACAATAATCAAATTTCACCTAACTTCTATCTCCTTGATTTGGCACCTCTTCTCCAAATTTCCAAGGTCCTCCCTTCTGTTGACTTTAAGAGGTAATGAGCAAACTTAAAACAGGAATACACCTGGTTGAGCGAAGGAAGGGCGTCCCTACTGGGTATTTGAACCTTGGCTAATTCAAACTCAGGGTTCAATTCCCCAGGAACTTAAAAATATTGTTTTACTCTACATATTGCTTGTATTTTTCCTCATCTTCCTTTTAGGCTGGCCAAAACAACCGGTAATGGTCCAACTCCTACATGCTACGAAGTAACGAGAAATATGCAGCAAGAAACCTTCCCTCCCATCAAAGATGGGAAATTTCCTCTCTTGGTCCACGCGAGCCACATTTTTGCTTTAGGAATAGGTTAGAAATACCAAGTCCCAGATCTCTGTCACAATTCAAAGGAACCAGAAGCTCATATCAGTCGTTGTTTACATAGAATGTAATAACCAAGACATTACGGTCAGATTTCGGTTTCCGACTTCTCAAGTGAGGAATCTGCTTCTTCGGGTTCAATAATCTTGTCCTTGAGGTACCTCCATTTTCCCCTTCAACTAATGAAAAATGTTGCAGATTGTGATCACTCTAAATAATTTGTTCCATCAAGTTTGACAGTCGTAATTTGTAGTCCTGGGTTATGTCCATAGATACTCGTATGGGAGGTCACACCCGGACTACAAGAAATGGTGAAGGAGTCATTAACACTAGACATGCTAACCATAACACAGGCTGTACAAACCAAGAAAACTCTATGATTAACATAATCAGCAACTCAAGTTCAATGCCCACAGGGATCTGAGACCATTATTACAAGAGATCTCGATAATTACTGAGTCTCACAACTCAAAAACAAGGCTGCAACATATTTAGTGTTCAAACAACACCATCAAATCATCACACAGCCAGATCTAGGATTTTTTAACATCATCCCAGCCAGATCTACGGTTTTTAACACAATCGAGTCATCCCAACCAGATATAGGGTTTTTTAATCCATCATCAAGAACTTGAAATCAGAATTTTACATCCCAAACTCGTGTTTTCAGATTTACGGTTTCTGCCGTACAGCTGATGGACATCCTCGCACAATCAGTTTACACCATTAGGGTTGCAAGAACCATCACCGAAGTTTCTGCTCTGATACCACGTTCAAATATACATCAGAAAAGAAGAGGAAGAATGAGAGAGCTGAAGATCCAGAGAGAGAAAGAGAGGAGAGAGAGAGGGGTTTAGAAAGGGGAAATCAAATGGAGGCAAAAGGAAGAAAGGATAATGAGTCAGTGCCACATTGGGTTCTAATTGACCCACACGGCCCTCTCTCATAGCATATATATTATTAATCTTAATTTATATACAATGACATCGTTTTCTTGAGGAAAAAGGCACATCAGATTTAAGGGGATTAAATACAGTAAATAATTTTCACAATTTAAGAGCTCTCCTAGATGAACACCTCAACAACTACCATGAAAAACAACAAACATATCTGCCTGCACCATCCATTAGAAATTAAAGCTAATGGGAAAACATCCAGTTCACTCCTCCAGCAACTGGCTACCCTATATGCACACGAACTTCCAAACATGATTCACTTGTAGAGCGCAATTTAGAATTATCAAACTAATTCAATGTGCCCCTCTAATGAGCCTACAGAAAACGAACTTAAATCAGACCAAAATACTCACTTGGCATTCCAACCAGTTACATTTCCATGCCCACTTCACTATATATTTCCCGTAGGGCTAATTTACTGCTTCGGCACCATGTAAATTAATCAAGTGCCAAAAACAAGTTTTCCAAGTACCTAGTTTCATACAATCATACAGCATTAAAGAAGATAGCTTTTCTAATCTTCTATATCAGAGGCATGGTAGACTTCCATCTTTCAAACTAGAAGGATACATAAAATCCATTTTGCAGGCAAAATGATACATTAACACTAATTAGTTCCTAACAATTTAAATGGCAAATCAATGAAATTTTATGATATATGCTGGTAAAGTAGCACCAGCCAACAACAGCATAAAAATTGCTCTCACCTCAACATCACATTTCATTTCCTTTGGGCAAGGCTTCACCATGTAAAACCTCTGCAAAAAAGATAAACTTTAGAATATTCTTTTGGTAAATTTTATTTGGGAATATTGCACAGTATCATCAATAAAGGAACTAGTAACAAATCTTCAATCTAAATGCAGCAATACTGAGCATTAATCTGTAATATGTGTGAAAAGAGGGTATCAGAAATGGTTGCCACTAGCCAAGAAAGGAAGTAAAACAAGTATTACATCCCATAGTTGACATCTCTCCTTTTAAAAACGCCCGCAATATCAAATCTAATAGACAACTTGGATTTTATATGCATGTGAATTACAGTGATAAAACTACCATTGAAGAGAAATTGAAGCCTTCTTCACCTAGTCAATCAAGTTACCATCAAGCAAATCAAATCACTGAAGGCATCCAAGCAAGTAGCATGTGGTCATAGATAAGCTGAAAAGGCTAACATCAAACTCATCTCTTTTCGAGTCAAAATTTCACCCTCTCAGTTCAAATTCAACATACTATTGACAGCCACAGAGGAGATGACTCATGCTGTATGGCCACACCATCTCCAAGAAGGTAATGATTCAAAATCTTATGAACAGCCTCCAACATGAGGGAAACACTGATGACTGATCATTCATAAAATCTTCAACTGGGAAATTTGAACAATTTTTAAACTTTTGGCGCCCGATGATTCTATGAAGAGGCAGTGTTTTAAAATGTGGATGCAGCCAAAAGCGTTGGGAAGGCCAATGCGGCTCGATACGATCCGAATGCGGGTGCATCGCGACGATGCGGTCAATAAATATAGAAAAATTTTAAAAAATTGAAAAAAATCGGTTAATTCGTAGAAAAAAATATGGAGGTGATATATGTGATAATAGGTATTTAGATTATTCATTGACTCCAAAAGTATTAGCTGTCAGAGACTCTGTATCCACTATCCCCTGATAGAAACTAGAAACTTGAAACTAGCTTCATAAAACATTCAACAATCAGCAACCATAAGCACAAATCTGCAACCAAAAACTTTAACGTTACAAATTTTATAAACTCTTTAATCTTGAAAAGATTCCATGAAGTTCTTCGACTTGATTTGTACACTTTTTATAAACTTTATAAATTTATTAAAATGTTGTAACTTTACGATATCAAAGCATTTATAGAGATCAATCAATTTTATAAACTCATTAATTTGTATCTTTATTGTATTAGTCCATGAAACTCTTTAAAGTTACAAATTTTATTTGAAAAGTACTGGGAAAAGTTCTTCGATTTGTAATTTTTAATCTTCATGGACTTTTAGTTTATAGTGTCTTGTATTACAAATCGAAGAACTTCAACAAATAAAATTTCTGCCCAAATTTTTTTTTTTATTCAATCGATCCAATAAAAGCCACGAATGTGGCTGAAAAATGTTGTTTGGGTGGTTTAATAACCCCCCAAACCCTTTCCCCCTATTTTCAAAGATCAAAATGACCTTATTGCCCCTGCTCGAGACGTACAGTTTTGAAAAAAGTGGTGGACAAATTATGCGGCCTGATGCGATCGATGCGGGATGCGGCTCTGATGCAGAGAGATGTGGCTCTAATGTGGCTCTGATGCGGAAAAGTGGGATGTGCTAGGTGGCACATAGCGCCTGATGAGGACGCATATGCGTCGATGCGGCCACATTTTAAAACACTATGAAGAGGAATACAATACAACGTAATGATTTACTCCAATCATCAAGGGACTAGAAACCTGAATTAGAAGGAGAGTATTTGGCAATTTACTAGAATAGGGAGAGTAGCATATGGTGAGAAAGCCCCAAAATAAATTGATACAAAATCCAAGATAGAGAACAAAAGAATAGCAAAGCAAACATAGGTAGAAGAGATTCTAAAAGGCAAAGTTTCAAGGCGAAGTTTCTGATACTCTAAATGTGTTAAAAAAGAAGAGCACATATACTATGCTCCCTCGGGAGCATAGTTTACTTCTACTCCCTCAGTTAGAAGGCCTACTTGGGAGAATTATTTCGATATGAAATTTTGGGAACCACTTAAGAACTACTAGATGATTATTCTCAATAAAAGCAAATTGAGATTTGAGTTTTCTAACACTTAGATCTCACCATCTAAAAATTGGATGGTCTCTATTCAATTTTGAGACACTATTTTTTTCAAGTGCATAGAGGGTACAATTAGAAATTCTTTCATTGAGGTTAATCTATGGGTTGAAGATGTTACATCCTCAAAATTTGGGGTCTTAAAATTAATTCAAGGTAGGGTTTTACCATGGGGAGTAAATGGAAAATATACTCCTGCAGAAGTATATTATCTTTTGGCAAAAAAAGAAATGCGCTCTATACAGCATGGGGATGGGGTAAACCCCGAAACGATGTAGCTGATAAGGAATGTCGACTTCTGGTGAATTTAATAGCAGCTTAGACGTGGAAGACCTCCAAGGACATGCAAACATGTATGCGATCAATAGAAAAGTAAAAACTAACAAGTAGATGGTATTTCTTCACTCAAAAACACTTTAATGATTGGCTCAGCAACTTTTGACAGATGATATAAAAAAGAAGCATGCCCTTTGCCCAAAGAAATCTAACTTAACAGCTGAAATTTTCTCAAAATGGTACAGGTTTCAAGCATAAGCATGTAAACCTAAGAAGTCATCATACCTGTCGAAAGGGCTTCTCGGGAGTTCTCCAGAATGCCTGCCACATCAATAAATAAATAAACAGACCACAACATATAAATTTTCATGACAAAGATGTGCCAAAATAGCTTTGGCATATAAATAAAAGCTGCATGTTGGCTCTAATTCAAATTGTTAACATGGCACTGAAAACAACAACAATACATGCTGAGATAGGCAAACTAACTTGTTCGAAATAAAGGACTTTGGAACCATCAACCATCACTGTTGCTGGGCAGGTAAGCGTTCTGCCAACGGAAGAAACAGAAGAAGCCAGTTAGGGAACATGACAGAAAAGATAAATCAACTTCCTTTTCCGGAATTCAAAATAAACTAAATGAAAATATGAACCATGAATATTAGAACCTAATCAAGAGCAATCACAAAAGAGAAGAGAAGAAAATTATACTATTGTTATGAACCGAAAAATATGGGCGAGTAATAGAAAAAAATAGACGAGAGATGGAAGAAAAATAGATAAAGCAATGGCCACTTCGAGGGGCCAACCTCCTTACAATGAAAATAAAGAAAGACATGAGACAGAATACATAAGCAATCGCCAGTTCAAGGAGCCAACCAAGCCAGAAAAGTAATTCTCAAAATGACTACCCCTACCTCTACCACCTCATTTAAAATCTTTAGACTCTCCCCTAAAACAAAACTCCTGCGTACAATCAACGGTTACAATCAATTGCCATCAATCCTTATCCAATCCTGATATCAAATGCATACTTAACACATTAGCATCATGGAAAGAACAAAATGGTACTCATTAGTCAATAGGTTGAAAATTTAACAAACAGAAACCTACAACCTACTCAAAATGACTCAAAATCCAGAACAGAACAAGCTAACCCCTCAAGGTTGATAGTGGAAACCTTTCTTTAAACTACAGAATTGGCTCCCAAGTCGAATCTTCAGTCCATGTTGCTCAATTGCACTAAAAGCTCTTGTAAATACACAGTTCTCATGTTTTTACATCCACCAACCCAAAATGGGTTTTGGTTCAACTACCGTATACCCTTCTTGGGTGAATTGCGGAAGAGTTTGTGGTACTTCCAACCCCACCCTTTTTATTGAGAAATGAGATATGAGACACAGGATGTATATTAGATTATGCAGGTAGCACCAATTTTTACAGGCTACTCGGCCAATTTTGTGGATGATCTTGAAGTGTCCACAGAATTTAGGAGCTAGTTTTTATGCCCTTATATGGTACTTTAAGTTTGGGAACATGGTTGGAGGTGTAAGAACATATCCCCAAATTTGAATTCCTGCTCCATTCAATGCGTATCTGCTTGTTGCTTCATTTGATACTGAGCCATGTGCAAATTTTCAGGATCTGAATGTTGTGATCATGGCTTCATAACTCCTACGCTACTATTTGGGCAATTGCAGAGCCTGGAATGATTGATGTCATAGACAGGGGAGGTGGCCATACACAGCTTCAAATGGTATTGTTTTTGTAAAGGAAAGATGGGTGGTGTTATACCAGAAGCCCACTAATGGAATCCACCAGACCCCATTGTTTTGGAAGGCTCGCATGGAAACAGCTCAAATATGTTTCAATGAATTTATTGAACGCTTCACATTGCCAATTCATCTAGGGATGATATATCTTGCTCAACTTTATTTGCGTCCCCTATATCTTAAAAAATTAGGAAAATGACCAAGGCCTCCCCCCTCCATACTTAACAGGCCAAATAGCCCCCTTCACACCACAGATCCTTGTGTTCTACTATAAGCTCATCTCAGCAGCTCCAAGGTCTCTTAGGTTCGAGCTCATAGAGGAGAGAGACAGCTAGACACACCTGATCCACTGGGCGCCAGGAACAACCCCCACCCCCCCCGCCACGAAAAAAACAACACTTAAAAAAACCAAAAACACCCAAAGCAAAAACTGTCATCTCATGAACACCCTATCATACCAATAAAGAGAAAAACCATTTAAAAAGGACGAACTAACCCCCTGGTAATGAGAAAGAAAATAAAAAGTTGCTCAACCTCTCCCAAATGATCTCTCTCTCTCTCTCTCTCTCTCTCTCATCACAAATCATAACAAAAGAGAGGTAGATTTCTGACACCCCCCCTCCTGTTTTTGACTTAGTAACACTACTTGGGCGAGTATTATATATAGTGACCTGCCAGAGTACTGTAGAACTTGGGAGTCCACCCAAATTCTACAATACTCAGTGGCATTCAGGGACTTGGCTGAGTCGACTTGGACTCGGCCGCATGCCTAGCCAACTACTTGGGTAAAACTCAGGTCACTAAAAAATATACAAAAATTTTGTTTATGTTGTGAAATCAATTTATAAATGTTTTATACACAATTTGGATATACTTTCTTATGATTTTAAGTTTCCATAGTCATATGCCTCATTTTTATATTTTCCTTTTCTTTTTTTCGATTTTTCTGAAATGTCTCCAACTATAAATCAATTTTTCATAAACCCATGTTTTATTCCAACTTATTTCAAATTTTTATGTTGTTTTTTGTTAGTTTATTTTTATTATATTTTCAATCATTTTTTATTTTATTTTTTTGGGGCTCTTTTGGCACTGTACACTAGTCAGGCGAGTACGAGTCAACTTAACTGAGTTACACGGTGCAAGCAGGACCTGAGCCCCAAGCCCAAGTTGAGTATCTAAACATCAGTGCTCAAGAAAGTCTGTACAGTATTAGCCCAAGTACCGTATAGGTACCCTAGCCCCTGAGCATGGGCATGGTTACTCACCTCAGCAGAATCCAAGTAACTCAGCCGAGTCCGAGTCAACACAGCCTAGATACAAAACATTGGTTTCTAAATGCCGAACAATAAAGGTTTTTTATATTTTGTTCCTTTTTTTGGTGTTTTTATTGACACTTGGTTCCATTCAAATGCCTTGCATGGGGTAAGGGTTCAGCTAAGAACTGGTGGCCAGTTTTCTGCCATTTTTTGTCCACAAGATCAGAGAGAGTACCCAGACACAGATAACTTATCTATATATGTTGACATATAGAAAGTTGCCCAGTAAAGAAAGGCAAGAAAGAACTCTCAAACAATAGCCAATTCTAGTGGAGCGACCTACTTAGAAAAGAACAATGGCATAACACTCTACATGAGAGAACCTATCTCTAACCCCTTAATTATAATCTTTAGAACCTCCCTGAAAAGAAAAAAAAAAATAGAATCAATTATTATCAATTATCAATTCTTATTCAACTCTGGTCTTAATTACCTACTTAACAAATTACGGTGAGGAAAGAATAAAAACCAAAGGTTCAATAGAGGTAACCAGCAACCTACTAAAAATGACTCAAAATACGAAAGGAGATTTGCAATTTGCCAAATCCGGAACATAACATACTGAAGCATTTCATCAAACAATAAGAGACAAGAATACATGCATGCATACCTCAAGTTGAAGTAGTTCATAGGGTCTCTCGAAGCCTGCTCACTGGAAAACTAATGGAAAAAGTCGAAAATTGCTAAAAGTTAGTTACAACTACAAAATGAATCCAATTGAGAATATGAACTAAACAAATCAATCAACAATCCTCAAAGAAAATTTCAAACCCCAAAAAGTTCATAGAAATGCCCACGCACAAAGCCATTAACTAATTAAGCTCGTTAACCATTAGCAGAGAAAGCGGCAAAGAGAACTCATAAAATCCCAACTGAGAAAGGGAAAAAGTTTTCGAAAACTAAAAAAGTCCATTAAAAAATGGAAGCAAAAAATACACAGGAAAACCGAACTCAGAAAGAACCAAACAAAATATTCTCAGAGAGAGCTACAATTTCATTAAAGAAAAAAAAAAAAATACCATGAAACCCAACTGAGAAACAACTCAACAAAACGAACCCAACTCGAATATATATATATAGAGAGAGAATTAAGAAACCCATAAACCACACTCACATAAACTTCCACCCTAAAATAGAAATTTACAACAAAAAAAGAAGAAGAACAAATAAACAGCTTGTGACTTAGGTACCTTCTCACCACTAAGCGCATCAGCAATAATTCTAGCATGATCCCAGCTGGTTCTTGACTTAGTAAATCTCTTGAGAATCAGAGCACCACCAAGAAGAAAGATAGCCTTAAGAACGAGGCCACGAGCCCTGGCTCGACCATTAGAGCCATCAGAGCCCGTCATTTGAGGTGAGAAAGTCTAGAGCACAGCAGCCGTAGGTTCACACCACTCTTTGCTGTGAAACTCTCGGGCATGAAGGGTGCAACACGCCATGGCCAAAACATGAGAGGGAGCAAGGCAAATTGTGGGCTTTTCAAATAGATTTGAGGCCATTATCGTGTGGGAGCCACTGTAGCCCCAGCAACTAGCCAGATTCTGCTGTAAATTTGATTTTATCTAGCTCCTCTCCCTGCCCTTTTTTTTTTCTTTTGCACCAGGGGTACCTTCCTAAATTCGATTCGGAATTCTCAAGTCATCAAGTCATGAGTCATGACCAAGGGTCGGGTTGAGTTTGGATCGAATCCAAATTGGATCGGACTTGACTAGTTCCAATTTAGATGGGAGGAGTCGGGCCGGCTCTATAAATTTAAAATATATAAAAAAATATTTTATATAATTTATATTATATAGTTGATATTACTTATAGAGAAAATATATCTGTACACAGTTTTTACTTTCATTTCATTCAAGATTGTTTGTAGTTTTATTTCACCCAAAGTTTCAAAACATATTGGTAAGGTTTCAAAACATATTGGTTGTTACTTTCATTTCACTAAGGATTGTTTTTGGTTTCATTTCACCCAATATTTCAAAACATATTAGATGGTATGGAGATCCATGTATTACGCCGTTTCATTTCTCGGTTTCTTCATTTCACTCAAGATTGTTTTTAGTTTTATTTCACCCTATGTTTCAAAACATATTGGGTGGCATAGATATCTTATGTATTATATGTTTAGGTTCCATTTTTCCCAAAAATATATATTCTAACCCTAAGACTAACTTATTTTGACCCCGCTTTTTAACATAAACAAATGTTAAAAGATGTCTTCTTAAATCTTTCTCTCTTCACGTGTTTTTTTTTCAAACTTTTATCTTTTTTTCTCATGATTCTGCCTCTCTATCCGTACACATGACTCCCCCAAACTTTTTTTTTTTTCTTTTTGACAAATATTAAAAACTTTATTAATAAAATTATAAGGAAATTATTACATCATCAGCTACCAAAAGTGAAGGTAAAATAACAAGGGTCTTTAACAAGTGAATCAACCACTCATTGACTGATCTCTTAGTAAGCATGGTAAAAAGGAGATCCTCAAGGATTCTATCGTTCCCTCTCTCTCTTTCTCTTTCTCTATCTCTCCCAAACCTCTCTGTCGGCATTTCACCACCCCCTATTATTCTCTCTGTCTGTGTTTCCCTGCCTCTCTCTCACACCCCCAAACCAGAGTCTCTATGGGAAACTGCCAGATCTGACAAACTACCCTACAATGCCAGATCTTACAAACTACTCTACAATTCGAGACACATATGCCGTTTCTGCACCAGCGCGGCACATCATACGAGTCCCACGGTGAATTGGAAATAAAAAGGGCATGGTGAATTGGAAATAAAAGCCTCCAACATACCCATGGTGAACTGTAAATAAAAAGGCCAAACGGACCCATGGTGAATGGAAATAAAAGCCTGCTATGAATCTATAAGATTGAGAGGGAGAGAGAGAGATTTGATGGGGACTCGAAATTAAAACTTCCCATGAATATTTGAGTGAGAGAGAGCTTTGGAAGGCTTCATCAAAAGCCATGTGATTTCAAACGTTTTGAAACCATAAGGATGTTTCCACTCAACGAGTGCAGCAAGTCATCCTTGAGGATGATCATTTTCTTGGGAAAGGTCTTGATAAAATAGAAATTTCAGTCATAAAAAAAAAACACCAGAAAAACAGAGCTGGCTAAAATTGATTTACTGCTTTTCATCCATAATTTTTTTTTTCCCCTTAAAACTAGGGACAAACTAAAACAAAAAGGAAAGTATAGAATGAGACCATATCTTTGGTAGAAAGCGGTCACATGGTCACATTAATCTTGACTATTGGATGTGAAATTGAGTGGATGAAATTATTTTATTGATCAAGCTCAAACTTCAAAAGAAATTTTTTTGAACGTTGTGACATCTAAGCTATCAAATTTCACATCCAATGGTTTTAAGTAATTGTGACCACCTTGTATTTTCATTGTATAAAACCCCAAAATAAAATGGGAAAAATATATCTTTTCGCCTTTCAAAACATATCTAGACACATAGATCTCATGTATTGTATCTTCTAATTTTCTAGAACAATGTTTCCCATTTTGACTCATCTTTTTAACTCAAACAAATATTAAAAAGATATTGGCCATATTGATATGTACGTTACTGGGACATATCAATATAGATTGATCGCGATCCTAATCCGACCCAACCTGATAGGATCCAAAATAGACCTGGACTTAGATCCCACCTAGATCGAGTCAAGGTCAAGTGGACACGGACACGATTAGGTTGACCAATCGGATCCACAGGTCGACCCGACCCGTTTTCCATCCATACCTCAAATCTTGTGAACCTCTTCATCTAACATCTTTTTTTCTTTTTTACCTCAATGTTTTCTAACTCACATTATTATGGGTGGATTATTTTTTTATTCCTTTATGTAGTTTTATACAATTGAGAAATAAATGCCAACATTTTAAATGGCCGAGTATGTCCTCCAATTTCTAACATGGTTTCACATGATAAAGTGATGCTAATTACGCATGACAAAGTAGTGTTTGTAATGCATAATGATTCATACCATTCTTAAATTTCTCAAAGTAGGCAGGAGGGACCACTTGGCGCATTTCATTATACACGATGGAATCGTTAACTCATAAAATGAACGGCTAAACTGGTTTGACAACAAAGACTGATTTAAGTTCACCAAAGATTAGAAGCTCCATTAACACTTGGTAGGCAAGTTTTCACCTTCAATGCCATTATAAAACGGTTACAACTTTACATACAACGGGGACCGAAGAGTTACACTAGTCAATGGAGGTTAATCAGGTTACAAAAAGTGCACCATTAAGTCCAAAATCACAAACTATCCATTTTAGTGAACCATTTCTGTGTTTTTCACTCTTAGCCATGCATAGCACACCGGTGGAAGCTCCACCGCAGTAAATCTCTATAAAAGGCCCTTTTCAGGGCCTCTGCAAGAAAATTGCCAAAATGCCCTTATTGGACCTATCGCGACAAAATACCTGCCACCAAACATTCTGCCCATGATTGGACGGTGTAGATGGTTCTAGCTTACCTGCTATCAGACAACTGCTTAAACTAGAAAGCATTAAATGAAGCTCAAAACTCAACCACTACGGTTTATTAACGAAGCATGTTGATGGTATAATGAGCAGGCAGATTTCCGCCCTCAAAACTGTAGTGCTAATCCAGCAAGATGCAGTTAGGTCATAAAGAACAAGGAGCTTGGACCTATCCTCTACCTGTTGCTCCCACAAAATTACAGGAGGCCTTGTACGTCACTTCAACCTTGTATAAGGAGGAAATTCTCTAGCCAAAAATCAATGAGAATGGAAGAAAATTGTTACTGCAAACACAATCCCTCCTACACTCTGTCCAACTCCTTGAAGTGTCGTTCTTGTTGCTTATTCAACTGGTCCCTCCATAATTGAATTAATTTTTCCTGCTTTTGAATCTTCTCAGATTTGGTTTTCAACTCCTCTTCCATAATTGCTATCTTCTGCAAAGTACCAGTCCAGAGGAAGGATAATCATCATAAGCTCTTCTTTGAGGCTCAACGAACGAGCTCTTAAAACAGCATCAATCAAAGAACTTCAAACTGCGCGACAAATGAAGAGAAGGTATGCCACAACCCAATGGAGTAATACAAGAACAATAGTCCAATGGGATCATCAGAGGCCCATAAAATGGATGATGAAGGGGGACAGAGAGACCCACAAGAACAGGGAATGACCCACCATGTTGTCCCTCTCTCGCTCCATCACCATCCATCATTTCATTGGACGTTGACAATTTGATTACGTGGACTATCCATTGGATTATAGCATATATTCCCCCCGAGCATGAAGGATGATCTACAGATTACTCATCATCCATATGCAGGGCCTTATTCCAGAGGACCATTCATCAGGTGTGACCACCAACCCTACTGCAATGGATAGAAATACCCACCCTTCTCAAAGTCTCCTCCTCAGTGGGTCGTGCTTCATATTGAAGATTGATGAAATACAATTGAAGCTTTTTTGACGCTTCCATGAAATCCCTAGCATGCCTTTCCACGTCAACTGTATGCAAGCAAAAGTGCAAAACCCATCCTTAGGAATGTTGATATGCATAGAAATGACCACAATTATCCAACTATTTACCAAGCAGATGTTATTTTATCAGGAGTTCATAAGCTAGAAAGTCACAACAATAGCTCATAGATTAAGTATGTAGTGCCCCGGAGAGAGAGCCAAAAGAATCGTGACCACCCCGATGCCTTTTGGACACTCTATAAACTAGTTAAAGAACAAAAAGGGATTGAATCGATCGCACCATTGGAAAAGGCCAAGGGACCTATGATTATACTTATACAAGCCAATAAACTTACATATGCATAAAATGGATAAGAAACAATCAAGCATTGTGGAACTCGATCAAAACTACAATTATTAGACGAACCTTAATATGGGTGTACCTAGACCTGATACTTAATAGCATCTAAATGGTGATTCTATACTCACAACTATGAGCTCCAATTTCTTTTAAGAGAATTCTAATCGATGATATATAATCATCATTTTCATCATCATCGTCCAAGCCTTATCCCAATGATTTGACGTCGGATATATGAACGAGAGCCATACCCTCAGTAAGACCAAAGTCACCATATTTTTTCTCGCTACTTCTATCAATATCCTTTTGGGCCTTCCCTTTACCCTTTTAGAGCCTTCCACTTGAACCAAATCATACCTCCTAACCTGTGTTGTATTAAGTCTATACTGCACATGGCCAGCCCATGTAAGTCTCCTTTCCCTCATGTTATTGCGTATTGAAGCCACACCTAAGTTTCCTCATATATATTCATTCTGAATTCTGTCTTTTCTTGTCCTGCCACTTATCCATCTCAACATCCTCGTCTCAACAACGCTCATCCTACGGGTATGTTGTTTCTTGATCGCCCCATTCTGTCCCATAAAGTATAACTGGTCTTACAGTTGTTTTATAGAGCTTCCCCGTCAGTCTCAATGGCATGCGACAATCAAATAAAACTATGAAAGCACATCTCCACTTCGCCCATCCAACTCCAATTCTATGTGCGAAATCTTCCTCAATTACTCCAAGCTCCTGGATTATCGACCCTAGATATTGGAAACAATCTCTTTTAGGAATTTCTTGACCATTAATCTTAATTGTTTACTCGTTTCTACTCCTATTATTACTAAACTTGCATTCCATATTTTCTGTCTTAGTCCAGGTAATTTTAAAACCTTTAGATTCTAGAGCATCCTTCCAACGTTCAAACTTTGCATTGACACCGCCTCTAGTCACATTAACCAAAACTATGTCATCCACAAACAACATACATCACGGTACTTCATCTTGTAGATACTTGGTTAACTCGTCCATAACCAAAATAAAGAGATATGGGTTCCATGCTGACCCTTGATATAGGCCCATTTTCTATTACTATAAAATAACACATATAAAATGTAAATGAATTCAACCATAAACATGGAAATTGACCTTTACAGGAGAGAGAGAGAGAGAGAGAGAGCGAGAGAGAGAGAGAGAGAGAGAGAGAAG
>NW_006498507.1:750471-766459 GCF_000471905.2 Amborella trichopoda | reverse complement strand
AAGTACTAATATAATACTATATATAAGTACGAACTAACAACTACTAATATAGTATAGTAGTATAGTAGTAGTAGTATAGTATATATATATATATATATATATATATATATATATATATATTATTTCAACCACAAACACAGTATCTAAAAATAGAACTTCATGGAAACGAAATAAATTCACAAAAAGAGCAAGCCTAGACATTCAACAAAACCCCATCAAATTTCAGAAATCAAAAACCCAAAAATCTTTCAAACCTCACCAGAATGAAATATCATGCTAAGCCATCATAAAAACAAAAAAAAAAAGTAAAGTTAACCAAATCACAAAGCCCACAAAATGTAGAGAAAACAAAGAACGGAAAAAAAAAAAAAACATTTCATTCGTTGAAAAACCTGCAATTTTATACCTGAATTAACCGAGTCATAACCAAAGAGAGATCCACCAAGAGGTCTAATCATACAAGCAAACACCACAAAATGAGTTACTGCCCCTTTAAAGCTCCGCTCGTCTTGGTTTCGCAAGCAGCAACCACAAAACCACCCACCATTGTTGAACCTTTTCAAGTTTTTGTGTTCTTTTTTCCCCTTGGATCACGCCAAAACCCGCGTTAGAGTTAGGAGAGGGAGAAGAGAGAGAGGGGGATGGCTCCTTAGGGTTTGGAGCGGGAGAAAAGAGAAAGGAGAGAGAGGGAGGGTGTTGTGATGCGGCACGTACCAATTTCCTACATTGTTCTATTTTTCACAAAAGACCCAACACGTAGACCCAACCTGGGTCCGGCTTTGGACCAAAATTAGATCCGAACATTATTCGAGTCGTTCAGGTTCGATCGGGTCTCGGTCTAGGTCCCAGAATATATTTTTATATCCAGATTGTGGATGGATCAAAGATGGGCGATCCAATCAACCGTTCGTTTTTTAAAGCCTTAATTCCCGGAAAATAAAAATTAGAAGTATTTATATTGTTTAACATATACAAAACATATGAGTTTTGAACGATAAAAGAGGTACTAGTTGTTCCCCTTTATTGCATTGGTAATAACCACAAAATATTTAATATGTACATGTATTTTCCGACCTATACTTGTGCTTCGCTTCCATTTAAGGGCTTGTTTGATAACCGGGAACGGGAAGTTATTTGAAAATTGGGTTTTTTGGAATTTTGGAAACAATAAGAATGTTTTTGATAAACTGGGTGGAATTCTAGAAAATCATGAAACCTGTGTTTGATTGAACCAAGGAACGGGGAGACCCGAAAATGAGCTAGTTCTAACTGTTTATTGAAGATTTTTTGCATGATATAGTGATAGTTTTTTCAAAGTGATAGAGGTCTTAAAATCATCCCACACATAGTGATATTTGTCCGAAGTGACATAGATCTTAAAATCATCAAGCGCCCACTTTATGTTAAATAAAATATGTAGCTTAGATCATGGAAGTAAATCTAAGAAGGTTAAATTTGTTTCTTAGATTATATGTAATTTATTTGGAATCCACCTTTTTTATACCATGACCATATCACACTAGTGCAAACCTTTTAAGATCTTTAAATTTGACATTTCCTTATCCTTCTATTCTCAAATTCACATTTCCATAGAGCCTTTTTTGGTCGCTTCTAAACAAAAACATACCTTAAAAACCTAAAAATAGAGAAAAACAGAATGAGAAACTAACTAAAAGGACCTGCACAGAGAAACCCCAATAAACTCAGCAGGAAGGACATGAAAATTACATAAAATCTCCAAAATAGGATATAAATAACAAAGCAAGTTATGCATGAAATACATGAAAAATTGACCCAAAAAAATAAAAATAAAACAACCAAAGAAAGAACAGAAAGGCATGAAAATACTTTAAAAACACACAAGAAACCCCGCAAAACAAAATGTAAACATTAAATACATGAAAAAAAAACACCAGATATAGTGGGAAACAACCTAGAAAATCTAAAATGTAGCACATAAGTCATAAGGGAGCTTAAAAGAACTTGGTAAATTCTTTTTTAAAAAAAAAGAAAAAAGAAAAAAAAGAGGCCTGAAATACCCAGAAAAAACCGAAAGTAGTGGCAAAACAAAGGAAAAAAATATGAAAACAGGTAAAAATGGCAAAAGAAACCCTTAAAATTGCCAATCTAAAAACCCCCAAAACCACATGAAAATACCTGAAAAATAGCAAAGTCAATTCATCCCTATCTTATTTGATCAGTTTTCTTAACCTAATTTCTCAATCTAATGGGATTTTTAAGCAATATTAGAAGCTCTGTATCATCCTCTAAAGAGACCTTACTATTTACATGCTGATTTTCTCCAAAATAGAGAGCATAACGAATAGAAAGAAGAAAAACAAAAGGAAGAGAGAGAGATAGAGAGAGAGAGAGAGAGATAGAGAGAGAGAGAGGAGGAGCTCTCTGGTTCATTACTTTCCCCCGTTGAATAGGGTTTTTCTCTCTCTATATATCTCGAGAGCACCTGCTTTTCTTTCTTTTATCTGCACATTGTGAATTGTTCTTGTTGTTTGGTGTGTGTGCGGTGTTAACCAAAGCGTCGGGCCCAATTCCTCACTGACCCTCTTTTTTTATTTTTTTCTTTTTCTTTTTTTTTGTTCTTTTTTTTTTGTTTTAAAGAAAAGGGCTTAGGTACGTAGTTGCCGACTTTTCCTAGTTGTTCATTATCGAACGGGTCGAGGCCCAAATCCCCTCTAACTTAAAAGGACCCTCTAACTTAAAAGGATTGGGTAACTGATTCCCATAGTTAATACCACGTTACTAATACTTTCAAAAAACTAACTCCGCAGCTACTTGAAAAAATAGGTAAGGGTTGCCGTCCCCACTAAATTACTCAAAAAATATGCCACATGTGATCTTATTATGCCCAAGATTCTCAAAATATATCGAAAAAATTGAAATGAAAACCCAAAAAATGCATTATTGTTCATATTTGAAGATATAAAAATTAAAGATATCATTAAAAATAAGGGTGTGGTTTGCATAGAGCCAAGGCTGTAACCATCAAAGTAAAACGCACATTCAAATAGTGTCCAGAAATGTGGTTTCAATATTAGAAATCTTTGTTATAGCCTTAAAATATATTTTCATATCTAATTATAAAATTTCAAGCTTAAAAAATAGTATAGATCGAGGAAATCTATGACAACTTGAAAATCTTGAAAATTGACGGTCTAATAATGCATGCACTATTTCCAAAACTTGAAATCCATTGTTTTCTCATGTTCATGCATCTTGATGTCCATATGATCAATTTGAGGCTATTCGGGCATTAAAACAACCTTTCGAAATTTTTTTTAGGTGCACTCTAATTTGATTGTTTGGAGCCTCACCTTTATATAAACTTTTTCTTTAAAAATAACAAAAATAATTGGTAAAAGAAAAAGCTACTACCGGCCTTGATGACATTCAAAATCGACATGCTTAAGAACACTTAAACGCAGAGGCCTACCATAGAGTTAAACCCCTCTCCTTATAACTTGTCCATTAGATTTGAATTTGCCTGCTAAATCTCCGGAGGATTATGACGCTCTCTTTTAGTTAAGAAAGGATAATACTGTTATAAAAGCCATGCACACGTATGGCATGAATAATAGGGATTTTCTGCAAAAAAAAATACCATTTATTTTTATTATAAGGAAGTCACAACTCGTAGCACTTATTAGATGTCAAATTAGACGGCTTCAGATGAGTCATGGAGTCCGAGATTCTTTTTTTTTTGAACTTTTTATCTATTAAACGACACCCTTACGACCACCTATTTTAAAATTTAAAGGACAAGAATGATTGTTGACTTCCTTGTATAAAAGATAAATGGCATATTTATGTAGTTTCCTTAATAATATTATACTTTTTATACCTCCAACCAAGAGATACTTTAAAGTTTTTTTTATTTGAATTTTTAGGATCCAACAAAGAATTAGTAAATGATTATTTCAAACAAAAAAAATGAATTTTGAGCTCTTCAACACTTTGATATTGTCCTCTGAAAATTGGACATTCTTTGATCAATTTGGGGTATTATTTTTCAAGCACATAAAATAAACTAGTTTATGTATTTATTTATTTATTTGTTTAGAGGTTGATCATCAAGCCTATTTGGTATCCTAAAAAAATATTCCTAGATTAGATTTATCTGAGGGAGCAAATAAACAGTAAACTCTGGAGCATATATTTTGAAGCAACAAAAAAGCGCAATTCAGACAAAAGGTCCCACTAAAATAATGTGGTTTTCATGACCCTCGAATTACTATCTCGTTGATAGATCGAGGACCCAAAAGCAATAACCCGCAAATCCATTTCGGCCCAAAAAGAATGTTCTTAAGAGCTCCTAAAAAGCTCCAAATTTGTGAGACTAACACTCCAGATTGATCATTTTAAGCTCCCGATGCAATATTTATCTGCATATCGATACTTGATTTCGAGGAACAGTTCCCTCAGAGAGAGACATGTCAATCGAAAGAACCTATTTAATAAAGGAATGGACCAAAGAACATATTAATAAAGGAAAGCAAATGACAGGTGTGGTTTATATAAAGCTGAGGCCCTAAACAATCAAAATAAGGCACACCTTCGTATGCGTCCGGGGACATTTTGTCCCCCAAGCATAAACCCTTGGGTCTTGAAGACGGATATAAATGGCAGTCGCTGCAAACAAATTTAAAGCAAATAGTCTATGTGTTTATTTGAAAAAATATCATTTTCAATTTTTTAATTTTTGTATTTATATATTAATGATCTCCCTATTCGAGATTATATATTCTTTAAAAATTAGATCCAAAATCCATTTCTACATTTGAGTCCGGGGGACTCATAGAAACCAT
Source organism: Amborella trichopoda (assembly GCF_000471905.2). Next base: position 761,636 of record NW_006498507.1, on the reverse strand, counting down.
ATCCTTTTAAGTCTGTAGCCCCAGCAAAGCAGTTCTCTCTCATGACGTCAGAATTAGGGAACAGCTTCAAAATTGATTCTTTAAAGGGACTGAAAAATAATCAAGGTTCTCATCGATACAGTCATTCAATCAATATGGAAACATCACAAAATACCACAAACCTTTTTGTAGAAACAAATTCATGAAAAACTCCAGAGCATGAAACTCTAAATTGAACGGAGTGGCACTTACTCTTATCTTTCAGCACATAAGGTCATCAATTTTTCCTTACATCACAGAGTGAAGACTGACATTCCATTTTCAGAAATTCCTCAAAACCCTTATGGACAAAGAAACCATTCCATTTGCAAAATTCTACATTTCGTCATTCCTCTCCGAGACCAGTGAAAAAGTAACCATTTCATTTTCAAAACTCTACAATTTCACCCTCCTCTCTGTCGTCGTCATCTTCAAAGTAGACACCTTTGAAGAACGAATGGTCATCCCCATACAATTCTCCAGGGGAAATCCGCGAAACACCATCCTCGAACACCTGATCAAACCCAAAATCCATGCTATTGTTCACTTCAAATGCCTCGAGATCTGATGGGAAATAATCCTCCATTTCTTCACTTTTCAAAACAGGACTAACATCTTTTCGAAGTCCCTGTTTCTCCAAAGAGAAATCCCCTCCCTCTCTAACAACCTCTTGTTCACTAGAAGGATATCCTTCTCTCTCTCCAGCAACCTCTTTTATTGAGCCACCAACAATGTTTAAAATATCTTCAACAGAACTTACATGGTTTGAGGAGTCCAAAACCTGTGGTTTTTGTGCAAGCTCATCATCTTCTTGTATTTCTTCTTCTCGAAAATAGACACCCTTGGGACTGGGAAGGTCATGTAAAGGTTCATCTGGTGGACAATTTCTAGATCTTGGAACCGAAACCCAGGTTTCATCGATTGCAAATTCATGGGCATGTTGAGGGAGAACAACGTGGATGACAGGAAACTCAATGAGCATAATGCCGATCAATTGGTGCCGTAACGGTGAAGTGATGTCTAACTCACGAAACAAAGGCTTTGGGCCCTGAAATAGTTATAACATGGCCAGAATTTAAGAATAAGAATTTTCCTCTCATGAATATTTATTAATATATTTAATTAGTGTACATCAGTGTTTCCAAAATCAAACCGGAACGGTTAACCGAACATGGGCCCGGAAGTCTTAACCGGCCTAACCGGTAAACCGGCCGATTCAACCGTTCTAACTAGGCAAGTCCCGAGCAGGCCAAAAGAGTGCCGAAAAAATAAAAGAGATAAAAAAAAAAATCTACTAAAATATGAAAAGCATACTAAAAATGATTAAAACAAAACAGATTCAAATGAAGTTGAAAATTAAAAAAATAGATTTTAACGAATCGATTATTGAAATAAAGTGAATATTAATCACAAAAACAATTTTGAATCTTTACCCTACTGTAAAGAATATTAAAAAATACATCACAAACCATTTTCCTTATTTTTGAGAATTTATGTGTTTTTGAATTTTTTTTAAAATACCGGTCAATCACCAAAACCACCCAAAATCAAAACTGGCTGGTTCTGACCTAACAGGGCGGTTAGTAGTTAGATCGCCCGATTTTTCTAACAATGGTGTACCTTAGGGTTCTTCAAAACGAGGAACTTAAGTTTATCCAACTGCTCCTTACGGAAAGGTTTAAGCTTCCCGTCGACTTGTAGATTCCAAGGACCCGGCTTTAAATGTTTCTCTATGACACCTTGCAATTCCCTATTTTCCTCTATCCTGTACCATCATTCTTGTTTCACTAAGGCAGTTGTTCAAATCATCTCTCTCTCTCACACACACACACAATGATGACTCTACAACATACCCATGGTCTGTAAAAACAACTTCAGTCGAATCGAAACGCCACTCAACGGTCCAGTAAATGGATTGCTTGCTGTATGAGACAAAATTAACAGATTGTAAGCATATAACTATGTGAATGTAACATCACTATCAAAAAGTTACAGGCAATCATGCCATGTAATGTACCATATAATCTAGATTTGTAGAAAAATTCCAATTGATAACCAAACCAGCATAATTTACTAAATGATTAGGAGCTTATGAATAAATAAAACAAAATGTCATTGATTTACAGTGGTATAAAATGGATTCTTTTCCAATTTGAATGATCACTTGTATCAAGTCACATACAACTGAGAAACATTAAACTCATTTGTGAAATAGAAATACTGAGAAGAAAATAAAATGAGAGATATAAGAATAATTTTTGCTATTAGCAGCATCAAAACACATAAAACTAGAAGACAATGAAGGATACAATTACACATTTGGCAGAGCAGAAGGCAGTGAATGAACCAAGTATCCCATAAACGGGATCAACTTGACCCTCATATTGACTGGTCTATCCATTTTTTTTTTAATATGGACTGGTCTATCCATTACTTCACAAATAAAGAACGCCATGTCAATTTCCTATCTTCCTCTATTATCCAAACTACCTTTGCAACTTTTTTCTTCTAATTTGTAACTTATTTATTATTCACCTCAAAAACTTAAGTGTGTTTAACAAGGAAGCGATACATGCCCCACACCAGTAACTAGCAGTTTACAACACTGTTCAATAACTCTTTCATCCTACATAACTTGGACAGGTATATCCGTGGTTCGTGGCACATGTCAACATGCCAAGGAAGTGACAAGTGTCTAAAGCTTTAGAAATTTAGACATTCCACTTACCCATTTTTTGAGATGCCACCACAAGAGTGTGAAGTGCCAGCTAAAATCCCACCCCACCAAATGAAGAAAAATGTTAAATGAGGAAATTTTTTTTGCAGTAAACTTGTCGAATTGACTGCTACATGTGCACGACTACATTCCTTATTAGCCTTCAATGGTGATTTCACATTAACTCATTTGTTTGTGCAAAAGCATAAATATATCGTGGCCAAAACAATGAATTTCTTTAAGAAAGGAGAAGCCAATGAGGTAGTAACTGATGAGGTTAAAACTACACCATGGGTTGACAGCCAATCGTCTCAATTGTGGGATATCATTGAGAAATAGGAATCTGTGTTCTCAAAGGATTTTCTGCGATTATTCCTAGAATGGAATGAGTCAAGCAACCAAAATGCTGCTATTGTTCTTTCATTGATCAATAATTTCGATCTTTGGGAAGTATCAAGATCATCTAATCAGAAAGGTTTTAATTTGTTCAAATGAATGATTTGAATACCTATTGATTCTAACAACTAATTGTAGAGTTGATCATTCGGATCTTTCAATTCATAGTTGACCTAAAATGATCAGTACGGTAATCTAAGTAGAAAATCTCCCTAGCGCTACAGCCTTCACAATCAACTAGCAGGTAGCTCAGTCCTACATATGACAACCATTGGGTCAAAGGAAGCCTTTAGAATGTGATCCTCTAGCTGCCCAAAAGAAGCCATAGGCACTGCAAGTTGAAACTTAAAGCAAACATGCAGAGATATTCCGAAAGATTGGTAGATGGATATAATCGAGTACCTATATATGCAGACAGAAGAACATAAACAATCAAGAGTGATGGTTCACAAATTATTTTCATCGATAGACTACTGTCCGGAACCACCTTGTCCTCAGTTGTCAAACCATTATAAGAAGCCTTCCTTTCCATTGATTTGAAGGAGAAAAACAAATGAATTTTGAAGGTGATGAAGAAGAGGTCTATATTTGAATTGTGTGCCTAACTGAACCATTACGACATCTTTCAGGAAGGCAAAACTGAGAAGCTAATTATCAAAAGATTAAGAGAAATGAGAAGCCCAACATGGCAAAAAAAATTATCAAAACAAATTTGGGAACTTTATCCAAAGCCCCTCAAACTTGCTGCATCAAAGACTTCACAGTTTAAAGGGAAACCAATCATCTAATATTACAAGAAAAATTATCAGAAGCATTAGAATAACAGTTTCTAATATCCAACCCAAAAGCAGAAAAAAAGTAAATGAAAACTTGATGCTTAAAACATATGAAAGCAAACCTCCAACTGTAGTAAGAACGATTTTTCTCTCTCTTAGACATGCCTCGTGAGAGAATAAGAACCTTGGTTGCACGTTTCTTGGCTGACCTACAAAGGGCCAAGAGATTGCGGGGCAGTTTGTAACCAAAACTCTTAAAGTCATCTCTCATTCGCCGAGTAGAATCTGCAATCCTTTTCGTTTCCTCAAGCAAATTGTAGTCTAAAATGACAATCATCCCAAAAAAATTTCAAGAACGTATAAACACATAAGCTGATAAATATTTATGAACACATAAGCTCACAAATATTTATGAACGTATAAGCAATGGAATGTAAAAGATCTATTTTGGAATATAAAAGATCCATTCAAATTAGTTTGCAAACCTCAGAAAATGACAGACACGCAAATGGGTTCAACAACAAAAAATCGTAAATTCAAAGAACACATGAAGGAGTTGAAAGAGCCGAGATCAATAAGTGTGCAAGAGAAATCAGATAAAGAAAATGGTATGAACCAAACTGGACCAGGGCCACAACAGGGCCCCATTGCCAAGAAATTGCCACCCACCCCTTTGCCGCCCCTTGTTTATTAGAGCCATTAGACTACAACAAATTGCTTAAGTCCATAAAAAGTTATTAAAGCTTGAGCAAGGGAAAAAAAGGATGGAGGAATAAGAAAAGAGGAAAGAGTAGGGTAACCTGAGAGCAAGATGTTGTCATCGAATTTCGATAATGGCACAAACTGTGTTCGACTCCTCTTGCCGTTGCACCCTAATCGCTTCTTGTGAGAATTCACACAGGGCAAGCTACAGGACCTTACATTACAACCAGGGCACCTGTACTTGAATGGATGTTTACCACACTCCTGGCAAATTGAGCATGATGATGAAGATTCCATGGTATCAATGTTGTGCTCCATTATTTAGGTCTCTGCAATTCAAAAATCACCAATTGGTTTTTTATCTCTGAAATTGGCACCACTTCTCTGCACACCAATCTAGTTCTCAGCACTAAAACCAATCAACACTATATTATTGAAAAACACATCGGTAAATGACTAAAATCGATGGGAAAAACATATCACCAGGAGAGGAGACCAAAAGATCCATCAAGTCTTTACTATCACACACAAATACACATCGAGAGAGAGAGAGAGAGAGAGAGAGAGAGAGAGAGACGACCATACGAAATATTGAAATCCAAGAAGACCAAATCACATACAAAAACTAAATAAAGAAAGCCCAAATTATCCCAGGGAGAGAGAGAGCTCAAGACTAAGAATATCAGTACACCGATCAGAAACCCATTAACTGTGAGAAACAGCCAATGCCCATTGAAAGTTATTAAACTAGAGTATGCAAAAAGAGAAAGAGAGAGAGAGTTGGGGAGGGGGGAGGGGGGAGGGGGGAGGGGGAGGGGGAGGGGGGGCATGGAAAGATTCTAAACTAAGAAGGACCAAATCCCATACAAAAACTAAAGGATGAAGGTGCTATAGGGCCTAGGCTTTATGAAAACAAAATAAAATCTCACCTCAAATGTTGGAAATTTCAGAAGCTCTACACCATAAATATTGGAATTTTTTAAAGTGCGTAGCTACTATCACATTATAAAAGTATTCTCAGCTTAATAAAACTCAAGGAATGATTGTAAATAAACATAATAGAGTTAAAGAGACAAATATTACAGTGAGGATTTTACGGCCCACAAGCCATAGCAGTCCTCCTAAATTACCTCGAGTGTATTAGCTGCAGCTAAGACTCTTTCTCTAACAAAGTTTTTGAATAAGCAAAAGCTTGGAGAGATAAGTTCAAACTCAAAAAGGGTACAACTCATTTCATAGATTGTGCCTTTTTAAAGCCCTTTAAAAGGGTTTTAAAAACCACTAACAAACTACCTATGTGACCCCACTTTGGGAAACCACCCGCTACAACACATAACTTCCATATTGATAACTACCCACTAAGAGAGAGAAGATAACTTACCACTACAAGATCACTCCCACCATAAATCCCTAACCTATAATTACCCACAACCTCTTAGAGAAAATTCCAACATTTATGGTGTAGAGCTTCTAAAAATTCCAACAGTGGTATCAGAGCCGATGGTTTGATTAGTCTGGGAAAAATAAAAAAGAAGATTTGGGAAGTCATACGAGTATTTTTTTAAAAACAATTTTGAGTCTTGATTAAAAAAATTGCTAAGTTATTTGCAATGAAAAAAAAAAAGGGAAGAAAAAGAAAAGTTCTTAAATGTAGTGCTCTTGGAAAAGAAGAAAGAGATTTTTAAAAAAAGGGGGAAACCAAAATGAGAGAGTTCTTGATGTCATGTTCTGCAAAAGTTTTCAAAAATGAGATTTAAAAAAAAATTTATGAAAGGGGGACATAAGTAGTCCTCATGGGAAAATCTATGCCTAGTGTAGGCATAGAAAAATGATTTTTGAGAAAGAAAAAAGAACGAAGTCCTAGTATGTCATGCCACGAAAAGGTATGAAGATGCCAATTAAAGGCATAGAAAAATGTTTTTTTGAAAAGGATTGTAGTCCTAGTGATCCATGTCATAAAAAGGTATGAGGGTGCCTAATGAAGGCATATAAAAATGTTTTTTGAAAAGGACCGTAGTCCTAGAGTGTTATGCCGTGAGAAGGCATAAAAAAAAAGGGGAGAAAAATATTTTTAATAAGAATAGTAATTGTTGTTTTAGAAAAGGCATCAAGAACATATGATAAATTCTACTCCAAAGAGCATGCTGCATGAATTTTGCTAAAAGCAAAAGATTGAAAAAACAATTTACAAAATTATCAAAAAAGGACCTGATCATAGTACTATTTTTGTCTGTGAGATTCAAGTCAGAGGATGCGAATTTTCAAGATTCCCTATGGATACAAGAAAATAAGTTGAACAATGTGTAACTTATTTTACCATATCATAACTGGCGTAAAAGAAAGAAATTATTGAAATTGAAGATATGATAAAGAGAATATGTAGATCGCAAGAAAAGAAGAAATTCATCAAATAAAAAAACAAATTGAAAGTCCTGAAGCCCTAATGTCTACACTAAAGAAGGAAAATGAAGAACTTCATAATATCATTGAAAATCTTGTACGTAAAATTTAACAAAAAAAAAATTTTGCATCAAAGGGCAATGTTGAAATATGATGCAAAATTTGAGGAATTTGGGGGTCAGTGTATTTCTCTCTCTAAGAGGTTGTGGGTAGTTATAGATTTATGGTGGGAGTTATCTTGTAGTGGGTAGTTATCTCTTCTCTCTTTCTCTCTAAGTTAATAGTTATCACTTATCAAAATGGAAGTTATGTATTGTAGTGGGTGGTTACCAAAGTGGGGTCACGTAGGTAATTTGTGGGTGGTTGTTAAAACTACTATAAGGGCCTTTAAAAAGGAACAATCTATTGAAACAAGTCGTACCCCTTTTGAGTTTGAAGTTCTCTCTCTAAGCTTTTGTTTATTCAAAAACTTTGTTAGAATAAGAGTGTTAGCTACAGTAACTACACTAGAGGCAAATTAGGAAGACTGTTATGGCCATAGCATCCTCACTCTAATATCGATCTCTCTAACTCTATTATGTTTATTTACAATCATTCCATGAGTTTTATTAAGCTGAGAGTACTTCAGAAGCTCTACACCACAAAATGTTAGAATTTTTTAAAGTGTATAGTTATTGCCACATTGTAAAAGTACTCTAAATTTAATAAAACTCAAGAAAGGATTGTAAATAATCATAATAGAGTTAGAGAGACAAATATTAGAGTGAGCATGCTATGACCCACAGGCCACAGCAGTCCTCCTAAATTACCTCAAGTGTAGTTGTAGCGAACAATTTTTCTCTAACAAAATTTTTGAATAAGCGAAAGCTCACAAAAATAACTTCGAACTCAAAAGAGGAATGACTCATTTCAATAGATCGTGCATTTTTAAAGGCTTTTCAAACAAGTTTAAAAACCAACCACAAACTACCTACGTGACCCCACTTTGATAATCACCCACTACAATACATAACTTCCATTTTGATAACTACCCACTTAGAGAGAGAAGACAACTACCCACTACAAGATAACTCCTACCATAAATCCATAATCCATAACTACCCACAACTTCTTAGAGAGAGAAAGATAGAAATACACAGACCTCCCAATTCCTACAATTTTGCATCACATTTCAACAATCCTCCTTGATGCAAAATTCTAATTTTTTTTGGTTAAATTTCCCGTACATGATTTTCAATGACATTATGAAGTTCTTCATTTTCTTTTTTTAGTGTAGACACTAGGACTTCAGGACTTTCAATTTGTTTCTTCATTTCATAAATTTATTCTTCTCTTGCAATCTTCATATTCTTCGTCATCATCTTCAATGTCAATAATTTCTTTCCTTTTTGCCAATTGCAACACGGTAAAATAAGTTACACTTTGTTAGGCTTCTTTTCTCGTATCCGTAGGGAATCCTAAAAATTCTCTTCAGACTTTAATCTCACAACAAAAAATAGGACTATAATCGGTTCCTTCTTTGATAATTTTATAAATTGGTTCAATCTTTTGCTTTTGGTAAAATTCATATTGCATGCACTTTGTTAGGCTTCTTTTCTCGTATCCATGGGGAATCCTAAAAATTCTCTTCAGACTTTAATCTCTCAACAAAAAATAGGACTATAATTGATTCCTTCTTTGATAATTTTGTAAATTAGTTTTTCAATCTTTTGCTTTTGGTAAAATTCATATTGCTTGTTTTTTGGAATAGAATTTGTCATATGTTCTTGATGTCTTTTCTGCAAAAAAAATTGCAACAATTAGTTTTCCTTTAAAAAAAATTAAAAACACTTTCCTCCCCTTTTTTTAATGCCATCTCATGGCATAACACTCTAGGACTACAGTCTTTTTCAAAAAACATATTTATATGCCTTCATTAGGCACCCTCATGCCTTTTCATGGTATGGAACACTAGAACTACAGTCATTTTTCAAAAATATTTTTCTCTGTCTTTAACTGGCATCTTCATGCCTTCTCATGGCATAACATATTAGGACTACGATCTATTTTCTTTATAACAAAATAGTTTTCCTATGCCTACACTAGGCATGGATTTCCCATGAGGACTACTCATGTCCCCCTATCATAAATTTTCTTAAACCTAAGTTTTGCAAACTTTTTGCAAAACATGATATCAAGAACTCTCCCATTTTGTATTCCTCCCTTTTTTTAAAACATCTCCTCCTCTAACAAGAAAACCACATTTAAGAAATATTTCTTTTTCTTTTTTTCCTTTTTTCTTTTTTTCATTGCAAATCACTTAGCATATTTTTTAATCTAGACTCAATTTTTTTTTTTTTAAATACCCATATGACTTCTCAAATCTTTTTTCTTTTAATATTCCCAGAATAATCAAACCATTGACTATGATACCACTATTGGAATTTTCAGAAGCTCTACATCATAAATGTTGGAATTTTTGAAAGTATGTGTAGCTACTGCCACATTGTAAAAGTACTGTCAGCTTGATAAAACTCAAGAAATGATTGTAAAGAAGAATAATTGAGTTAGAAGGGCAAATATTAGAGTGGGGATGCTATGGCTCACATGCCATAGCAGACCTCCTAAATTGCCTCAAGTATAGTTGCTACAGCTAACACTCTTTCTCTAACAAAGTTTTTGAATAAGCAAAAGCTTAGAGAGACAACTTCAAACTCACAAGAGGTACGACTCATTTCAATAAATTATGCCTTTTTAAAGGCCTTTACAACAGTTTTAAAAACCACCCACAAACTACCTACGTGACCCCACTTTGGATAACCACCCATTACAACACAACTTCCATTTTGATAACAACCCACTTAGAGAGAGAAGATAACTACACATTCCAAGATCACTCTCGAATCCATAACCCATAACTACCCATAATCTCTTAGAGAAAGAGAGATATACACAAAGCCCGCAATTCCTACAATTTTGAATCACATTTCAACATGAAATCCTCATCTAGAAAGCACTTTGAGCATCCAAAATCTTCATGACGGCGTTAAACTCAATTTCCAACACTAACAATAAAATTTGAAACTCAAAAAATGCAAGCGGATCTATTAACACTCATTTTTAGGGTGAAATGGACGGTCTGGATGATTTATTGCAATATACACTATTTCTAGAACTTGAAATCCTAAAATTTTTTCACAATCATAATGTTCAAGCCGAGACGATTGATTTAACATTTTTTCAACACTTGAATTGCAAGTTTTGATGAGATATGAGTTGAGGCTTTAATTATTTTGATAAGGTTGCAGCCTTATTAAACAATTTTCCAAAACTAAATAAAGCAAGCCTAAATTATCCCAAGGAGAGAAAGAACTCAAGAAGACTAAGAATTTCAATACACTAAAAGAAACCTATTAACTGTGAGAAACAACCAATGCCCATGAAAATTTATTAAAGCTCAAGAAAGCAAAAAGCGAGAGAGAGAAAGAGAGAGCTGAGGGGGGGGGGGGTGGGGAGGGAAGGATTAAGGGTGAATTTGATAACTTTCTCTATAGTTTCCCTAGGAAAATCTTTGCTGCTGATTTTCCTAAAATCTTGGATGAAAGTGAAAATTGGTAGCCTGAAAGCTAGGAACCTTGTTTGATAAATTGTGGTGCTAGTATTTTCACCTGTTTGGTATGGGGAAAGATGGAAACTATTTTCGTAACCGTCATTATGTATTCTATTGATTTGATGTGCAAAATTCATATTTTGAATAAAAAATTTTTGCTACAACCCATCTAATGCAGTTCTTATAAACTATATAGTTGCGACTGCAATTTGTTCTATATCTAACTTAAGAGTAGAAGACACCCAATAATAATTGAAATTGCAATGCCACCAATACACCAGAAAAGATAAATATATGGCCACAACCAGTGCAACCGAATCAGGTCTCATGCCCTCATGCATCATTTGGGCGAAGAGAGCCAGAGCTTCAACACCTCTTTCATGGCTCACATATGACATACCCTTGCACAAGACGAGTACCAATAAATAATTCTCTTTCTAGATCACTCAAAACAATCACACAATGAATAACCAGGTCTGATTTCCTACACCAAGCTTACGGCAAGCATGCAACATACGCCATAGTAACAGGATTTGGACTATCACCTCTCTCTCTCTCTCTCCTCTCT
>NW_006498507.1:718739-750354 GCF_000471905.2 Amborella trichopoda | reverse complement strand
TACGTCGTAGTTACCTTACCTACCTAACGACGTACGTACGAACGACGACTAGCGACAACTACGTACCACTAGTAACGTAACGAGTTAGTACGTACTACTACTCTCTCTCTCTCTCTCTCTCTCTCTCTCTCTCTCTCAAAGAAGAAAAGTACCATTAGCATCTCCACACAAATTGCAACCTCGATCATCATACCAACTTTCTCTTGGGCATTTCATCAAACAAATTCCTTGCAATCACAACCACTCCAGTTGTACAATGTAAATGAAGAAGTGCATAGCTTACAAAAACAAAGGACTCGTAGGTTAATTTAACAATATCAGAGTGAATTTTCTCACCATACTGAAATGCTCATACAAAGGAGCAAGATTTAAGCACAAATGGACACGTAAACTCATCTGGGTACATTTAAGAACAAATGGAAAAGTTTAAAAAAAAAAAAAAAATCCAAATGCAAAAAGCTCACAAGCTATACCTGAGTTTTGGTGGAGGCCATTAATGATGTATCTAGCACGAAATTGGTGGACACAATGAACACTAATGGGTTCATCTGAACCAGTCCATAATAATAGAGAAAGTACGTGGCTTAATCGCATTTTAATATTCTTATCTGCATCGCCGACTGATCATACAAAACCCAAATTGATAATGACTGACAATAGAAATAATTTTATCTTACTGTTAGATGAATACTCCCAAATTGTGAGTCCCATATGAAATGAATTGTAACAAGCCACCCTTTTTCCATTAACTGTTCCATCCTTAACAAACAAATTTTCTTATGACAAAAGGAATGAAGAGAGATATTATATAATTGGTCTCAATAAAAACATTCATTTAAACACTCAGAGAAAGTAAACCCAATTTCAGAGAAAACATATCCAGAGAAAAATTTGCGCTAATATCAACAATACTTTGTATTATTGAACAGTGTATCAAAAAGTGCTAGGCGGACCCAGTTGAAAAAAAGTACAACACATACCAAATTACCAATATACCATATTCCAAGTTGAAAAAAAAAAATGATAGACGTCGAGAAGAGAATTTTGATAATCCATATTGTTAAAACAGTAAATTGTAAAACCATACAAGTGTAGGTTATAAAAGTCAACACTCGACACAACAGAAATATACAGAAATTTAGAAAATATACAGTCTAACAAAAGTCAATACTCATTACTTAACACAACAGTCAACAGACTCAACACTCAACACCAAGAGGCAAGAGTCTTCAGTAGTCGTCATCATCATCATCATCATCATCATCAAAGGGAATGTCAATAGGGCAAACCTCATCATATGCATCAAAGTCGAGGCCATCATCATTAGAGTCATCTCCCTCTTCAATATAACGCTCGTCCTCCTCTGTTTCTTCTGAATTTATCGCTTCCTCCTCTTCTTCTTCTACCTTCCTCTTACTAGTACGTGCAGATGAGGTCCTAGGAGTCTTGGTTGCTCTACCCTTTTCTTTGTGCTTCTTTGAACTCAAATATTATATAATTTCCTCCTTGGAAGCCTCAAGAACATTTTTACACGGGGCAACATCCCCCCTTAATACCGACAAGATGTTTTTTAAACCGGTAAATGCCCCCATGAGTATCCTTTCCACAATAATTACATGTAATACGATTTTTATCACTTGGATTCGAATTATAACCATACTTCCGACCCGGATCACCGTTTCGACTAGAACCTGGAGAAGATACTTCCGTAGAACAAGGCTTATTTTCATTCTTTTCTGGTTCTTCAAAATTCAGAATATGTCTAATCTCATCCCGAACTGCTTCGGGAACCTTTGTACAAGAAGTAACATTACCTCTAACACCAGCAGTGTTTTTTGAATCGGCAAATACCCCCATTGGTATCTTTTTTACAAAAATTCCACTTTATACAATTTTTATCATTTGGTTTTGGTTTGTACCCATACTTCCAACCCGGATCACTTCTTCTAGAAATAGCAGAAATAGAAATAGATTTATGACAAGGATTTTGTTCTTGTTTTTGTTGTACATAACTTATAAATTGCTTAATCTCCTCTCTGATAGCTTTAGAAACATTTTTACAAGGGGCAACATCCCCCTTAATACCAGCAAGATGTTTCTTAAACCGGTTTATGCCTCCTTTTGTATCTTTTTCACAAAAATTGCATGTAACACTATTTTTTTCATTTGGATTCGGGTTGTATCCATATTTCCAACCTAGATCTCCACTCCGACTAACTCCAGAAGAAGACATCTCAAAATAAAACAAGCAATCTAAAAAATGCACTTACTTTGGTTGCTCGAACTCCAAACTTCGAGAAACACTTCAATGATTCGATCCAATGAAATGTAGTTTTTTTAGGTTTCTTTCTCTCTAAAAGGGGTTCTTGTGGGTTTAGGTTTCAAATGAACCTAAAACCCATCCTTCTAAACTTTTATATCTTGAAAAAAACAAAAAACAAAAAAGTATTTTTCCGCCTTTGGCCTAGGGCTGGGCGCTGGGCGACCGCCTAGGGCTGCACGCAGGGCTGCCGCCTAGGCGGGTTCCGTACCACCTATGCGACCGCCTAGGGACCACCGGCCAGTTTGGCCGCCTAGGCACTGGGCGGTCTATTTTTTTGAACAATGTTATTGAATGAAAAGGTTTTGAAGAAAATAATTAGAAGAAATAGAGAAAGGTGTTTCTAGACCTGAAACAAGAGAGAGAAGGTAGGCAGGCAGGAAAAAGTGAGTTCTGACTTTACTCCCCAAACTTACAAAACCTACAGTACAAGGTAAAGCCTGAGACTTTCCCTTATTTTATTTATGAAATGCACCCTAAGGGTGTGTTTGTTTGTTGGAAGATAAATGTTCCCTGGAAAGGAGTTCTTCATGGGAAGTGGAATGTTATCTTCCTGGAAGTTAAGGAAGTTCTGGGCACCTATTTTTGAAAACTTACTGCAATGTTAAGAAAGTTTTGGGTGCCTGTGTTTGATTCCCAGCTGGAATGTTGAGGAAGTTTTGGGTAACTGAGTATTTGAAATACTCCTTGCTCAAACATCGTCATGAACCATTAATCAACTTGGACTAGGCTCCAAAGGGAGCTATAGGATAGCAATTTGAAGAGGTCCCAATGAAATGAATCCCCAATCAACTATCAAATAAAGTGTAATGGAGCAATTTTTAGGGAGAAATAGTAGATATTCAAATTGGGAAAAGAGGCTAGTTATGGCATCAGCTGAGGATATATTGACATCCTCCAAAACCAGAGGCGCAAAGACTGCTCCCTTTGCAAGTAAACAAAATCGAAATCCAAAAAATTTACTCAACAGCTAAGAACTCACTCAAAAGGACACAATGGAAGGTACAAGTCAAAATTAAAAACATAAACATGCATTATTATGAGGAAACAATGTCGATATAGACAATGATGCCAATCCTACCATGCTTGCAACTTCAAAATCCTTATGTTCCTTAGGCACTCAAATCTTTTCCTCATTCTACCATCCTTAGCTGACATCAACTTATCTTGGTAATCCTCTTGCACTTTTGCGAGAGGAATCGTAACAAGAATAGAAACAATTGTGGCCCCAAGAGTTGAATGTGAGGCTATACCCACATTTTTATAGAGAATTGCCAATGCTAAGAGCCTAAGACTATCTGTAGAGGTAACATCCATATATCGTGAAGGTACCATGAATAATATCGAATCCTTTGAACATCAACTGCCATACAATTGACAATTTCTCCACCAGTGTGGCTCTGTCTGGCTGTGCTAGAGAGACGAAGCCCTTTTGGATAAACCATGGCAGTCAAAGCCGCACTGATATTCATTCCTAAGATATCAACCCCCAAAAACCATTGCCTAGTGGTTATGGTCTCCACAAGCTTTGCCGTGAAGAATATTGACACTAGGATGTAACCTTCAAGAGGGAAAGTGATGTTCCCTCCCAAATACTCCACAAAGTAGCTTATAAGATAGGAACCAACAAAAGTAACGAGTGTGTTAAGGCTAGCAAGATGGCATTCCAAGCTGCCGCCTTCCAAAAAGACGTAAAAATAGCTGATGCTAAAGATGGTTTTTTCAATGGACTTTCAGACTTGAACTTCTCCCAGTTAAGAGTTAAATATTTTGTATGAGGTTTTGGACTGGTCTTTAGGAGCTAAGAGGGGAACATTCGTGAGTTCTAGAGGCCTCTTTGCACCAATAGATAAAAGTGGGTTTAACCAAGAGAGTGGCCAAGTAAAATAGACTGGCATCGCCATAAGGAATCACTTTTTGGCAACCTAACTCCTCACTAAGCAATGGTTCTTGGAGGTCAAAATCTATATCACTACTCGTATACCAGTATCACCATGAATCGCGACAAAACACAAAAGCAATGGCAGATGTACAAGCAAAGTTAGAAACAACATGGGCATTGAAGTTCAGTCACCCATTGATTAGGCCCCTACCATCAAAGTATATGGTGCATAGGCAAATAACAAAGGAAACAAACCACCATAAGCGAAGAAAAAGTGGGTGTTTCTCCAAGGCCTTGTACTTTGAATGCAAAATGCAGAGGCTCATAACGGATCATGAGAGAATTTGCACCAAGGGGAGTAAGTAAAGGGACATGGCGTGTTTCTCTCTCAGGAACTCATAAAGAAGAGTCGCAATTTGAACAAACAACACGTAAATGCAACAAAAGAGTAATAACCAAAATGAATTACCTATCAGCGTTTCACATGGGATTCCAGTTCTATGAGTGGAAATCGAATCCTCGTGCCTTTCTTTGAAGATCAGGGCTCGCCCAATGCAGGAAAGACAGAGAGAGTAGAGAACCCATTTTTGCAGGAGAATGGAAACATGGAGACTCTGGGTGGTTTTCAAACTGCAAAAAGCCACACCCTGCAATTAATTCACTGACGCACATACAACCAGTTGTTGCGTGATCAAGAGATAGAAGTTATGCATTAAAGAGAGAGTGAAAATGGTGACAGCTGCATGGTGAGGAGATACAAGAGACATGAAGCCCTAGGGGGAGAAACAAATTTGTGGGTCTTACCGACACATTGCATATACAACCAGAGGAATTAAATACAGGCATAAAAACGAGATCTCGGGTTGTTATTAGGACTTGGATTTGGAGATAAGAAGCAAAAAATCACCCAATTGTTATTTTGTTGCTTACCTTATATTGGGATTCCGAAATTATGTGAACTGTGAGACAGCGGGGTTTCTCGAGGCAATGGCAGCAGCTCTGCTACTCTGCAAATAAAGAGTCCCACACAGTTTTAGAGAGAGAAAGAAGATATGCGAGAGATAAAGAGAGAGAGAGAGGGTGTAGGGAGGGTTTTGATTTTGTGTTTGGTTTTAGCTTTTTGGGTTTGGCCTGGCCCCTTATACCAGATGCTGCCGTGTAAAGACCACACTCCAATGAGCGCTTAAGAGACTGTGGGGGAGAAACAAAGCTTTTGAGTTTCTCTTTTCTTTCTGCAAAAAATCAAGCCAAAAGGAATCCAAACCCTAGAGCACCAGTAATGTAAGGCGTAAATGAAACCCTAATGCCCGTTCATTTTGCTTCTTTTTTTTTTGTTTTAATAGAGGAGATATAGAGAGAGAGCAGAGGGAGAAAGCAAATAAATCACCAGATAAGAGAGAGGCATGCCTGGTTATGCTTGGCGCAAGCAGGGGAAGAACGGAAGCTGGGGTGGCTAGGGCCTGCGTGAGCAGGAAGGAGGAAGAAGGGCAGCTCGGGCTGCTGGGAGGCAGACGAGAGACTGAGAGAGAGTTTGAAGAGTACATAAGTTGTAGGTCCCTGGAACTTGAACTTTATCGAAGAGGGAAATTTGTTGTTTTTAATTATGAACCAGTTTTATGTATAGCCCAACAAGAAAGTGCTATTTGGCACATTGTTTTTTGTTTTGTTTTTTTGTTTTTATTTGTGGACAAAATGGGATTTGGCCAATGGTTGATATGAACATAGGAGTCCACGGTTCAGATTGAATCTTAATCGATTTAACGATCATAAATATTTTATAGTATTTGAATTTTAATTTTTTTCTATAGATTTAAATCACTTGAAATTTTAGATGTGTATTCTTCTCATCAAAGTGCATCTAATAAAAATTATCTTTAAAAAATAAAATAACCAAAATACCCCCAAAACTTTTCGAGGGTATTTTGGTCAAATTATTTCATGTAAAATATTTATTTGATATTTTTCGAATATTCACCTATTTTTTATGAATACACGTATAAACTTTCAAGGGATTTGGATTTGTAGAAAAAAAACTAAAATTCAAACAATACTGGACATTTGTGACCGTCAGATCGGCCTAGAATCATTATGAGACGTTGGGCTCATATGTTCATATGAGTTAGTGGGCTAATCCCATCTTTTTCTTCTTTTTATTTAAAAAAATTGCTCCAAACTGGACCGTATTTCTATATTTGTGGTTCAAAAAGTGTAAAGTACCCATCTTAATTGATGCATGCAAATAGGTGCTCCATCTAAAAATAATAGAAACTAACGGTCCAAATGTTTTTTTATTAGAATTATTATTTTTAATTTTTAAAATTTATTTGTTTTTATATTCATGATCTCCATGGTAGACATTATATATCTTTAAAAATTAAATCTTAAAATCCATCTCAAAAATGTATTTATTAACGGGCCCATATTTCTACCTATGTGAGCTTAGCCATATAGAAACAGGTACTTTTCTGAAGTCAAATGTTCCTGCAAACAAACACACGAGAGGAAAAGGTCGGGCAACCTCAGAGCAAGAGGTAGACCACAAAGCTCAACAATGGTACAAACTTTTTCAATTCCTATTGCCACTACACCCTGTTAAAAGATTAGTTCTACTAGTGTTGTGTTTGTTTGTCAATAGAATATTTCTGTCCTTTTTAGAAAAGGATTAAGTTTTTATAAGGCCTAGGCTTCTGAAATCAAAATAAAGCTTCACGCGAATGGGCGGTCTAGATAATTTAAAACTTAAAAATGTATAGTTTTTACGGATCTATGGACACTTATTTTTAGGGTGAAATGGACAGTCTAGATAATTTAAAACTTAAAAAATGTATAGTTTTTATGGATCTATGAACACTTCTTTTTAAGGTGAAATGGACGGTCTAGATAATTTATTACAATATACATTATTTTTAGAGTTTGAAATCCTAATTTTTGTCTACAATCATAATGTTCAAGCCTAGATGATCAATGTAAAGGCTTTCCAATGCTTGAATAGTAATTATCAATGAGTTGTTAGGCAAGGCTTTACATATTTTGATACAGTTGTAGCCCTAACAAAATAAGTAAAGCCTCCCTTTGTAACTTAAAAAAATGGTTCCATAGGACTACAACACTATCAAAATAAATAAAGCCTCACCGTATAACTCATCCAAAATTACAATTCAAGCATATGGCATCGATCAAGCAGCCTTGAACATTATAGTTGTGAAAACAAAATAGGATTTTAAGCTCTAAAAAATATTGTATATCATAACAAATTATTTAGAACATCTATTTTGCCCAAAAAATAAGTGTTCATAGATCTGCAAAATCTGTACATTTTTTTAGTTTCAATTTTTATTGTTCATGTTGGAAATTGATTTTAGAGCCATCATAGATATTTTTGTTATCGAAAGCGCTTTCCGGACAAGGATTTGAGGTAATGCTTTATTTTGTTTTCATATTAGGCCCTATAAAAACTTCATCCTTTTTTTAAATGTGTTTTTGTTTTTGGTTTATTTTGAAGGAGAATTTAGTTTGAAGAGAAAATGGGAGAGATCCCCAACTTTCTGGAAATTATATGATAAATCTATCTTTTCTAATATTTATATTTCAACTTATTTCATCAATCGTCAAGAACGGATGTCTGCAATATGTTTCTCCTCCACTTAGATACATGTAAAGAAAAATATTCGATTGCTTTTAAGGAGAAGGATTACAAAAATAACCTATTCACAGTTAACGCAAAGCACCTCTGGTGATGTTAACATAACCCTGAGTCTCTAAACAATCAAAGTACGGTGCGCCTTAAAATAGTGCCACAATATGTTGTTTTAGTACAAAAAATATTTACAATGGCGTGGAAATTTATTTTCATCTCTGGTTATAAATTTTAAATATTTAAAAATAGCACAAAATGAGCACTTCTACGAACACTTGAAAATTTTAAAAATAGACAGTCTAAATAATACATTACAAGATGCACTATTTTCAAGACTTGAAATACACTTTTTCTCATGTCGATACATCTTGAGGTCGAGATGATCGAACGAAGGTTATTAAGTATTGAAACAACATCTTCTAATGATTTTTTGAGGTGTACCTT
Organism: Amborella trichopoda; assembly: GCF_000471905.2. The sequence goes on along the minus strand of NW_006498507.1, from coordinate 742,071 downwards.
AATTTGATTGTTAAGGGTCTCACCCATAGATAAACTTTTCCCTCATAACAAGAGACATACAAGAAGAACTACTAAACAACCAACAATTGAAACCTACATAGCGAGAGAGAGCGGGATAAGCGTGTATTTTTTTTTACTTGCTTTTCCTCTTCAACGATATGGTCCCATTGTTGGGTGAATGTGGCTATTAAAGGCCTAATGAGTGCTTGTAAAATGAAACAATATAGTGGAACATGAACTCAATGGGACTGTGGTCCCTTGTGGACCATACTAAGCAAATGATGTTTACTAATATCGGACTGAGCTTGACAAGCTAGGTCAATTGGTTGGGAATAACCTATGTTACATGGGCATAGAAAACTCTATGATAATTATTCTAATAGGTCATCCATTTATGAAGTTGGAGTATGCCCGGCTGAGTGAGCCAATGGACTGTGTGACCATTTTGTTGAATTATGGCTTTCATAAACGGGGGGCTAAAGCCTCATCCGAGCTATCTCATGACATACATAATGATAGCCATTTTCAAAAAGTGAACAACATTTTAGGGCCATTTGGGTAACTGAAAATCTATTAGATGACAATTGCGAATAACGTTTTAGGCCCATTTGAGTAATTGAAAATCTATTAGATGACAATTCATTACGAGAAGATATGATATTTCCACCGTTTGGGTACAATTTATATAGTAAGAAAATTTACACTTTATATAGTAAGGAAATGGAAAGAGATTACAAGAGATTTCCCCAAAAATCATGAAACGCTAAGATTTTCCAAAAATCATGAAACACATCACGCTCATGAAAAATATATTACGCGCTTCTTCTCATATGTACTTTGCATAAGGTGCTCCCTCTCTCTTTAAGCACCTTCTTCTCATCTGTGCTTTTTCTTTTCTTTTTTTAAGCACATTTATCTTTAAGCCCCTTCGTCTCATTTGTAATTTTTTTTTAAGCCCTTTAGTCTCTCATCTGGACTTTTTCCATTCTCCCTCTCTCCTTAGCATATTTAATCAATGAGAAATTACACAGCACAATTATAATAAAAATTTCACCCAATATAAATACTTACACAACACAATTATAATAAAAAATTTCACCCAATATAATCCTCATAAGAAATTAGTAAAAGCTCAATTGAAATAAGATATCTGTTTAGTTTCTTTCAATACCGTAAAACTTTTCACTGCAACTACCAAACCTTCTAGTTTACGAATCAAACTTATTCTCATTTTTTAACTTGTACCATAAAGATTTTAAATTTCGTATCATAAATCTATTGCTTATTTGAAATTATATAGATAGACATTTGAAAGACTTCTATAAAAAATAAATAAAAATAAGACTTATCACAATAAAAACATGTTATTCCAATGACTAATCATGTTGAAACTAAAGTCTAATCATGTTAGAAGACATGTGATTCCATGTAAGTGCCAAAGGCATGCAAAATAAGTAAGAAATTGTGTGATGATTGACTTTAGAATGGTAAAAGTTATTATTAGAAAATCTTTTTGGAATGGTGATGGTATTATTAGAAAATCTTTTTGGAATGATGTGATGATGACTTTAATTCCGTATTTCAGTAGAATTTTGTGAAAAAAAATAAAATAAAAAAATGATATTTTATAGGCAAGTGCTGGTAAAATGTTGGTAATGAATTTCCCATATTTCTTCTTCCTAGGTTGCATCTAATGTATTACGCCAGTAATATATTTCATAGATATCCAAACGACCATTTAAGGTGAAACTTATGCATGTGCGAGAGATACCCTAATGCGCCATAGGAGCTATCGTTGCATCAGGTCTAGGTGACATTGGTACGTATCTAGAGGAGAACCTGAAATCCACAAACTAAGATTACGACCCATTGGCTCATCGACCAGACTTTGGTAACCCACTAATGAGCCCTTGCAAGGACCGTGGGTCATGCGAAACATTGGGTCGGTTTGGTAAAGCAAGCATAGATCGTAGTCCATAGTTAAAGGTAGAGTGCCCCAACATTTATTTATTTAATTCTTAGACCATGTGGATCATTTATCCATCTAATAAAGTCAATTATGTTTGTTTTAATGATATATGATTTTATAATTATTATTTGAATTTTTTTAGATACCTGGATATTTTATTTATCAAATTTAGATTTATAAAAACAGAGATATTGATTTTAGATTGATTTAAATATTCAAATTTGATTTTATAGATTTCTAAAAATTATATAATTAATTTTAATAATTTAATATTGCATGGGAGCCCAATATGTTAATAGGCCCACCATTGCATGTGGGTGGGGCCTATGAAGTACTACCTAGGATAACACACCCCACCCTAATGAAACTTTCGTTGTATTAGTTCAAACTTTGGCTTGAAGAGAAAACTCTGAAATGTTTTGGAAAGATTTTGCCTTGAAGAAGCTTTCAAAGGATTTTTGGAAAACATGAGAAGGCGTGCATAATGTTAGTAAGCACTATATTATGAATGAAATTATTTTATTTAATTTCTATTGATTGAAAAATAGTTTAGAAATAGGGGATAAATATTCTAGAACCTTCCATAATGTTGATGACTCATTTATGGAATGGAGGGTTAAAATCTTTCACCCCACAAATCACCCAAGATCAGCTGTTCATATTCAATATCATAAGAAGAAGCAAGCCAAAAAAAACCTAAGAAACCCTAATTTTATGCAAGCATTATAAAAAAAGGATTGATCCCTACTCAAATCTCTACACCTTATTTCCACACCTTATTTCCTACACCTAATTCCCATCTATATCTTTCACATCTTACAAAGGGGGCACACCTCACTTAGAATATATATCTCTCTCTTAAGAAAGTTTCTCTCTCTCCCGCAAGAGATCCAAAAGGGCACACCCTACTCTCTCATCTTTGATATCTCTCTCATGCTCACGATCTCTTATCTATCATTGGGGTTTTAGACTATAGGGTTGTGGTGGAAAAAAGATATATTTCTATCAAACTAAGTTGCTATGGGGATTCACCTAATGGTTTGAGATTTATGATCAAGGAGTTCACAGTTCCATTAGAGGGCTTCACCTAAACTTGTTTCACCGTTGAAATTGTTGATCCCTCGCCATCGAATGGTAGTGACTCGATGTGGGGTGTAATAAATCTGTTTAAGGTAATCTCCAACACTCTCTTTTTGTTTCTTGCCATATTTAATTATATTATCGTTATATTCCCAAGCATAAGAATTGTGGATATTTTCTTTGTTTAAAGAAAAATGATTTAATGACATCAAGGTTTTTAAGATCTTGGATTTGTTCGTTTGATTTTTTTTGAAACAAGAGTTATTGTAATAAGACTACTTGAAAGTGATCTTTGCCAAAAGAAAAGGAAATAGGGGAAAAGAAAAAATAAAAAAAAAACTAATCCCCGACAAGATTACATTAGTCTTTCTGTCACCAGATGGGGTTTCAAAGAGTGTGCAAGCCAATGAAAGTTGAAAGAAAGTAAGATAAAGATCATAATTAGCAGAGAAAGAGAGAGTTGGGGTAAAAGATGGTATAAAAAGAGATATTCGCGAAGACAGAGAGAATAAGTGAGAGCAGAGAGAGAACAAGAAAATAAACATGTTCTATGTTTTGTAGTATTAGTGGTAGTTATAGGACGTTCAAATTTTAAAAAATATTCATTACAGTCACATACCTTTTCATCTAGGGGTCCTTTGGGCAGTTTGGATTTAAAAAACTCATGCTAATGCACATTTTTAAAAGATGAGTCTCTTTGTATCTCTTTTTAACCCATTTATCCAAAAAGAACTCTCAATTCTTAAAACTAATATTTTATTTGAAGTAAGAGATAGAATCATTATTATTCTAAAATCTCTAAAAATAAAGAAATATGATATATTTATATAAATATAAAAATTTCCTCCCTTACTTTTCTCTCTCTTAAGATCCTAATATCTTTCTTAAAATCTTAAAAAAATTTACTCTATTAAATTTATCTTTCTTAAATTCCTATTCGTATATGAAATTTTTCTTCTCTCTCTCTAAAGGTTACATCTTCTCACGTCTCTCCTCCCTTCTCCCTCGTAGACTTTTGAGGAGGGAAATTTTAAAGAGAGAGAAAAGCAACATATTTATGAAAAAGGAAGGGAAAGAATTTTTATGATTGTAAAATTCAAGGAGAGAAATAAAAGATCGTCATCATCATCAAATTTCTTTCCCAACTAATTAGGGTCGACTATATGAATATTGATATGTCATTCTTCTCTAGTAAAGATCATACCCTCATAAGTCCCTATAGCTTTTTTTGCTATTTTCAACCATGACCTTTTGGCCCTATCTCTTGTCTTTTTTGTGTCTTCTACTTGAACTAACTCGTACCTCCTAACAGGTGTCGTACTAGATCTTCGGAACACATGGCCAACTCAACTAAGTCTACTCTCTCTCATCTTATCGCCTGGATGAGAGAAAGTAGACTTAGGTGAGTTGATTATGTGTGAAATACTTTGAAAATTGAGGAGGCAAAATAGGCAATATAAAAGACACATGTTAAAATAATAGAAGGGGGGAACTCCTCATGTTTAATATATAATAGATTTTGGAAAGAAAGGCGTGATGAGAGAAATTCTTTAAACTTCTCTTTTAGTTTTCCACTAATATGCAATATCTCATATGTCGAACTTGAAACTTCTTACCCATAAGCTTAGAAAGGGGCCGACAAGAGTTGGCCCAAGACCCACCGGCTCGGCCCGGGTTAGGCCCTGATTGACTAGGTAGTCTCAATTCGCTCGATTTTACAATTTTTTAATCTTTAGAGAAATTATATGAACTTATAAAAATATAAACCAAGAGATTGTCCGCCCATGGGAGCATATTCTAGATACTCTCCTTTAGGTGGAACTTGTTTGGGAGTATTTATAGGACTCAAATTGACAATTTATATCTAATATTAGAGTCATGTTTTGAGGCGTTTATGGGGTTTCAAATCTGTTGCTGTCCTAAATATGGTTTTGGGATGTAAGAAAATGTGACGCACCCCAACAAATTTTAAGCCTTTCCCTCCCCCAAAATGTGGTTTTTTTAAAGGGCAAATTACCACTTTTGAGGACCCGACTTGAAGATGATATCATTGCCCTTACTTAAAACACAGCTAAAACTTAACCTTTAAAAGAAAAAGAAGACGAAGATTAGAACTTGACCACAACTTCAAATGTTTGAATCGCAGTTTATTCTGGTTGTTTGGATCTTACCGCAGTTGACTATATATCATGGTGGACATGAACTCAGACCAAATTTAGGAGATCTGGAGACACAAGATACTTGCTTTTTTTGAAGTGTTAAATACACCCGTCTCGGTAAAATTTCAAGGTGCAAAGGATCCTGACGAGTACACACCTAAGATACAGCTAGATAAAAATACGATTCCTAAGTACCTAAATTAGGAACTCATTAAACCTGTACAAAACTAAAAGAAAGACCTATGTAATCTTTTGCCAGGGAAATACAATTTTTTTAATTTTTTATTTTAATAATAATCACCCCTTATAATTTTGGCAACAAGATCATTCACAGACGGTCTTATTACAAATAATAGAAATTTCAAAAATAAATAGCACATCAATAAAATAAATCTCCACTACTTGATGTCATTCATATAACCTAATACTGTGCTTGAGAATATAAAATAAAAGAACAAACAATTAAAAGAAAAGATGTCGAAGATTACCTCAACCGGGCCTTTTACACCCCACACCTAGTAACTAGGTCCAATGACGCGAGATCAGCAGTCTAGCTTCACTCTTGAACCATGAAAGCTAATTTCGGCCAAACTAGGTAATCACCCTTAAACTAGAGAAGAGAGAGATAGAGTTTATGGGAGAGAGAGAGGTGTGTAGAGATGGGGGAGAGCATCTCTATTTATAGTGAAATTTAAATCTAGGGTTTCTTTAGGGTTTCCTATAGTTTGCATCTTTTTTGAGATTGAATATGGACCGTTGATCAAGGTGACTTGTGGGGTGAGAGATTTGAGCTGTCCATCCTATAGATGGGCCATCAACATTATGGAATGTGTATGAACCATTATTCCCGTTTCCTTAAACCATTTTTCCATCAATATATTTAAATAAATTAAATCCATTAAAGATATAGTGCATACCATAAACTGCATATTCCATCTCATATTTTTCATAAGAATATTTCAATAATATCAAGTCAAGATATTCCTTCAAGATAAGATATGGTCAATATTTCCTAATCAATATTTGACTATATGCTACAAGATATAGTTACCATATTGAACAAACTTGAAGACAAAGCAACAAGAGAAGGTATCCAAGGGTGAGGCGTGCCACCTATGTATGGTATGTGCGGCCCCACCTAATACCCACATGGTGGGCCCATGTGCATTATGGGCCCCCCAAGTATTTTTTTAATGAAATTTTAAAATGAAACAAAATGAATTTTAAAACATTATAACTTTGTAAACTAATAACTTCATATTTATAAGTCCAAAAATAAGAAATAAAATATCAAATGACTTATAAAAATTTAAATAACAAATCTAAAATAATTTAATAATAAAATGAACACAATTAAATTAATATAATGGGAAGTGGATCCATATGGTTCAAGAATTCAATCAACGATCACGGGGTGGGTACTCCACCTTCACTGTGGACTACATACCACACTTGCTTTATCGAACCAATCAAGTGTTTCCCATGACTCACAATCCATGCAGGGGCTCATTAGCGGGTCACCAAAGTCTGGTCGATGAGCCAAGGAGTCGCAATCCCAGTCTGTGGATTACATGTCCTCCCCTAGAGACAAGTCAAGGTCACCCCGACCTGATGCGACCATAGCTCTATGGCGCAAAGGGGTATCTCTCACACATGCATATGCTTCACCCAAAGGTGGATATCTAGCTTTTCCGAACGATCTATCTATATGCATGTCATGTGATGGAACATAGATGAGGTTTTGGCCCCCTTCTCTGTAAGCCTACCATCACACACAAGGGTCACACAATCTCTCGGCTCACTCATCTAAACATAAGTTCCGACCTCATCAAGGGCTAACTCAAAAAACCTTCTCGATTTTTTTTTTTTATGCCCAGGTACCTTGGGTTTTTCAACTGACTGGCCTAGATCGTCAAGCACAGTCCGGTATCCGCAAATATCATTTGCTTAGAAAGACCACACTCCCACTGAATTTATGTTCTACTATAATAAATATTTTTCATTACACACTCGTAAGACTTTTAAATGCCACATAAACCCAACAAAAACCACAGTCTAAAAAAAAAATTTGATATAACTTTCCAATCAGTACGATACTGTAAACATCAATTGAAAACAAACATCTCTCTCACTTTACAAATCATCATCATATTTCAAACACTTACTAGGATCACAAACTTCTCGCTCTCACTGCAAATTAATCTTCCGATCGACATATATTACTAATCGACTTGAAATAGAAACACACGTATATCATCTCACAGTAAAATAACTCACTAAATGTAACAGTACGTGTTACCTGTTACGTCTCAAATATTTTATTAAAGGCTCTCTGTTTTCCACAAGCCACCCCCTGTTCTTCCTCTACCCTTTATTTATTAAAAAGGGTTCTCTTTTCTTTTCTCTTTTTTCACCCCTATTCGTTGTTGAAAACAGTGATGGAGAACGCGAGAGGGAAGAAAAAGAGCAAGTGGCATCAATAAAACGTGGCTTGACGTATGGGGCCCATACGAAGAGGACGAGAGCGAAAAAATAAAGATGAAAGATGATGGTCCATAAAGACCATAAAAACACAGTGGACCATCAAAGACAGAGCGTGATAAGAAATTGTTTTGAAGCACATCTTCAACAAAAAGCTGATGGTGTGGTTTGTATAGAGCCGAGCCTCTAAACAATCAAAGCTAAACGCAATTGTTTTTTTTTTTTCAACTAAGCTTATCTCAAACATACAGAGCCTAAGCAACGTCATATTCCACTAAATAAAAATGTGTTTTGTGCCTTCACCAAAAACTAAAATAGGTGAAAATGAAATAAAGATTAATGTGAACCTGTGGGGATATATATTTATTTATTTTTTTTATTTTTTATGTTTTTTATTTTCTTTTTCTTTTTGTTTGTCAAAAATTATTTACAAGTAGTTTTATTACAACTTGCTTCAAAAAAAATAAAACTAGTAAATCTAAGATCTTAAAACCTTGGTGTCACTAAAACCAAATTTCTTTAAACGTATAAAAAACCACAATTTCTTATGTTTGGAAATATAAATACTATATAATTAAATATGATAAGAAATAAAAAAAAAATGTCGGATATTACCTCAACCGTGCTTATTACACCCCACATCGAGTCACCATCATCCGATGGCGTAGGATCAATCTCAACCGGGTAAACAAGCTTAAGTTAAACCCTCCAATTGAACTTTAGAAAGGGGCTGAATAGGGTTGGCCCAAGACCCACCGGCTCGGCCTGGTCAGGTCCTGATTGACTAGGTGACCTCACTTCGCTAGAGTTTACAATTCTTTAATCTTTAAACAAATTATAAAAACATATAAAATATAAACCAAAAGATTGTCGACCCATGGGAGCATATTATAGATATTCTTCTTCAGATGGAACTTGCTTGGGAGTATTTTTAAGATCCAAATTGACAATTTATATCTAATATTAGAATCATGTTTTGAGGCATTTATGGGCTTCAAATCGTTGTTGTCATGAATATGGTTTGGGGTGTTAAAAAATGTCCTGAAAAATCTTCAAATCTCTCCCACGCCCCAAAACTTTTCAGGCCTTTCCCATCCCCAAAATGTGGTTCTTTTAAAAAGGCAGATTACCACTTTTGGGGACCTGACCAGAAGATGACATCATTGCCCTTGCTTAAAACGCACTAAAGCTTAACCTTCAAAAGAAAAAGAAGATGAAGGTTAAAACTTGACCACAAGTTCAAATGTTTGGATCACAACTTGCACATTTATATCTCCTCTGTAGACGACAAATAAAATGCAATCACTAAAATATAGAAAGGTATCTCTTTTCTTTCTTTTTTCACTATGCTTATCTCAAACTATGCAAATTAACGAATAGAGCCCCAGCCCCGTCAGATTCCACAAAATAGGCTTTGTTTTGGGTTTTTACTAAAGGGTTGTTTGGATACATAAAAATATATTATTGACGTAATACATTACCGAGTTATAGATTGTTTGAAAATTAATTGTTACTGTTTGGGTAGTATTTAGATACAACCTAAAAAATACATTGCTGCTATTTGATTATGTTTGGAAGAAATATGGGAAATACATTACCAGTATTTTATCAGCACTTGCTTATAAACTATTATTTCTTCTTTTTTTTTTTCACAAAATTCTACTGAAATACGGAATTAAAATCATCATCACACCATTCATAATATGTGAAAATGAATGACGTCACCAATTTACCACTTATGCGAGACTTGTTAGATATGATTATGTGCGAGTAATTATGATTACATTCAATTATTGTTATGCATTGATCCACAATAACTAAAATAAGTAGAACACAATCACAACAGTCGAATTGAAAAAAATAAAAAAATAATTGCCTAAGATCAGTAGCAATACAAAATAATTGCCCAAGATTAGTAGTAATAGTTGCAAGGCACATGAAGGTACTAGCAGTTGCCAGGCACATGAAGGTACTAGTAGTTGCAAAACACATGAATGTACAAGCAGTAATTGGTGCAAGACATGAATGTACAAGTAGTAATCGGTGCAAGAATCAATTCTTGGTGTGGTTGAAGTAGTAATTGGTGCAAGAATCAATTCTTGGTGTGGTTTTACCATATCTTATTTTGACTTTTGAATTTCACATAATCGTATAAAAGAGATTCGTGTTATGCAAGGTCTCACATAAAAAAAATCCAAAAAGCTAAATATTTTATTCCTAGGTTATCAATGTGTTCTCCGTCTCTCTTTTTTTTATAAAAAACTCATTGATGGATAGTTTGGTATCCGATGACAAGCAAACTGTATAAGGGATATGTTAAAAAAAACCAGATAATGGAGAAGATGTAATGGCAACCAATAGATTTGGCTTCAAGAGACTACTGTAGCTACCACCAAAAAACAAAGGGGATAACCCATTCCTATTATACACAGCAACTGAAATTTATCTACTAAAACACGTCTAATAAGACACCCAGCTGAAATTGATCCACAGCCACAACCAAGACAACCAACTGTGGACATACATAATCATTCTAATTGAAAGCTGGACTTATCAGTGACTGCAATTACATTGAACCACTAATTAAAACCAAGGTGGCAATTATAAGACTGTCAAGAACCACTAAAACACAGGTCTAATAAAAAATAACTATTCAACAATTAAAACAACTAAAGCCAAACATATAAAAGAAACAAATAGCTTTAGGATTCTATAATTCATAGACGATCCCAAAATTATGAAGGGAAGAGAAGGGTTTGACTCAAACCCCCTGCAAAAGGCAGTAGTAGTTTTGTGAGTTCAACAATACATACAATAATCCCAACCAAAAAAACACTTCATTGCAATAAAAAATTGAGGAAAGCATGGTCTCAAAAAACTCAAAAGTCCTTTCATATTACACCATTCTTCATGGCAAATGGAACTGAAATTATCAAGCCATGGACGAATTTTAATCCAGAGTCCTTGAACAAAAACACACAAAAACAGTGCGTGGGAAAAAATGAGGGATTGAGCGGGATAATTTTCCATTTTCCCATCATTGGCAACTACTCCACAAATAATCAAGCCATGGACAAACTTTAATCCAGAGTCGAAGTGATGGCCAATGGAATTTATTGGCTGAACAGTTACAGCAAATGGGATTCTCAATGGAAAGGAAATGAGAGTCACCTGGTTTAAGAGCTTACATGGCAATGATAATTAGGGTTTGTTCGGACTAACTATTTGTAGAGTTGGCTTTCCTTGAGAGGAATGCAAAGGCTGGCTGCCCTGCAAGAATTCTAAATCGATTTATTTAGAGAGAGAAATCATTCATATATGTGGAGAAATTCCTTTCTCAGAAAAATGAAAAGAGAGAAGGGTTAGGGCCTACAAAAAAAATAGACCGTAAAGATGCTCCGCTAAGTTTTGAGACGGAGTTTTGAGACGGAGAAGAGGACGCTATGCATCCGCTAAGTTTTGAGAGGGAGAAGAGGATGCTATGCGTCCGCCTAGTTTTAAAAGAGAGAAGAGGATGCTATGCGTTGAGGGAGAAGATGCCCTGCTAAGTTTTGAAAAGGAGAAGAGGATGCTATGCGTTTTGAAAGGGAGAAGAGGATGCTATGCTAGTTTCCAGCTTAATGGTTATCCTAGCACTTGCAGTAATGGATTTCACATTTCACATTTCAAATTTTAACTTGTAATTTATTTTAATTTTCTTATTACTCAAGGTACCCAGCAAATATTCTATTTCCTTGTAATCTAGGTACCCAAACTCTCCCAAAACTAAAATAGGTGAAAGAACCGCCAATGTTTTGTAAACTTGATATTACCATCTGGTTCAGCTGAGAGAGCTCAGAATTGGGTCCAGAAATGCCTGGCTTGAAGCGAAAGTTTGATGCTTCCACCATGCCTTTCGAGTTTCAACCGAAAAAATGTTGAACCAGAATGAACCGATCTATGGTCAGTTCCCAACATGAATGCCACAAATGATTCATAACTGGTTTTTTGGACATCGAATACAAACATGAGATCAACAATCATTTTTCTGTACCTTTTGAGAAACTGTAACTAATTCTCAACCAATATTGTTCAAACTTCAAAGTGGCGTATCTATAATCCCCTTGCTTTTTCTAAACGTTCAGTTTTAATGTTGTCGGCCATAAATCTATCCATAAGTCTGTTTTATTGCAGAAGTTCCTCCCCAAAAGTTTGTTTTATTGTAGAAGTTCCTCACCAAAATAACTGGTGATAAGTAAAATCAAAGCCTAATAAAACCAGAGAATAAAAAAAAAAAAAAAATACGCATCTCACATAGAAAAGAAAAAAGAAAAAGAAAAGACAAAGAAAAAAAAACGTCCACCTACAAAATTTTAGATTCCAGAAGGAAAGAACAGAGGGAAAAAAGGAAAGCAAATTAGTGTGGAATGAGGGAGCAAAGGGAAGAAAAAAATAACTACCGAAAAAACAAGTATTCATTGAGAAGCCAACACATCTAGAAGACACTAAGATCCTTAACTCCCACTTGAAATCCACCCAAAAATAACGAACCACCCACACCAGCTGTTAACCCGAATATGCGGGCAACAAATCCAAATTCTGGTAACAAACCCCCCAAAGAAAGGCCCCCCAAATTCTCACAACAAACCCACCAAAAATCCACATTACTGCATTCAAATCACCAGAAAATGTCCCCTCATTCCTCCGCTCTTAGGACACACCTCTTGTACCTTACCATAACCTTTCCCTTAACTCCAACCACCATTGCATTCCAATCAATCTCAGGAAAGGGCCCTGCCATCTCCAACTCAAAATTCCTCAATAAATGACTCCATATCGCCTTTATTTGGAGGTAAGCAAATGGTTCACCTAAGCAACCATGCCTTCCTCCCCCGAATGAAATGTACGAAAATGCTCCTGCTGTTTTGTCCTCCTCTCTTCCTGGCGCGAACCTATCAGGATCAAAACGGTCTGGATCTTTAAAAATGTGACCTAGCCTATTAGCAAAGGCAGGTGAGGTGGCTACAATGTGGCCTTTGGGCACCTCATATTCTTTGCCTTCTCCTGTTGTTACTGAGAAATCACTATGTGAGCTCCGAAGGAGGAGTATAAGAGGAGGGTGGAGCCTTAGTGCTTCTTTGATACACCGATAGAGCACATCCATCTCAGAGAGGATATCGTGGTCAATTTTGCCTCCATGCTTTTTCAAAATGGCCCTTTGCTCCTCAAGGACAGAATTGAGATGGGGCTTGTTGGTGAGGAGGTATGCACCAGTCCATGTGGAGGTGATGGAGGAGGTGTGTTGGCCTGCAAAGAGGGCAGCGATGAGGAGGCCAGTGACTTCTGCCTCGGTGGTGGGGCGCCCATCTTTGTACCTACAATCCATTTTTGCACATATTAGAAAGAGTTTGCACCTGGAGTCAAATCTTTTTACAAATTTAAATGCGAGTGGTCCAATGAGACTTGGTCATAGGACAGTATAATGTCCAGTGTCAATAACCTACACAAATGGTAGAGATGATCCATAATTCCAATTGACCGACAATTGAGTACTTGAAGGATTATTTACCCCTCAGAATAAGGGGTGCAATGATCAGCTCGAGAAGTTTCCTAAACTTTTCCACTGGGAAAATACCCACAACTGTGGTATTCTATCCAACTCTGAGATTGGGGGCATACCTCAGCAACAACCACTTGAATGCCCATCCATATCTCGATAATATTGGATATGGATCCAACCGTTAATGGATGTTTTCCAGCACAGGAAAGACAACCATAGCTAGCTTTTTTACCAGTACATTCCCCAAAAAGAAACACGCACCGAGATTCAATCTTTTAATATTTAGAAATCAGGAAAACCTATATCTAGAGTTTTTTATTCAAAGGCCCATAGAGTATGATCCACATCATCATCATAACCCCATGACCATCAATGGGTTGAATAGTGATGATGGGGGAGTGAGTCACATTGTACAATTATACCTTCTTTGTCTACATCACTTTCCAACCAATTGATTGATAACCCATGGGTGATGGTTGTTCTTATGACCATATGGATCATAATATATTTTTCCTTATGTAAATTGAGAATTAAAAATATTGTACCTAGAATCAATGAAGCTCTGAAGCATATCGGGCTCGGGATTTCCGGCACGTTTGCGGCCGGCAATGATTCCAGCAAAGATCTCGGCAAGGCGCTGGCGGGCCCTATCTCGGCGTAGGTGGGCAGGGATGGGAAGGCGGGGGAAGAGCACAGAGATGGGGAGCATGCCATTGTCGAGGTCGTGAAAGAGAGATGAGACATCGTCAAAGAGCTTGTCACGCACCTCGCGTCCCAAGAGGCACCGGCTCGCTGTTAAAATGATAAGGTGCTCGAGCTCGTGCTTTAGGTCTACCACCCCTTCGCTCCCCCACTTCGAAAAGTAGTCCTACAATGCAGAAAGTTGGGGATTTTTTTAGGGACATACAAGTAATTAAGGTTTCAAGCTGAAAAGTGGGAGTGTCATCATCATCATCCATGCATTATCCCAATTACTTGTCTTATTAAAAAATAAGGGGTGAGTATACTATTGTCCAATGGAACATGAAAGATGACAGTCCATTGGGCCATCTCCATCTGATGAAATGATTGATGGTATTGGAGAACAGGAACCACCATTAGTGGGCTCCACTCTCTCCATCACTATCCGTCATTTCATTTGGTTGTGATGATCCCAGTGAGTGTGGCTTTCAAGTGTCTATAGTTCACTGGAATGGTGTACTTCAGCAAAAATTAGGATCTTAAGCAACAAATAATGGGCTATGTGATACAATACTCTATGGTAACATCCACTTCTGTTCCCATCGCAAGCGCATGTTGGAGATCAACTGTAGTGGGACTCACACAGAAATTCACTTGGGTCAGTTCATCTCCAACCATCACTTGATGGGATCATGGGAGCACCATATACAGTGGACTATGGCATACTTTTTCTTTTGGGGCAAGCAATGGTTATAATCTGATAAATTAGGGTCCAATCACATAGTTAAGGAAAAGTAAATGATGATAATTAAGAAGCTAATAGTGTGTATGTTTTTGCATGTACACAGGCATAGGCCCATATTTCATCTCTTAATACCCTCTTTTATCATATCTTCTTTAAATATCTATCACAAGAAAGCAGCTAAAACATTTCTTTCTTGCTTTCTAAAATGGAATTGCATAACTTCGTGTCCTTTTTCTTCTCATGAACAATGACTGCACTATTTAGATCTTCTTTTCCCTCTTTGTTTTCCAATTTTAAATTAAATAGGCATACAAGAAGAAATCATTAAATCAAATTTAGCACGACACAAAGTCACTACATGATTTAATTTTCTTGCATGATGATCCCTATAAAGTAGGGCTGTCAATCTGGTCAGGTCAACTGACTTAGGTCTTGGTTCATGTCCAGCTTCTGGACCCTGCAGGTCAGGTCCAAGTCCAGAAGTATGTACCCAAGAGTTGGGTGAACCAGCCTGTTATTTCCTACATATGTATATTACAATTTATATTACGAAATATATATAATTTATTTTAAAAAACACTTTATATTTTTACCTAGACTTGTGTACAGATCCGTTCGACCTGGACCCAACCAACCGTGGAATTGTTGGGTCAGGAATGGGTCGGCGGCAACCTGGACCCGAGCCAACCCATTTATACCCCTAATATAAAGCGGTCTACCTCATAAACTGCTTTTTTTCAAAAGAAATATTTACATTCAAGAATGTCACATTATGTCAAAAAAGGAAGCATTTACAATTTATGTTTATGATGATTTTGAGTGATGAGATGAAAAAAGAACCTGAATTCCCTCAATACATGCCGCCATCTATTTACTACAAGAAAATTATGACACCTGCAGAAAAGGAGGACAAATTGTAGACTGACACAAGTTCATTAACGAGAGATACTCTGAATGGAGTTATGCAAAATGCAAATATTTTATTGATGAATGGTAACATCAAATGGGAACCAATAGAGGCCTTTTTGGATTGTTAAACCAACAGAGGATTAAGTAAAAGATGTTAATCATTAAAAGATTAAAGAAGCAAAATCTTTCAAACTGAAGGGGAGGGGGAGGACGATCACCTAGAGAGGTACATGATCTTTTGAACACATTAATTATTGGCATTAAAGCAAATTTACACTCCAAAGGATAACCTAATGTACAAAGATCCAAAATCCTTCCTTAGGATGAAATGAGCATGTATTCCATGGTTCCATAAACAAAATTAAGATAGCATGAGAAGTTCAGCATGCTATAATATCTATGGTGGAAAAGGGACAGTCCAGATTTTAGAAAACCTACTACACATTCTAGAGGCCCACACACAATGACTCATTTTGGAGAAAACCATCTCTTTTATAGCATAATAACTAGGAAATCCTAAGTTACATCCAGGATCTAAGTGGCTCAAATCACATTTCATTACTTGTGATTCTAATGAGATTCACTATGTACTTGAAGCAATCCAGAGTCGAAAAACAGTTAGAAAACACTTTCAGTCTGTGGTGAGCAGCCTTGGGTTCAGAATATACAGTCCCGAGGTCCTATAACCACAACAAAACAGAATGAGGAATAAAAGAATCACTAGCAAAATATAATAGAATGAAGTGGGAAAATAAGGATGGGTTATAACTTCAATATCCTACATACAAGTCAAGGAGAAATCAAATTCCTCATCATCATCATCCGAGCCTTATCCCAATTATTTGGGGTCGGCTATTGTTTAGAGGTATTTTGTCTCAATTAAAATCACTAAGGAAAACTTCTCAAGAAATGGCATTACATAGAAGGCCACCAGCAGCAGAGTGCAATGACATCAATACAAGCAGCCCCAAAATGAATTCAACATCAGAATATCCTCTTAGAATGATGAGAGAGGCATTCCTACCAAAAATGAGGAGCATCCGACAGAGCACACCCTTAGATTGATGATCAGATAGCTCAAAATACAATATGGCCAAACTTCGGTAAAATTTGACTAAAAAACCCATTCCAGTATTCTAAATTGTAATATGAGGTACCATAAGCCATCCCGCAAATTTCAGCTCAAGCTGCTCCGAAGGATAAAGATATGGATCTGGCAAGTCAGGAGCCCATACGTCACCATCAAAGCCTTTTCCCAACTATTTGGAGTTGGATACATAAATCCTGGTCCGCGATTCTGCTCTATCAAGGATTAAGAACCCATATGTGATGCTCTAAAATGGCCATACAGTTACAAAGCGACCCTATGTAAGTTGCACGCTAATGGTCCAATATTTTTATAGAAGGAAGGAACCATGATGAAAAGCTCAAATCCCAAATCTGAGGCCGGTCCGATTTTGGGTTAATGAGATATGGATCTAATAAATTTAAAATTTCAAGAGGCCAACCACATTTTACAAAAGGGCCCAACCAAATATAGACCCAAATGCCCTACAATTCTCTTGGAATGAAAGATATGTTATGAAAGGGCTAAATTCCAAATTTGAACTCGATTAGAGGTGAAATGAGTGAGATATGGTCGTTACAGTTGTGTAAAACTCAGTGCGGGTGCACACTGTTTCGGCTTACTTTTATAAAGCATCCTTAAAAAATTGGTGGCCAAAGTGGCTATAAATTTTATGGGAATAAAATGCAAATAAGAAAACCATATCTACCAAATTTCATACTAATCCAGTGTTCGGAAGTATTTATTTTAATGCTGTCTTAGTTAGACCACAAATGGACCATCAATCTTTTTCCGAAAAAACGATAGTAGACCATATGGTCCAGCAAACTACGGGAGTTGCAGTAGCCCACAAACAATTTTGGGCAAATTTATGGAGCAACATCTTGCATATGCCAAAATCAAATGGGCTCAAACTTCAGTGTCATTCCATGTTACATAAACTTTCAAACGATATACATATCAAGGACGTTCACTGACATAATCATGGCAAATTCGAAGGGAAAAAAGAAAGGGACCAAAGACATTGAAAAAGTTGCAACCCCTATGACCTCCAAGCATTCTCAAATCAATACCTCACAATTAGAAAGGTATTTTGGACCGAGATTTGACATGAAGGTTCTTGACTTAACGCCACTCATATCAATGTACACTAATTTGAAGATAAAAGTCGAATCAAGAGAGGAATTATAAAGAGATTGCTTGAAGATTTTGGCACTACAATTTAAAAGGAAAGACGTAGATCAGCCAAAACTAGGCGAAACTACGATCTCTTTAGCCAAAAAGAGATCCAAACGATGATCTCAAGACCCTTCACAAGAATTTGGTGGTGGATTGTCAAATAGAAGTCAAATAAGGGTGGATTGAAGTGCCATAAAAGAGGAATGAAAAATGTTTTTTTACAAAAATGAAAAGTAAAGATTAAGATGGGACATAACTCACCAAATTCAACACCCTTATTGCTCAAATTTGTCGCAAGATGATCACGGCGGGATTTCCAGTGATTTCATGAAAGAAATTTAGGCCAAAATGGTGAAAAAACAGTGCAATTTAATGGGTTTTGGCAGTTGATGAAGGAAGCCACCCCAAGGGCAAATCATGAAAAATTTCAAAGTTTGGGTGTCTTTTTCCATTCATTTCAGGGGTAGCTCGAGTTGACTTTTGATGATACAACCATGTTTAACCCCATTTTTAGTTTTCTACCCATGCTTTTATTGATTATACACTCATGTTTTCTCATCACCATAAGGTTGGAGAATTGAGATTAAGAGCCAACCTTAGAGAGAGAAAGTGCATTTGAAGAAAGAAAAAGATACCTAATTCCCCAAATTACCTATAAGCATCTCCCTTACTACCGAATTTACCTTTACATCTTCCTAAAATCCCCAAAATGCCCTTCAAGTCCCAAAAAACCTGAAAACTATCTAAGAACTTTCTCCCACGCCTAACTCTTAGAAAGCCTAAATTCTAAGAAAGCCCAAATTCCTTTTAAAAAATTAATAATAATAATAATAATAATAACAATAATAATACTTCCAAACACCCCAAACTTTAGAACCTTTCACTCCATTGGGGATCCAATGACCAAAAGTGAAAGGTTCTAAAGTTTGGGGTGTTAAGGTGTTTGGAAGCTTTTTTTTTTTGTGGGATTTGGGCCTTCTTGAATTTTAGGCTTCTTAGAAGTTAGACCTGGAAAGAAGAAGTTCTTAGGGAGTTTTACGTTCTTTGAAACTTAAGGGGTATTTTGGGAAATTAGGTATCTTTCTCTTTCTTAGAATGAATGGTTGGCTCTTAATTTCCATTCTCCAACCTTAAAAATGGGGATTAAGTGGGTTTATGTAGTTATGAAAATACATGGGTATAAAAAGAATAACATGATAGGTGGAAAACTAAAAATGAGGTTCAACATGGGTGGATGATCAAAAGTCAACTTGAGCTACCCCCGAAAATGACAAAAACGGACACCCAAACTTTGTGAAATTTTTTATGATTTGCCTTTCAGGAGCCTTCCTTCTTCATCCACCACCAAAAACCATCACATTGGACCCTTTTTTTCACTATTGTGGCCCAAATTTCTTTCATGAAATCGCTGGAAATCCCCCTATAATCATCTTGCAACAAATTTGAGCGAACACACTGCTGAATTTGGTGAGTTATGCCCCATTTTAATCTTGACTTTTCATTTTTGGAAAAAAAATTTTCACGCCTCTCATGGCACTTCAATGCACCCTTATTTGACTTCCATTTGAAGATCAACCACCAAATTCCTATGTAGGGTATTGAGATCATCGTTTGGAGTGATTTTAACTCAAAATATCGCTGTTCGGCTGAGTTATGGCCGCTCTATGTCTTTCCTTTTTTGGAAATTATAATGCCAAAATCTCAAACAACTTCTCTCGACAATTCCTTTCTCAATTCGACTTTTATCTTTAGCTTGTTGTACATTGCTATGACCGGCACTGAGTCAAGAACCTTCTTGTCAAATCTCAGTCCAAAGTACCTCACGGATCGTGAGGCATGGATCTGGCTGCAACTTTTTCAATGACTTCGGTCCCCTTCCTTTTTTTCCCTCGAATTAGGTATGATTCAGTTAATGAACCTCCTTGATATGTATATAATTTGAGAGCCCATTGATGAGGAATGGCACATTGAAGTTTGAGCCCATTTGGTTATGGCATATGCAAAATATTGCTCCATCAATTTGCACAAAAATTTTTGTGGGCTGCTGCAACGCCCATACCCTACTGACTATATGGTTTACTATGGTTTTTCCAAAAAAAGATTGATGGTCCATTTGTAGTTTAACTAAGACAGCCTTAGAACAAATACTACCAAACATCGGATCGAGCTGAAATTTAAAGGATATAGTCTTCTTATTTGCAATTTCTTCCCATAAAATTTCTACCCACTTTGGCTACCAATTTTTTAAAGATGTTTTGTAAAAGTAAGCCGAAACAGTGTGCACCCTCACTGAGTTTTACACAGCTGTAATGGCCATATCGCATTCATTTGACCTCAGATCAAGCTCAAATTTTGAACTTGGCCCTTTCATAACATATCGTTCCTTCCATAAAAATTGCAGGGCCATTTGGGTCTGCATTTGGTAGGGGCCCTTTGTAAAATGTGTAGGTCCCCTTTGAAATTTTCAACTTATCAAATCCGAATCTCGTTGACCCGAAATCAGATCTGCCTCAAATTTGAGATTTTAGTTTTTTATTACATTTCCTTCTAGTGATGAAAAAGTCGGACGTCCAGCCGCCTAGCCAACAAACAGCCTACGCGGTGGGGTCTAGGTGGGAAATTCCTAAGGACCTTGGCGGACTCATGGTGGGAGCTTAGAAGGGTCTGGACGCCCGCCTAGTGCCACCCCTTAAAAAAAATCCACCCCATAGAAACAAAATTCATGCATATGTAATGCCCTTCTCTCTCTCTCTCTCTCTCTCTCTCTCTCTCTCTCAGGCCCATGTGCTCTCTCTACATATGAGAAGAAGAAGAAGAAGATGGCTTCCACGTGTTCGATGTGTGGCCTTTCTCTTACACACATACACACACAAAGATACAAGGGCCGATATGCCCCCCAACCCAACCCCCTTGCCCTTAGGGCTGCCCAAGTATCTCGGCTGCCTAAGCGATTAGGACCCTTGGCCGTCTCCACCTTTTTTAACATTGGTTCCTTCCTTCTTTAAAAATATTGGACCATTATCATATAGCTTCCATACGATCACTTTGTACCTGTAGGGCCATTTTAGGGGATCAAATCTAGGTTCTTGTATTGTCAGATCCATATCTTTATCATTCGGATCCCATTTGAACTAAATTTGGGGGATGGCCTTATGGCACCTGAGATTAGGAATTGGACTGGAATGGGGTTTTCAATCAGATTTGACCAAAGTTTGACCATATTGCATTCTAAGTTATCTAATCATCAATTTCAGGTATTGTTATGCCGGATGCACCTCATTGTTTATAGGAAGGTTTCTCTCATCAATTTGAGGAGATATTAGGATGCTAAAGTTATTTTGGGACTGCTTTTATTGATGTCACCACACACTGCTGCTGATGGCCTTCTATTTAATATCATTTCCTAGGAAGCTTTCTTCAATAAATATTGTTTTTTATAATGTTAAATGTTTCTTTAGTAATTTTTTTGAGACAAAATACCCATAGATAGCTACATGAATCCTGTTTCGTCATTCTACTCTATCAGGGGCCATACGCTCAATCAGATCAATGAATGCTCTAGCATGAGCATATAACATAGGTTTAGGATTCATGAAAAGATGTGGCAAAGTTTTACGTTGGTTGTCCTACCTAACACAAAACTTCTATATCCAGGCTTGGGACCGACATGACTATGGCAGAGTTAGAAATCAAATTCTTAATAATGGAAAATATTTTTTTTGAGATTTAAGCATTGCAACATAACATGCTTTCATTTGTTTAGTCAAGAGAATAACCACCATACAACTGGGGCAATGGGAAACACTCCAAAACAGAATGCTAGCATTTATGCAATCAACTCGACCTACTATGACTTCTGGTCTTACAAAGAGTATGACCCTTACGGAATGGGGGAACAATATTCCGCTGATCTCAAATAGTTGCGATAAGGCTCAGATGATGATATGATAATAATGAAGAACTTGACCTTCAACTTTGTGAACTGGAAAGCACATTAGAGCAATATTTCCTACATTTTACAATCTCCAATCATAACAAGATCAACACACCACCCAAACAAATAATTCTGGTTGCATGTGCCTTAAATTTCTACCAAGAGAAAACCTTCAACAAGACTATGTGTTATTCTTTTCCTTTTCTTTCAAATGTATAAGACCATCGATTCTAGTCTTAATCTAATGTCACAAAATATATTTTTTGATGTAATTTTTTTTATACTGTTTTTTATATTTTAGGTTGGGTTTTAGCTTTCTTTAGGGTTATTTTTGACATTATTGGTTATAGAGATTTAAGGGCTAAAATTAGAAGTTTATTTTATTTTAAAGATGAAGTAATTAGAAAATATTAAAAGAGGATATTGGGGAAGGAGATAAGGATAGTGTTTAGTTTGGGTGGGGGCTTCCAAATTAAGAGAGTTACATGAGTTGAGAGAGAGAATGTAGAGGAGAGAGTTTTTTGTGGGTTTTCTTTTATTTTATTTTTTATCAATTCTTTTAATTTGTATTTAACGGGAAGGATGTCCCTCTTTGTGAACTTAGTTATGTTTTAAGAGTAAAGAAATTGTTTTAATATTGTGAAAAGATCTTTAAGGTGGACTACCCTGCAGAACTTGAGGAAGGGTATATTCTCTAAACTTTTTTCTTACTATTTTCATTTTTATTTTTTCTTCCCCATCTTCCCTACAGCAGTTGGCATCAGAGCAAGTAGATCAGACCAGCAAAACATAGCCTTGAGATCTATATATCATTATGCCATCACAAACAACTTCTGATCTAGTTATGGAGTATATAGATCAAATACTTGAGAGGCTCCAAGAAGACCTGAGCAATATAATACAACAAGATCCACATGATCTACTTAGTAGATTGCAACAAGAGGAAGAAGAACATGACAAAGTAAATCCCAGCGTGAAAGATGTTGACAATAACCCAACAATTCTACAAATTTCAACAATCAATTATGAAGAAGAATATACGCTAGTTGCCTAGTTGTGGTAGATGAAATAACAATGAGAAATCAAGATTAAAGTCCAATATTACAGATGCCCATTACAAGCTAGATATTGAGTGTTTGATCAATTTCTTTATTGAAGAAGAAAAAGTACCCAGACAAATAGTTGGACTGAATCACCAATTATTAGAAAGGCCTCTAAAATATATGAATTCAACAAGCTCAAGGTCGAGCTTCTCACAACCCCAGAAGAATGATCCAATGGTTTTTTAAATTTTTTGTTTTACTATTTTTTAGATTTTAATTTGGGGTTATTTTGGTTTAGCTTTCTTTAGTGTTATTGTTGTCTAGAATAGTTGCAGAGATTTAAGTGGTAGAATTGGAAGTTTATTTCATTTTAAAGATGAACTGGTTAAGATATTAAAAAAAAGAGGATACAGGGGAAAGAGATAAGGTCAATGTTTATTTTAGGGGGGGCTTCCAAATTAAGACAGTTACATGAGATTGAGAGAGATGAGGGGGGGAGAGAGAGAAAGAGAGAGAGAGAGAGAGAGAGAGAGAGAGAGAGAGTGTG
>NW_006498507.1:697835-718275 GCF_000471905.2 Amborella trichopoda | reverse complement strand
AGAGCGAGAGTGTGTAGGGGAGAGATATAGAGAGAGAGTGTAGGGGAGAGATATAGAGGGATGTAAGGAAGATAGAGTTTATTGTGGATTTTCTTTTATTTTAATTTTTATCATTTCTTTTAGTTAAAGGCAAGGATGTCACTTTTTGAGAACTTGGTTATCTTTGAAGAGTAAACAAGTTGTTTTGGATCTTGTCAAGAGGACTTTGGGGTGGACTCCCTTGCAAACCCACTATTGTAGTGGTTCCTACGCATGGCTAAACGGAACTGCTATAGTATTAAGAACGCTGTCTTTCTGAAAGTTTTCTTTCCTGCAAACAAACACGCTCTGAGAGAGAGTATATTCTCGCAGCCTTTTTATTATTTTAATTATTTCTTTCCCAACTTTCATCCATCTTCCGTGCATCGGTGATGCAGGGAAGATGGGAAAGAGATAATAAAAATAAATAATAATAAAGAGATTTGAGAATATACCTTCTCTCAAGGTCTGCAAGGGAGTCCACCCTAAATATCTCTTCGCAAGATCCAAAAACAATTTCTTTCTTCTCAAAATAACCAAATTCTAAAAAAGAAAACTACTTCCCTTTAAATGCAAACTAAAAGAAATAATAAAATTAAAATAAAAGACCACAAAAGAAACTTTCTCTCTCCCACATTTTTCTCTCATCTCTCTTCAAGTGCACGTGAGCCATCAATCTCTCTCTTAAATTCACTATAACCTTAGATTTAGGAAACTCCTACCTAAGTCACACACTACAGTTATCTACTTCTCCCCCATAACCTCTCTAGCACATTCATCTTTAAAAAAATAAAAAATAAACTTCCAATTCTATCCCTCAAATCTCTTTAATGAAGAAAGACAAAAACTAACCTTAAAGAAAGCTAAAAACCAAATAACACCAAATCTAAAATCTAGAAAAATATAAAAAATTAAAAAAATCCATTGCATCATTCCCTCAAGATTGGGAGAAGCTCAACCTCGAGCTTGTTCGTTTCATATCTTTTAAAAGACTGCTCAAAAGTTGGTGATGAAGTTCTACCATTCTCCTCAGTACTTTAACTTTTTTGATGAACTAGTGAATAAGATACTTAATGTGCAGTATATTGTGAAACTCCAGAATATACCAAACTTTGGAATACCAAACTTAATCTTGAGTTCTCCTTCGAGCTCAAAGAGTGGTATTCCAGAGTTTGTAGTAAAACTCTTGAATAACAAACTTAATATTGATTTCTCCTTCGAGCTCAAAGGGGGTATTTCACTCACCATAACTTCATAATTGATTGTCAAATATAGCACTTTTGGGTTGTCAACATCTTTTGCACTGAGATTTACTTTTCCTATTCTTCTTCCTCTTGTTGTAATCTACTAAATAGATCTTGTAGACCTTGATGTATTACTTTAGTAGATCTATTTAGTAGATTACAAGATCTACTAAATAAAAAAAACCATTAAGGTGTCACACTAGAGCATACCAATTTTTGACGCTTGATTTTATATCACAAATTTGCCCAAAAAAAAAAAACGTATTGTGGTTCAAAATTGGACATTGAGTGCAGTGCTGAATCCCACTTCTAATGGATGAATTATATTGCCCACATAATTTAAGAAATTCATGTGAGGAAGCTTTGGAAGTGGTACCTATAAAGTATCTAAAAGGAAAACAACAACATTATCTTGAAAGAAACTTTGGGCATCATATCAATGAATCCGAAGATTGCAAGTGATGAGCTCAATTTTAACAAGTATTTAAAGAGACCTGCTTCGACTTCTAAGGGAAGAGATGATTTTTTGCAAGAACCCATTAGATTCCTAACTGTTGCACTGGTATGGTTCATAAACAAAGGGAAGCAATCCAGGTAGATTCCAGAGGAACTTGGAGAGAGGCTTTTACCTTTTCTTTTTTTAATTTCATATGCAATAACTGAAACTTCATTTTACACCTAATACTAGTTTATTCAGCATAGTAACTAAATGTATTGAAGCAGTTAAACAGTAAGAAACACTCTAAGATGGTCTCCAAAATGGTTGCGTATACCTAGAACCAAAACAACACGTCTGACACCTAAGAAATTTAGGCATTGTGCTGGTTAAACTGCAAAAAGTACATGATGGGTTTCCCAAATGCTGCATATAATTAGAACGAAAACAAAGTGTATGTCTGATACTTAAAAAACTCATGCCAGAGTTGCTTATGCTTAGAACCAAAAGAACATTGGTTTGCATTAGACCCACAATTGCGAACTTTGAGATTCGGCAACTAGCAAGCATTCATATTCATATTCTTTCCAGTTGCTTACAGGTTATAGCGCTCTAACATATCACAAAACCAAGATATCCATTAAAAACGTACCTCTGCTTCAACAACCATCTGATCAACATAACCCTTCAACTTGTTCACCCTCAAAGACTCTGTAAAGAACCTGAACTGCTCCTGTCTCACTGAATAATCCACATCAAAGACCACACCAGGTCCAAAAGTAGGAACATTGAACTGATACACCTCTTGCTGGCTAAGATCAGATTCTGGGGCTTTAAAGAAATGAGTTGAAACCTCTGGCCCAATAAAGAATGTAATATTTTTGTTCAGTAATTTCACGGTAAAGACACTTCCAAGCTTTGGGTACTCTTCTCTAAGCATAACAATGGGCCCTTTCAGGAACCTTATAAGTCCTCCAAAAATAGGCCATCCTTGAACAGTTGGGGGAAGCCTTTTTCTAGATCTCGAGAAAAGCAAAGCAGTTATGAGCTTGGCAACAACAAGAGTGGCTAGAACCACGAGTCCAGCATTAAGAAACTTATTATCTTTTGCATCCATTTGTGATGAGTAGAACTTTGAGAGCTACACTTGCATAAATCTGGAGAGAAAAGGAACAATTCAGAGCATATACCAAGAAATCCCTTAAATACATAGCGAAAGACTTCGACATGAAGGAGAAAATACTCGTTCATGAGCATCTTTAAGTAGCAGAACAATCTGTTATTGCAGATTGGTGAAATAAAAGAGAGAGCTAATAATGCAGCATTTATCTGATTGTAATTTCTTCTAAGATAATAATAATAATAATAATAATAATACTGTAGCATTTATATAATCGACCAAAATGAAAAGAATTCGTTGCAAATGAAAATAAGAAAAAGAAGACGAAAAAGACAATTCAGATTTTCCAATTTGAAGTCCATTTGGTGACTCATGCACAAAGAACAGAGCCAAGCCCAAAGCCTTAATCCGAATAACTTTTTCTTTAGCTTAAAAAAATATAGGAAAAAAATTGAGATCCAATATTTCTTTGAGGTAAATACGTTCCAAGAATAAGATGCAGATATATATGTGAGCAGGAAGAGCAGATCATTATTTCAATCCAAACGCACACTAAGTTAGCGGAGAAAACTTTTCAAAAATCAAACGAAAATAAGAAGCCTCAGAGGCACATCGAAATAAACAGATTAATTTAAAATAAATAAGAAACAGAGAAATGGCCAAAATAGAGGTTAGGAGTTTTTTTTTTTTGTTTTTTTTTAAGAATAAGCTTATGTAAATGAAAAAACACAAAATTAGGTCAGAGATTGCAGCATTTCCGTATAAAAAATTTACAAAGAGAAACTAGCCTCCACAAGGCTCTTATCTAACACCTTACACCTTCTTGCCAGATTGCATATCCTACTCTCATACGGTTCAGATGAAAACAGCTCCATTGAATAAGGAAAGTTATATGGCATCAAGGCTCAAATAAAGCATTTTGCAGGTAAGAAAAGTTCCTATGTGATGCATTTTAGAGGAACAAGGCCCAAATAAAAGCATCTTTCCAGGTAAAAGAGGTTTCTGTGACAAACTTACTAAAATAAGTTGCAGATTACTTACAAAAAAAAAAAAAAAACTAAACGACTAGGTTTCAATGGATGAACTCAAAACAACGGAGTTTTTCTTACCAGAAAGATTACGGATTGATTCCTCTTGAAAATCTCTGCAAGTTGTATTAATTAGTGTGTCCACAATGTAGAGAGAGAAACCATGATTACTCTCTCACTCTTCACAGCAGTGGTGTGTTTTTTTATACATGAACATGTGACTGGTGTTGAGGTGAAAGAGGGGATGAAGGAATAATTTATTGGCATTCTTTGAACAGGCTCACGAGGCTCGCCAGGTTTACCATAAACAAGACTTTGTCAAAAATGCCATGGAACGTCGCCACGTCATCACCACAAGCAAAGGCCACAAGAAAATCAAATGCTTTAGTGCCCCCGCGAGAGTACTTTGTTTATTGACTCCCTCATGTAAAGAAAATATTTTCCATCCTGTGTTGAAGAAAATAATTTTCATATCTATTGAAAAGAATAATTTCTCAAGATTGAATTTTGAAGGGTTAGATCTATGTACTTAAGAATCCCAAATTTAATTTTATTTTGAAAAATTGCTCCATGCATCGGGGGATGTATTTCTACATAGGCGTGGTCCTTCTACGAATAGTAAAAACTAGCTATCCAAATATTTTTTTCATAAAATTATTTTTTTAATTTTAAAATTTATTTGGTTTTTTATATTCATAATCTTCATGTTAGAAATTTTATGTCCTTAACATTAAGTAAAACAATCCATCTTAAAATAAAATTTTAAAAAGGGACTCACTTCTATATGGACTCTTAAAAACCTAAGTTCTTTTATTTTTTATATGTAATAAATTTTTAGTAAATTTCAAAAGGAAAGTATCCTCCCATTAAGTCTTTAACTTGAGGGAGTAAGTTTCCATTATGCTCAATTAGAGCTTAATATACGTGATAGAAAAGAAAAATCTCGGGAAGAGAAATGGGGAGGTTAGAGTGGGAGAGATGAGAGAAGTAATTTAAGAGAGATTGAGACATATTTTGTTGTCACCATCTCAGCATTTTTTTAATTATTTGAATTATTTAGGATCGGCTATACAAATCTTGATATATCATTCTGCGGGCTATATTCTGAGTGAGGTCATAAGTTGTCATATTTTTTTTATTACTTTTAACCATATCCTTTTGGATATACTTTTTGTATCTTTTAGTATTTTATTTGAACCAAATCACTCCTCCTAACAAACCTTCTAACGAGTGTTGAACTGGATCAATGCTGCAATCGCACCTAAATTTTTCAAATATATACAATTCAAATTCAATCCGCTCTTATCTTGCTCATACAAAATGCATTACAGTTAGAGAACTTTACATGACACATAAACACATGGAGAGAAAGAGAAAGAGAGAGAGAAAGGAGGGGACAATGTGAGTGGCCAGCTATGGAGAGAAAGAGAAAGAGAGAGAGAAAGGAGGGGACAATGTGAGTGGC
This sequence comes from Amborella trichopoda, assembly GCF_000471905.2. Next base: position 712,964 of record NW_006498507.1, on the reverse strand, counting down.
CAGCTTTGTACTGCTTTAGCTTTTTGTGCGGGACAAGTGTGCGGTCCCTTAACTCCATCCCACTACTACTTTAAAAAATCTAATTCCTAATCTACTTAAAAACAAGTACCCCCACCGAATTACCCAAAACGAATAGAAAACTAAAAAACAAAAAAAGTTGTGCGGTCGCTTTCTCGATGATGGCATATGTATTTGGTGTTTGGAGAGAGTTTTCATTTGAGTGCATGAGCTGAGCTGTATACCAATGAACAAACGTTTAGAAAGTGATTTTGGAACACAAGTGCATAAACTTGCCTTGTAGCTTAGAGAGAGATAATAACAATAATTAATGAGGTCGCATTATGGGCCCTTTAACAAAATAAGTTCTCTAACCGCAACCAAATATCTTGCACTTTATCATTGAAGAGACTCAGTGAATGTGATCTCGTGGTACAGAAACCCGGTTTTAGTACCATGGCTTTCGACTTCTACCATGGATGTCATTGTCTCAGTCTTGCATGGAAGAGAAGTAATGTTCAATCATGTCTTTCCATAACGTAATGAGGCCGCCCCATATTGTTTAGCCAAAGAAAACGGTTTGATGTAAACCTTTTTATTTTGGAAAAAATTTATGTAAAGATGTTACTTTATAATGTATAACTACGAATGTCTTTCAAAAATCCATTGAAAAAGGTAGTTTGAATGTTGAGAAACCTTTTAATTGATCATCTTGACATCGAGATGTATGACTATAAAAAATAAAAAGATTTTAAATTTTAAAAATAACGTATTTTACAACATATTATTTACACCGCCCATTTTTAAGATTTTCATATGTTTATAGATCTATTTGATTTTAACTATTTTTTAAATTTAAAATTTTATAATTAAATATAAAAATAAATTTTAAAATAAACCTAATAACATTTCACATCAAAATTATAACACCATGGTAAAATTTGAAAAGCACCGCACGTCTACACGTACGAAGCCTCCATATGCCAACTGCGCCCTTTTATTTTTGTCTTGTTTTGCTTTGCTTTTTGTACTCCTTTATCATTATCTCAACGAATTTACTTACCTTAACAAAAAAAAAAAAACTCGTATATTAAGTAATTGAGCCCATGTTGATAGACTTGGCTTGGAGCCATTAGAGAGAGAGCGCGAAGAGAGAGACGACGAAGCTTATTGCTTTTGGAATTGTGATTAGGTCATAGAGAGAGAGTGTATCTTCACTCCCTTAGGATGAAGACTAAGAGCGGGTTCAAAAGAGAGAGGGTATAGATGAATCAATGAATAGTGAGGGTTTTTTTTGGTAGAAAAAGATTGTATTTTTTTTTTTAATTTATGTATGAATCGGTTTTTTATTGTTATAATGGTATGACTCGAAAATAAACCGTTATTATTCACAAGGACGCATCCATGATTTTTTATTTTTTGACAAATTTACCTCCAATCTGATGTTTCAAACATCAGACCACTTTATTAACTCCTTAAAAACCTACCCTCTTCTTTCTCTCCTTTTTCTCTTATGTCTCCGTCCTCTCTCTCTCCCGTTCAAAAAACTACAGCCATTGGATGGCTACTGAGAGATTCTTTGTTTCATTGCACCCAACACCACCATTTCTCAAGCCCCATTGCTGCTTCACTAGTCTCTCTCTTTAAGGCTTAACTGCCCTTTTTCTTCCCTCTCTATATTTATCTCGTTTTTTTTTTTTACCCTTTTTTCTGTCTCAAATCTTAGCCTTGCTATCTATAGGTTTTTTCCTTGGATCTGAAACCCCATATCTAAGCTTCTCCTCTTAGTTCTATGCATCTTCTTCCTAGATGTGAGGATTACACCCTAGATCTAAGAATCTCCTTTTAGATCTATGTTTTCTTCTTAAATTTGAGGTTTTTTTTTCTTTTTGCACCTTCGTGCATGCCCTTTTCCTTTCTTGTTGCTTTCAATCATGACCTTGCCCGAAATAGGAAAGAGATGCCCGAGACAAGAGAGAGAGTGAGATTTTCTAAAAGGAGAGAGAGGACGGGAACAAAAGAGAGAAGAGAAAAAGAAGATAGCATATTTTTGAAGGGGTAAATAAAGTGGTTTAATGTTTCAAACATCGAATCGAGAGCAAACTTGACAAAATAAAAAAAAATCATGGATATTTCTTTTCAGGTAATAATGACCTATTTTTGGGCCATACCTTAATAACGGTAAAAAAAACTTGGTCCCTACATTAATTTCCCTTTCTTTTTTTTTGGATCAATGGCTTTTACAAGCCTTTATCTATTTTTAAAAAGAAACATTTACAATAAGACTGTTTACTTATGATATAAGGAGTTTACAAGCCATTATATTTGAAATTGGGTGGCCAAAAATTTATCATTGATTAGGCAAATAGTGCAAACTAAAATTTTTTGAATGTTGTGACACACTTCAATTTACTGGATTTCACATCTAATAGCTATAAATGAATGTAACCTCCTTATATAAAAAATAAACGGTCTCATAGTTTACAATCTCTTTTTAAAAATAGTCAAAGAATTATAGTGCATTAGTAAGAACAACGTCTCTGACCTTCAACTATGGTACAATGTACTACCACCATGTAGGAGTGGCAACAGGTTGGGTACAGGTCGGATTCGGTTGGACCTAGACCTGGACCCAAATTCGAATAATATTTGTGTCCAGGTTTTGGACCTGGACCCGACCCGTCAAGTCCAAAAGTTGGACCCATAGCTGTACCTATCGGGTCCCGGGCTTGGTTGGGTCCATTGCCACCTTCACTGTGGGCTTCCTTTTTCTTTGTCTTTTTTTTACAATTATATACTCATATTATCGGCAATAAGGTTACAGTCACCCGCTATTAAATTTGAAGTTGTCTGATTTGTCGTTTAATAGCTAAAGATGAATATGATTCTTATTGTATACAATCCTTAATACACCCAAACGAATAAGGCTTGGAGTATTTTATCTCCAATAGTTTACGGGTTCGGGTCCAGTCCAACGGGACCCAGACCCAATAGAGATTGGGTCCAAATTTTGGACCAAAACTTATATTCGAATAGTGTTTGAGACCAAATTTTGGACCCAAATTCTAGCCACCAGGTCCAAATATTAGATCCATATCCAGACCCATATTGGGTATATCTAGCAGGTTCCAGGTCGGGTTCGGGGATATTGCCACCCCTACCACCACGACCCAGTCCCATTCTGAACTCTCGCTCAATTGAAGTTTTCTTTGGCTGAGATTAATGTACAGAATTTCGCTTTGTCAAAAGTTTTAGGACTTGGATTGACGGTCATTTTGAAAATATTATAGGCATTTATGTCTTTTAAAGGAATATTGTTATACTTGAACAGGTGGCATGAACATTGGTATCCTAAAATATAGTTATAATTAAATCTTTAATAATGAAGTTAATGTGAACTTTCAAACTTTTGAAGTTTAAGGAACTGTGGGCGGGCAGAATAACGGCAATGCGACAGTTTTGGCGAGATGTCACCACTTTCACTTTATAATAAGATTATTAAAAATTACAACCCATGTAAATAAGAAAAAGGTGGTGATTTAAAAAATGGATTGGTATCGGGCACCCCAAAAATTGGTTTTCATTGCCATTTTATTGTTACAAAAAAAAATAGTGAACTTGAAAAAAAAGTACGTGATAAAGCAGTGAACCGGCCAAAAACGGATCTGGATAGGTGAATTGGCAGGCCGAATTGCAATTTTATCATAGAGAATTGTTGTTTTACTATGCAGAACTATTGGTTCCCTTCTAATCGGCCGTTTTCTTATATATACATAGAACCGGAACAGGATGATCGATTACCGGGTTGGACCAGTTGATTCTATGCTAACCCGACATATTTTAAATCAATGAAAAAAGGCTAAGAACTCTATATGAGTCGGTTTGTGAGGATCTTATTATGAGCTTGTTATTTATTTTGTGTATAAGGGGGCCACAATTTTTTTAACCACTAGATGTAAAATCTAATCGATAAAATTATGTCATAATATTTGAAAAATTTTATTTTAGACTGTGTGCCTAAAGAAAATACGTATCTTCAAATCACAAGATTTCAAATTTCATGGTCAATGATGATTGTGAGCTTAATTTAAAAATAAATAATCTTATTATATATATTTCCTTTTATATCATCCAACTAGTGCAAGACATTTGTTTTATCACTTTTGGAAGTCTACTTGTGTAGGAAATGCCAATAATTAAGGTATCACAACAGAGCATATAAATTTTCTAATGCTTACCTTTACATCCCATATTTACATTAAAAAAAGAAAGAAAAAGAAAGCTATGTGTTCCAAAATTGAATATTGAGTATAGTTGCCGAATCCCATTTTTTAATGTATGGATTGCACTGCCCACAAAATTTGAGAAATTCATGTGAGGAAGCTTTGTAAGTGATACTTATAAAGGATCTGAAAGGTAGACAACAACACTCTCTTGAAAAACAATCTAGGCATCAGATCAATGAATCCAAAGATTGCAAGTGATGAACTCAAATGTAACGAGTATTTAAAGAGAGTTGCTTCAACTTCTAAGAGAACATTTGATTTTTTGTAAGAACCCATCAGATTCCTAACTGTTGCTCTGGTATGGTTCATAAACAACAGGAAGCAATTTAGGTAAATTCAAGAGGGATTTCGAGAGGGGCTTTTACATTTTTTTTTAATTTTAAATTTCATAAGAAATAATTGAAAAACCATTTTACACCCAATAAAAGTTTATTCAACATAGTAACTAAATATATTGAACCAGTTAACCCATCTAAGATGGCCTCCAAAATGGTTGCATGTACCTAGAACCAAAAGATACGTCTGACACCTAAGAAATTTAAGCACTTCTACTCATGAATGAGAGAGTTGTATACGTTATGTTGGTAAAACAACATAAAGCACATGATTGGTTTCCCAAAATGGTGCATTTGATTAGAACCAAAACAAAATGAGAGTCTGATATAAATGAATGTAACCTCCTTATATAAAAAATAAACGGTCTCATAGTTTACAATCTCTTTTTAAAAATAGTCAAAAAATTATAATGCATTAGTAAGAATAACGTCCCAGACCTTCAACTATGGTACAATGTACTACCACCATGTAGGAGTGGCAACAGGTTGGCTACGGGTCTGATTCGGTAGGACCTAGACCCAGACCCAAATCCGAATAGTATTTGTGTCTAGGTTTTGGACCTGGACCTGACCCGTCAAGTCCAAAAGTTAGACCCATAGTTATACCCATCGGGTCCCGGGCCTGGTTGGGTCCATTACCACCTTCACTGTGAGCTTCCTTTTTTTTTGTCTATTTTTACAATTATATACTCATATTATCGGCAATAAAGTCACAGTCACCCCGCTATTAAATTTGAAGTAGTCTGATTTATCGTTTAATAGCTAAAGATGAGTATGATCCTTATTGTATACAATCCTTAATATACCCAAATGAATAAGGCTTGAAGTATTTTATCTCCAATAGTTTACGGGTTCGGGTCCGGTCCAACGGGACCTGGACCCAGACCCAATAGAAATTGGGTCAAATTTTTGACCAAGACTTATATTCAAATTGTGTTTGGGTCCAAATTTTGGACCTGGATTCTACCCACCAGGTCCAAATATTGGATCCATACCCAGACCTATATTGGGTATATCTAGCAGGTTCCAGGTCGGGTTCGGGTATATTGCCACCCCTACCACCACGACCCAGTCCCAGTCTCAACTCTCAACTCTCGCTCAGTTGAAGTTTTCTTTGGCTGAGATTAATGTACATAATTTTCGCTTTGTCAAAAGGTTTAGGACTTGGACTGACGGTCACTTTGAAAATATTATAGGCATTTATGTCTTTTAAAGGAATATTGTTATACTTGAACAGGTGGCATGAACATTGGTATCCTAAAATATAGTTATAATTAAATCTTTAATAATGAAATTAATGTGAACTTCCAAACTTTTAAAGTTTAAGGAACCGTGGGCGGGCAGAATAACGGCAATGCGACAGTTTTGGCGAGATGTCACCACTTTCACTTTATAATAAGATTATTTAAAATTACAACCCATATAAATAAAAAAAATGTGGTGATTTAAAAAAGGATTGGTATCGGGCACCCCAAAAATTGGTATTCATTGCCACTTTATTGTTAAAAAAAAAAATAGTGAACTTGAAAAAAAAGTACGTGACAAAGCAGTGAACCGGTCAAAAATGGATCTTGATAGGTGAATTGGCAGTCCAAATTGCAGTTTTATCACAGAGAATTGTTGTTTTACTATGCAGAACTATTGGTTCCCTTCTAATCGGCCGTTTTCCTATATATACATAAAACCAGAACAGAATGATCGATTACCGGGTTGGACTAATTGATTCTATGCTAACCCGACGTATTTTAAATCAATGAAAAAAGGCTAAGAACTCTATATGAGTCGGTTTGTGAGGATCTTATTATGAGCTTGTTATTTATTTTTTGTATAAGGGGGCCACAATTTTTTTAACCACTAGATGTAAAATCTAATCGATAAAATTATGTCATAATATTTGAGAAATTTTATTTTAGATTGTGTGCCTAAACAATTGCGTATCTTCAAATCACAAGATTTCAAATTTCACGGTCAATGATGCTTGTGAGCTTAATTTAAAAATAAATAATCTTATTATATATATTTCCTTTTATATCATCCAACTAGTGCCAGCCATTTGTTTTATCACTTTTGGAAGTCTACTTGTGTAGGAAATGCCAAGGTGTCACAATAGAGCATATCAATTTTCTAATGCTTAGCGTTACATCCCATATTTACATTAAAAAAGAAAGAAAAAGAAAGCTATGTGTTCCAAAATTGAATATTGAGTATCGTGCCGAATCCCATTTTTTAATGTATGGATTGCACTGCCCACAAAATTTGAGAAATTCATGTGAGGAAGCTTTGTAAGTGGTACCTATAAAGGATCTGAAAGGTAGACAACAACATTCTCTTGAAAAACAATCTAGGCATCCGATCAATGAATCCGAAGATTGCAAGTGATGAACTCAAACTTAACAAGTATTTAAAGAGAGTTGCTTAAACTTCTAAGAGAACATATGATTTTTTGTAAGAGCCCATCAGATTCCTAACTGCTGCTCTGGTATGGTTCATAAACAACAGGAAGCAATTGAGGTAAATTCATGAGGAATTTCGAGAGGGGCTTTTGCATTTTTTTTTATTTTAAATTTCATAAGAAATAATTGAAAAACCATTTTACACCCAATAAAAGTTTATTCAGCATAGTAACTAAATATATTGAACCAGTTAAACCATAATAAACACTCTAAGATGGCCTCCAAAATGGTTGCATATACCTAGAACCAAAAGATACGTCTGCCAACTAAGAAATTTAGGCATTTCTACTCATGAATGAGAGAGTTGTATACATTGTGTTGGTAAAACAACATAAAGTACATGACTGGTTTCCCAAAATGGTGCATTTAATTAGAACCAAAACAAAATGAGAGTGTGATACTTAAGAAACTTAGACATTTTTGCTTATCAATGTGAGAGTTGCTTATGCTTAGAATCAAAACAACATTGATGTGTATTAGACCCACAATTGCAAACTTTGAGATTCGGCAAGGAGCAATCATTCATATTCATAGTCTTTCCAGTTGCTTACAAGGTTAATGGAACTCTAACAAATCATGAAACCAAGAAATTCATTAAAGACATACCTCTACTTCAACAACCATTTGATCAACATAAACCTTCAACTTGTTCACCCTCAAAGACTGTGTAAAGAAACTAAACTGCTCCGGCCTTACTGAACAATCTGCATCATAGACCACATCAGGTCCAAAAGTAAGAACAGTAAGCTGATGCACCTCTTCCTGACTAAGATCAGATTCTAGGGCTTTACAGTAATGAGTTGAAACCTTAAGCCCATATTTTTGTTTCGTAATTTCACTGTAAAGGGACTTCCAAGCTTTGGGTACTCTTCTCTAAGCATAACAATGAGTCCTTTCAAGTACCTTATAAGTCCTCCAAAAATTAGCCATCCTTGAACAGTTGGGGGAAGCCTTTTTCTAGATCTCAAGAAAAGCAAAGCAGAAGTGCCAAGAACCACGAGTCCAGCATTAATAAACTTAGTAACTTTTGCATCCATTTGTGATGAATAGAACTTTGCGAGCTAAGCTTGCATAAATCTGAAGAGAAAGGGAACAAGTCAGAGCATATAACAAGAAGAAAAATTGTTTCATGCGGGCTGGACGGCATTTCTACAATATGCAGTCCAAAGGTATAAAGCATCCATCTTGGTCCATCTAAAAACAAGTGTCACTAACAGTCCAAATGTTTTCTTAATATAATTATTATTTTTAGTTTTCAATTTTTATTTTATTTTCATATTCATGATCTCCATGTTAAAGATTATATATTTTCTAAAAATTCGGATAGAATTACATTTAAAAACCATATTTATTGCTATGCCCGCATTTCCACAATATGCGGGCTGGCCGCATAGAGACCATGTCCTAACAAGAAAGCCCTTAAATACATAGTGAAAGACTTCGAAATGAAGGAAAAAAGGGCTCATTCATGAGTATCTTTAAGTAGCATAACAATTTGATTGCTGAAATGAGAAAGACAGAGAGAGAGCTAATAATGTAGCATTTATCTGATTAGTAAATTTTTTTTAGATAAATGATACTAATAATACTGCAGCATTTATTTAATAAGACCTAAATGAAAAGAACTCTTTGCAAATGAAAATAAGAAAAAGAAGAGAAAAATGACAATTCAGATTGTCCACTTTGAAGTTGATTTGGTGAAGGATATATGTAAGTGTGAAGAATATATTACATATATCCTAACTTATGTCTTGATTTTTTATTTTTTTAATCTCAACCTAAAGCGGACATACAAACAAAAACTTAGGAAATATTGCCGAAAAATAATAGCCAGGAACTTATCGGTATTCCGGGTGAGAAATGACCATGAGGACAAATCTCAAAAGAAATTAAAAGAAGAAATTAAAAAAAAAAACCGAAACTTAAGACTTTTAGTGAGAAAAACCTGACATGATAATGGAGTATCCTATAAAACTGAAAAACAATGAAAGTTTCATATGTATGATGCCCTTTGAAATGTAAGAAAAAAGAAAAAAAAATTAATAAAAAAGTAGAAGAAAAAGGTTCAGAAATACCTTATACTACAAGTTCTTAAGAAAAAACAACGGAATTGTGGATTATTTCCTCCTAAAAACCTCTGCAACTTGTACGAATTAGAGTATGAGAGTCCGATAGAGAGAGAGATGTCGTTTTATAGTTGGAACATTTAGTTTAGTGCCAATGAGAAAGCTAAATGCTTAAGTGCTCCCGCCTTACTTCAATAAAATATTTTTTATATCTCATTGCTTAGGTGCTTGAAAAGAGTATTGTTCCACGAGTGAATTTTGGAAGGTGAGATCTAACTACTTAAGAACTCCAAATCTAATTTTATTTTTTGATATATATAGTAATTTTGTAGTATATTCCAAAATTTTAGAAGGAAAATATCATCCCGAACAAGTCTTTAACACGACGGAGTAAGTATACGGAGCTTATGTTGAGAGAGCTTAATACTTTGAAGTAGATCTTTTATTAGGAGGAGTTGGTATACAATATTCTCCCACCCTTTCATTTTAAGTTTTGCCCTTTCCTATTTGTTGACACTTGACACCACCTTCAACCTACTGTTTGTATTAGTGGTAGGATGCAAGTGCCGCCGTTCTAACTTCCAAAGCAAAAACAAAAGAAGAGATACATATAAAGGTCCCATGAGAGTAGATGTGCTCGTTTTCGGGCAGATCTGACATCAGATATGAATTCGATCAGTCGCACTTTCTCTACCACTTTATTTTTATCTATTTTATTAGGTTAAGGTGTTAAAATTCGAGATATCTTCATTGAAAGATCTGTCGGATTTTCATCGTAAACAGTTTGGCACCCACCGTGGGGCTATTTTGAGCTTGATCCAAACATCAAAATACAATTTTTATTTACTGTTTTTAGTCACAAAAGATCCTAAAATTTCGTTTGTAACTAGAATCCAGGGTTTCGGTGCTCCGAAACCCTGCTTTTTTTGGGCGACACTGCCACAGTCGCCCAAATTCAAAGGTCTCAGAAACCTCAAAAACTTTGTGGATCTATTCTAGGGTCTCATTTGTGACTGTACAAAAAAATTCAGATCAAAATAAAATTTTTAAAAATACAAAATACTTATTTTTCAATTCAATCTAGGCTTTTTGTTTTAACTTTATTTTAATTTATTTCATCATAAATATTTATATTTCCTGCTTGTTCCAATGTTAAAGTAGTCTTATTTCATCAAGATTAACAAGATAAAAATATAAAAAGAATAAAAAATAATAATTTTTTTGGGCGACGCCAGCGGTATCGCCCACCCTACAAGGGCGACACCAGTAGTGCCGCCTAGGCGACACCACCCGTGTCGCCCAGCTGCAAGTATCCCAAAATTTTTTTGGGGACCCCACAGGACCATTTCAGGGACTTTTGGCTCCTAGTTGACCAATTTTTTTACCTAAAATAAAAATTTTTAAAAATATAAAAAAAATATTTTGTTTCATATAGATCTGTTATGTTTCTGCCCTTTTGATTTTATTTTAGTTTGTTAATTTTGATTGAAATCATATTTTCCCTGCTTTTATCAAGCTTAATTTAATTGTATTTCATTAAAATTAAAAAGATAAAAAAAAAAATAATACATTAGGGTTGCTTACCCCTCCAAACCTAGACCCACTCTTGGTTCGAGCTAAGACTCGTGCATCATCTAGTCTGGATCTTAATCTAGGTTTTAGCATAGGTCTAAGCATAGAGTTGCCTCTAGAGCTACACTGGGCTAACCCTAGTTCAGAGTTTGAACCAAAATCCATTGAGTCTAATAAGTCTAGGTTCCAGTCTAGTCTTAGCCTAGGTCTTAGTTCGGGTTTTTGCCCCTAAAGTCATACTAGATCTACCATGAGGCGTCGAGTCTAGATCTCACCGAGTCTAGGAATCATGACCCAAGATCATAGTAGAACAAGGTTCAACCCTATAGCCCCAGCTCCGTCTAAATCCAGAGAACCTAGTTAGTCTGAGAGGCACCGTTATAGTGCTCCTTCACAAATCATCCATAGTACTCGTGTCAGTGAGCCGACTCTCGACCCACATAGAATCAAACCTAGCCGTCTAAGCCACCTTCAAGGCCACCTTTTAGAAGTCACGAGCCAACATATTGATAAGGTTCATAATACCCTAAATAGTCAAGGGGTCAGGTAGGGGGCAATCCTCCAAGACATAGGGGTTAACCTCAAATTCAGTCGGCGCAACAAGAATAAGGCCCAACCCAAATCTCTGAGTTAGCCAATCTCAACCGTGTGAACCCCGATGGTTAATTAGTAGCCCAATATTCTCGTCTTGGCAATCAGCTAGTTAGTGGGCGAGTGGGTTCACAGACAACTAGGGAAAGCCTACCCAAGCAACCCATCACCAGTGCAGATCAGGGTTTTGACCTAACTCGATATAAAGATAATCCTAAAGTGCATGCTTACTTTCAAGACCTGCTCAATAGAGGATACACCACCTAGCACACTAAATCCAAAAAGTCAGATCAAAAGCTCAAGCCTTAGGCCAAGTCCAACATTTTGGCTCAAACCAAGATAATCCTAAGGCTGTTAGCCTGCCAATCCAATCCACTACGGGCCAGAGGTCTAGTTCTAATCATCACTTGAGCCCAAGACTACTTAGAGGGCAGAGTCCATCTGGCAGTAGCTATGGCATTCCTTCACTCTTTCAGTCTAGTGCTGAGGCAAGAGATTACCCTAACCCTAAGGATAGATCATCCAACCAAGGTCAGAGTCAGGCAGACCTAGCCACCCGAGGTCAGAGGTCTAGTTGTCATAGCAGCTTGAGTCGTCCATCCCAGTTATGTGGTGATCCTATCCCGCTGGCCTCCTTACGTGGCCAAGTTGTGCAACCTCCAAGTAATGGGTATGCTCTGACCCAACTCAGCTTGGGTGAGTCTAAAAGCCAACAATCGGCACTTCAAGTTCAACCTCAGGCTCAGTTCTTGGGGCAACCCTCTACATGGGCCCCACAACTAGTTTATACGAGCCACATACCACAAAGTCAGGTTAAACATACCATACAACCGAGCCAGCTCACAGCTATAATGACGGCTCAAGTCGCTCGTATGAAATACCTCCAAGACTCTTTAGATAAAATGAGAATATGAGATTTCTTAACTCTTAAAGTTTACGTCTAAGAAATTCTAGGAAACCTAGACGATCTACTAGTGGGGTTTGTGATGCCACAGTTCATAAACAGATTTTCAGGAAAAGAGGATACTGAGGCACACATCAACGCCTACTTATTGATGGTCCACACACTGCGAGACCGACCCAACCAACTTAAGGTCATGTTCTCGCATAGCTTATCAGAAGAACCCTTGATGTGACACTGAAGATTCATGAAGGATGACCCTTAAGCAACTCCTGACGAAATGTTCAGGCAAATTTTCTCCCGCTATAGCAGAAGAAGACCAAGACCCGTCACCCTTAGTGAGTTAACTTTCACTAAACAGAAGTCAGGCGAGTCTCTTTCCCTGTTTATAACCAGATTCAGAGAGGCCTCTATGTGGGTTATTGAAAGTCCACTCCCTGAAGCCGCGACGGTAATCTTAGCATTAGAGAATATGACTCCAGAATATGTCATGTTCTTCAATATGGGAGCAGTCTCAGTATGGGGGCAGTCCCTTACTCATTTAATGCTATTCTTGAAAGAGTATCGCGGTATGAGTGAGCCAAGGAAGATAAGGCCGCAGTCGAAAAACCCTCTCAAGAAGGAAAACTGAACATTATCAGACAAGCAATCCTTTTGCAAACCATTCACAGGGAAAAACTAAAATTCATTCTACCACATGGAGAATGCAAACTTCTACACCAAGGGAATTCACTCCCATTGTTGAGCCTATGACCTATGTCATGAAGAAGTTGCTTAAGGCAAGACTCATATAATTACCGATAGAAGCCAAAATTCCTCCTTTCCATTGAGGCGATACATCTCAATGGTGTGATTGGCATCAAAACTATGCCCATAACATTGAGGAATGTCGAGCTTTCAGACATATAGTTCAAGACCTCATTGATAATGGCATGATAAGTGTCAGAAAGAAAGTGACTGATGGCATCGAAAAACCAGAAACTCTAGATGCTTCGACAAACAAATCTGATGTCAACTTGATTAACTCAGAAGAATTACAAGTTGTGCCTAAACCCGAATACCATCCACAAAGGACTTGGAGTACGAGAAGAAATCAACTGGAAAGTCCAATAGATGAAGAACAAAACGGGCATAACCTCACCCAGGAGTTAATGACTAAATATCAAAGCAGCGAGGATGATCTTAGCTCCAAGCCCATAACCGAAGAAAGGGGAAAAGAAAGGCGTATCGCATATGTAATTCCACTCCAATATACACTCCCAAAAGTGGCACAAGAAATCCCCATCATCGAGAGCCACACTAGGGCATATAAACCTTTCAACACATACTTCCAAGTTAACACAATAAAGGGTTCACATGTATGTGACAATGAATCAAACTCGCAAGAGCAATATGAACTCGATCATAAGCTCAACCAAGGTTTTGAGGCTATGGATTCTCAAGCCCATGATGACAAGAAAAATCTTAATTCTGGGACAATAGCTCGTAAGGGGGCAAATGAGCAAGTGTTGAAAGGAAGCCCTTCACCCCACAACCTTGACGACCCACCTAAGAGTGATCAATATGATGAGGATGACGTGTTAGAAATTGATGCGATTCAGATCAACGAGAATTGATCATCTTCCAAACAAGGGGTCAACACCCCAAAGTCTCCCATTATGCTTCCAAACAAGGGGCCAACACCTCAAATATCAAAAGAAGTCGAACTTTTGAAAATTCTAAGGGGCCCACTTGAGCCACCTTCTCCAGACTTCTTCGCCAACCCACCTATATGGGATGAGGAGCCAAGCTTAGAAGATTTAACAGAGTCACATCTCGAGGTGAACCTTGTTATTGATGATGGAGAAGCAAATAACCCAAATTTGACTATTCCCAAAGATTTGACATCTTCACTAGAGTTGATAGAGCTTGAAACTTTGGAAATTCTAAGGGGCCCACTTGGACCACCTTCACAAGATTTATTGAATAATCCACCAATCTGGGATCAAGAATTGGATATTGAAAATCCGACCATGTTATCTCCTCAAGAGGTAGGCTCTCTAAAAGTCATTAACGACATGAGCACAACTCTGATAACCGGAGCACCATCATATCAAGATAATTCATCATGTGAAGAACAAGTTCCCAATGGAACAGAAAGCCTTGCAGGGGCAACCCTATCAAAATATTCAATAGGGGCAAACTTCTCTCATGAAGAGGATACAAAAGGGACAACTAATGAGATTGAACCCTTCTTCGCTGACTCCCAACATGCAGTAAGGCCATCTGATACCAACTTAATCACTCTTCTGGTGCGAGAGTCTCACCTAAGCTCGAGCACTGAGCAGGAGCCTACTACGAAGTTAACATCCAAAAAGCAATTCGAAATTTACAATGAAAAAGATTATCGAAAAGGAGTTGGGTGATCACTCACCCCTTTCAAATAACAAAATGAGGCATTCTTGCCTCATATTTCAAAAGGCATTAACGCCTAATGTGCAACATAAAATTCTCCAATTAACGGGAAAACCCTGATGAGCCTATCTGTCTATATAAAAGACTGAGGATTAGGAAACTGAGAGTGATTTATAATCCCAAAATCAAGGTTCAAGTGGAGCAGTTTAAAGAAAAAGTTCAATGGAGACTCAACAACGATTATCAAAGAGATTTTGGATGCTAACATGGGTAAAGGGAAATCAGCGGAAGATCGATATTTGAACCTCCTAGCCACTTGGAGGAGGGAAAGTTGATCGAATTCTTATATGATCTTAAGGTGAGTTGTTAAAAAAAAAAATAAGGGGGGGGGGGGGCACCTTTTGACTCTTCTTCTTCCTCGTCACTGTTTTCTTCTTCAAAATAATAATAATTCTACTGTGCTGAAAATTCGAAAGGAACCCCAAGCATTGGAAAAAGGCTATTGGGCTGAACACCCGAAAAGGATACCCAGAG
>NW_006498507.1:662628-677841 GCF_000471905.2 Amborella trichopoda | reverse complement strand
TCTACGTCCAAAAGTTTTTTCATATCACAGCATAATGGACAAATCTGCTTTCATTGCTGCAATAAAATCCAGTGTTTTATATGCGGGATGCGACTCGATGCGGAGCATCGCAACGATGCGGTCAATAAATGTAAAAAAATTATAAAACATCTAAAAAAATAGGTCAATGCATAGAAAAAGGTATGGAAGTGATATATGTGATAGTAGGTATTTTAGTTTAATGATTAACTGCAAAATTATTAGCTGTAAGAGATTCTGTATCTAGTTATCCACTATCCCCTGATAGAAACTAGAAACTTGAAACTTGAAACTAGCTTCATAAAACATTAAACAATCAACAACCATAAGCACAAATTTGCACCATAAGCACAGCCATAAGCACAAAAGCACAACCATCAACAACCATATGCACAAGCATAAGCACAATCATAAGCACAAAATAGTGATATTACAAACCAAAATTCAAGCTCAAGAAGAGTTCATAGTTAATAACTTAATACAATCATCCATTTTGAGAGTCAATTTTGAAATTTGAAGTCAAATTTTGCCCCTCGATTTCTTATCACAAATTCACCCTAAGATCCCCAAATTAACAATCAAAAGCATCAAAGGAACATCCAAGTATCAAACAACCGCGCAAATCGAAGATTTAAATGAAAAATAAATTTCTGCCAAATTTTTTTTTCCCTCGATTTGATGAAAAAAAAGCCACAAAAGTGGCTGGAAATCATTGTTTAGGGGGTTTAATACCCCCCAAACAGATTCCCCCATTTTTGGATGGTCAAAAAGACCATTTTGCTCCTCCCCGAAGGGCAAAATAAAAAAAAAATTCAGCAGAAGGGGTTGCGGGATGCAGCTACGATGCGGTCTGATGCGGCGCATATACGGCCACATAGGTCAAAAGCGCATATGCGTTCAGTTCTAATGCGGAGCCCACCGCATACCACATGATGCGGCGATGCGGCCGCATTTTAAAACACTAATAAAATCTGAGGTGATTTCCTATTCCACTTGCTCTGGTGCAATACCCAAGATGGCTATGAATCCTTCAAACCACAACAAGAACAACTTTAAAAGCAAACTTTCTCCACTTCTCAGAGCAGGAGTTTTTCATAAATAAAAAAATCCAACCAATTAGCATGGCAGCAAAAAAAAAACAAATGATAGAAGGTGAAACAGAATACCTCCCATGGCATATGTTTGATACTGTTGTTGACAGTTTCAGGATTCATGGAATGGGTTTGCAATAAATTATAGGCATATGTGGGTGGAAAGGAGACAGCAGCCTTACAAGCCTGCCTCTCAATGAAACATGTTGCTAGCAGTTCAACAAGAACAAGGTGAACTATTGATAAATAGTAGATTCCGTCCACTGCTTCACCTGCCCTACTGTCGGATTCATCAATACCTTTTGATCATTCAGTTAGGTCTCCCTGGGATATGGTAGGGAAGTCGATGCTTTCTTTTTGGCCACTTCCAATCTGGGAATTGTTAATGAACCGGATTCATTCATTGACTCTGTCTGAGATTTGGATGAAGCACGAATTCACTACCGGCTGATCTGCTCCAGCCGTCTCCTCCTAAGCCCATAGTAGGGTGTCAATTCAGAGACCTTGAATGTCTCTGTCATGCCAAGTTCCTCCGGCATCTCTATTTGGCGTTCTCGTTCAGCCGCTGAACTACCTGGCACGGCCTTCCTGGTTGCCAACTTACCCTTGCAGACTAATTAGTCACCTTCACCTCAGCTCCTCCCTACCTTCTTGAGTGGATGGATATCCCCCAGGGAGTGAATGCACGTCTTGGAGGACCTCCTCTGGCCGGGATTCCTACTGCCTTTGAACCAGAATCCGAAACTTTAGAATCAATCTCTTCTTTCCTTTCAAACCAGGGAATTCTATACTCACATCGGCCGAGTCCATCCAGTTGCATGAGCAGATCCATACTGAGTTACAGTAGAGCATATGGTAGTTTCTCTAGTAGCATGAGTAGTTATACTAACCATACCCAGTTTACGCTGTTCATGATTGAAATAGGGGTGATTGAGACCCGGACCCAAAGAGTTCAGTTGTTAGCGTAACGAGACATCTCGTGGTAGTTGGTTTACTGGTCCCAAGGGCTCATATCTTGCACAAATGTACGATAAATTTCTTAAGAGGCCATAACAATAGGAAAACACTAAATTTATTACAAAATCATTAAACTCTTAACCTCTCACATGCACAACAAATATTTTAGATAAGATCATAGGCATTAGGACAGTGATGCATGCTTTTTGCAACTGATTCATAACAATGCAAAAGCAATCAATGGACAAAGCACCCGTAGCCCCACATAGGGAAATTGGTAAACTTCATTCTTTAGCCAAACTCAACATTTTATAAAGGGTGTGGCTTGTATAAGGCTGAGGCCCTAAACAATCAAAGTAAGGGGCGCCTTCAAATAGTGTCCAACGATGTTGATTCAATACTATAAATTTTTGGGATGGCTTGAAAATTTATTTTCATCAATAATTATAAATTTAAAGCTTTAAAATAATGTAGATAGGGAAATTGGTAACCTTCATTCTTTAGCCAAACTTAAAATTTTATAAAGGATGTGGTTTGTATAAGGCTGAGGCCCTAGACGATCAAAGTAAGGAACGCCTTCAAATAGTGAAGAAAGATGTTGCCACAATACTATAAATTTTTGGGATGGCTTGGAAATTTATTTTCATCTCTAATTAAATTTAAAGATTTAAAAATAGTGTATTTTTTAGAAAGAAGCTTTAAAAATATGAACACTTGAAAATCTTGAAAATTGATGGTCCAAAAATACATTACAAGATGCACTATTTCCAAGACTTGAAATCCATTTTTTCTCATATCCATACATCTAGAGGTCAAGAGATTGATTTGAGGATTTTTGGGCATTGAAACAACCTCTAGTGAATTTTTTAGGTGCACCTTAATTTGATTGTTTAGGGCCTAACCCTTATATAAACTTTTCCCTTTCATAAATATTCCTGTAAGGATGACTCACCCTTGTATAAACTTTTCCCTTTCATAAATATTCCTGTAAGGATCAAGGCTACATATAATGTGTTGGTCTGGGTATTTAGTCCATCATATAAGGAAAATGTCAGGAGTCCCTTAACCCTTACCATGTGAATAGCCAAGAGGACTATTTATATTTGGATTTTAACATAAAAGAGGCCATGACGTTGAGGCTACAAATGTAAAAAACCCACACCCTAATAGAGCATTACCCCAAATATTGGAGTCACCACTCGAAAGTACCTTAATGCAACATATTACTTTTTTGCACCTAGCATCATTCTTTAGCTCTATATTCCAGTAAGGATTAAGGTTAAATATAACGTGTCGAACTGATTACTTAGTCCACCATAGAAGGAAAATGACATGAGTCCCTTACCTTGTGAATAGCCAAAAGAAGCCCAGGAAGGACAATTTATATGAGGATTCTAAAATAAAAGAGGCCATATGAATATGGGAGTCGCCACTACACGTCCCCTTAAACATATCAGCTTTTTGTACCTAGCATCACTCTTTGGCTCTATTTCTCAGAGAAGGAGAATACACTTCAGGTCTGGATGCCTAGAGCCATCTAAGCTCTGGACACAAATTTTAGCAATGCACATTCTGAAGAATATTTGAAAGCACAGAAGACTTTCGTTACATGGTGGCAAATTAAACATTGTTCTGCAGTCTACACTATTATGGCCTAAAAATTCAAGATAATTAATCAAATTAGAATAATTCTGTGTACTTCTTGATGACTGTCATATTGAGAAACTTCTAGCCTAAACTCCAGCTGCATTTGCATGGAGACTGCCTTCCTCCACCCCATTCTAGAGTTTAGACTTTCGAGACTATAAAGCAATTGAGTAAAGTGTGCATAAGGAATCATATGAATAAAAACAGAATAAAGTACTATAGCTCAATCTTGATTCTTACCCTTTACATAAAAAGAGGTAACATGAAATTTGGTTGTTGCCTTTTTTTTTAGTGCTAACTGTTTCCATCAAACAAATTTTGTTTTACAAGTATGTGTGTCAAATACAAAATGTGGTCTGCATACAACACCCAGCTACGCACCATCTCCCAGCTGAATACTGATATATATCCTCCTAAGAGTCAAATATATACCAGCTAATGACTTACTAAAATTACAAAAATATACTACTAATGGAGAGTCATACATTCCTTCAGTCAGTGAGTCCGTTAATTGGTTCGACTCCCTCTACACACAGTTTTTGTGAGCAAAAGTCCCTTTAAAGATGTTCTTGCCTCAAGTCTTCTACTGGCACAAGCAATGGTTGTTGCATAGTTGCTTTCAATTATTAGTTCTAACTATGTCTAATTTCATCAGCCCAGTTAGCAGAGCCCCTGCCTGTGCCTCTGCCTCGTTTGTATGGCAATCATGTAATGGGCCCCAAAAGCATAAAACAATCTTTATATGATCATTTCTCAGAACACTATCCCACTGCCTGCTCTTCCCAGTTTGCTCACAAAACCATTATCAAAGTCCAGCTTCTTTACCCTCCTAACAGGAGGCATCCACATTGAAGGTTTACCCTCTCCTGGTAATTTGCCAACCACAATCTCTCTCTATTTCAATTTGAAGTCATTTAGTGAATATCCCCAGAACTCGTTTCATGGTTCCCCCATGAGGCCACAGGAATCTTAGTTTATTCTTTCCTCCTCTCATCCCCTTGATTTGGTTCTTGAAGCACCAACCATTTCTTGAGGTTCCATAAAATCAAGTCCCAGGTTGGGTAAAAGTGGGCTATACCTTGCTGCAATGTGGCTTCGACTGAGGGACGGTATACCAATTTAACCCGAAAATACCGACTGCAAAAGCCCAAATTTTTACTTGTTTCCTTACAATGGAGAAGTAAAGTGATCTATTGATCATGGGGCCTGCTTATGCTCAGGCATACGCAAGGGATGACAAATCCTCAGCTCACAAGGTCTTCAATGATCAGCACCTTGCCATGGGAAGCTAACAATCCAAAATATCTGAGTCTTGGTTAATGCAGGGATGAGCCAAACTTTTTGGGTGACTGCAACTTGCATAGAACATCAAGTTAGGATCTGGTATGTGCATTTAACTAAGAAATTTCCTTTAGTATCAGGCATACAGATTAGTTGGTCCCCCTTTGCTGGCATAAATAATGTGTCCGTAGCTTTGCTAACGAAATCATTAACATCTCCATTTCCTCTTCTTTTTAATGCATGGTTGGGTGGAATCATGTAGAAGGGATGGACAACAGCCCGTAGTAGCTGATCGATCGGGGCTGGGGAGTCCATGTGGCGTTTGTCCCACCAACTTGTACCACATCTTGAACTTTGTCAAAGAGGTTCATAGCAATTCCGAAAAGGCTAAGGAGCTAGTCTTTAATGGTTTGAGGCCCAAGCTGGGGTCAGGCCAAAATCTTGTTATCCTTCATTCCATCCCCTAATTGGGGCTATCTATTAAATGAAGCAGCTTTCTGGCCATCTATCCATGCCACACAAAGCCCCTAGAGGGTTCATGTTCTGTCCCACAGCCATGAGCAGCCACCCTATCTCATCCATTTGTTTACTTGCTTCCATAAATGTTCTCCTTGAATCGCCAGTCTACACTACCATTTTACCCTATCTCATCCATTCCTTTACTTGCTTCTGTAAATGTTCTCCTTGATTTCCCAGTCTACACCACCATTGAGTGATCAGCTTTTTTTTCTATTTTTTAAGTTGTTATCGAATCATGATCTGACTTCACTAACTTTTTAGGTTGCACTCACATTACTGGCTGAAAACTGCAGCGAAAATACTTGGAGAAAGTAAAAAAAGTAAAAATGAAATTATAAAAAAGCAAAGCCACCAGGTCCAAGAAATTCCATCCATAACAACAAATAATACTTGACAAGGAGAAGTAAAGGACTTACATCAAGCACATATTTTTTTTCCCCTGATAAGCC
This sequence comes from Amborella trichopoda, assembly GCF_000471905.2. The sequence continues at coordinate 671,879 of NW_006498507.1, read as the reverse complement.
ATCAGTTCAGCACACATAATATGACAAGCCAAATAAAAAAATATTATGAATTATATGTGGTGAAGGTAATGCTTACTCTGATTTTGGAGCAACCATGATGATTGATGATCTTGCACTAACCAGCCTTCTTCTTACCAATAACTATGAGCCTTATTTATTCACTAAAATCAATGAGACAATGAGCATAAAAGAAACAAATCAGGAAACACGTACCTGCAAAAAAACAAAGAGAAAGTGAGGTTATGAAATCAGTAAAACCTACATGGTTTACAGGATATCAGGTTTTATCTTTTTGATGATTATGAGAGATCAGATATGCAACAAAAACACAAACAGGCTACCAATTTAGAAATCAATTGCCTAAATATGTTTCCGTTTAATTCTTATAAGTGGCTAAATATTTTTATTATCATAGTAAACATAAAAAATGAACATGATTATCATTTGTATTATTGTTATATTATTATTTGAACAGATTTATTATTAGTACTATTATTATTAATCATTAATTTTAAATAATAGAGACGGAAGCACGCCATTTTCTTTATGGAGAGTTCTCGAAAGAAGAAAAGAGTGTAGAGAATAGTGTTTTAACTACAAAAATCCAGTTATGTATCATATGATAGAAGCAAATAGTGAATATTGGAACAAAGTGTGAAATTCTACTATTATTTTTAGATACATGACAAAATATTCATAAATGTATAAGATACAACCACAAAAGGATAAATAATCAGAAAAATCCCTAAATTATCAGGAAGAAAAACCTAGAATGATACATCATCTTATCCCATGAAAAGCGATAAATGAGTTAACATAGCGTTTGCTAGATAAAGCAAAGGTTCAGCAGAGAAAGCAATTTATTTACACATACCCGAATGATGAGCTTGAAGGGCCTCAGATCTAAGAGGGGAATGAGAGAGACACCTTTTATTTTAAACAAAAGAACCAGGTTTATAAACCTCCAAAATACTATGCTCCGAGGATCAAACTATACACTTACTCCCTGGGGTGAAAGAGCAACGTGCAACAGCTTTTACTATCTGAATTTTTTGTTTTACCCACTTGAGAATTAGCAGATCATTTTTCTCAGAAAAAAAAAATTGAAGTGGACAGGCACATAAAAAGATGCTTCATATCCGAAATCCGAGGTCTGAAAGTAGATTGGGTTTTAAATCTTTATACTTTTCCTTTTCAAGTCTAGTTTATAGTGACAACCTTGCTTGTAGAGATAAGGTTGTGATGTTCTATACCATCCATTTTACTTGGGTGGTGTAGATTTGACATGTCTTCTAAATAATGTGAAAACGTAGTAGTCTCTTGAGATAGTGTCAAATCTACACTGTCTAGATAAAATGAACAGTATAAACTACTGAAACCTCACTTCTAGTATTGTATAAATTTCTCCCTTTCCAAGATGACCACATGTTTGTACATCTCTTTTTGCAATAAACTTTACTACGGGCCTATAGGATGATTGATAATTTTATAAAAAACAGATTATTTCATTTAAAATTAACATATTTTACAGAATGTTTAGTTGTTAACTGTTGGTAAGTATTTTATATTTCATATGATATTATTTGCTTATTGTTTGTCACCCAGACTGAAAAGACGCTAACATTGAAAAGCTTTCTCATCCATTCCATACCCTAGTTCTTCTGTTTATCTCTCTACAACCACTGCTTTTCCATCTATAAATCCCCAATTTCCCGTCTTTCTCTCCTTAAACTCCTCCAAAAATATTGGCATTTATAGTGGCTTTTTCTAAATAATCTGCTATTTCCTTTCTCTCTTTCTCTCTAAAACCTTGCAAAAACATTGACATTTGGGGTGATACAAACTTTGTAAAGAAGTTAATGATAGGTTTCTGGGGTGTGCATTGCAAACCATCGATTTGAAATATAGCCTAAGTTATTATAATCTCTAATCGAATAGCTGTTAAATCTCGATAAAATGGCCAAAGGGCTGAACTAAAAAGAGCGTGAGAAGGTGCTTTCGACTTGCTTGGCCTGGGCCCAGACAGACCAGGGCCTAGCCACTTAACCTAGAGGGCCTAAATTCAGGTCTGGTTGGACCCCATGGGCCTTATGAAGGAGCCCAACCTGGCCCATTTCGGAGCATTCTTTTGAAGCCCTTTGGACTTGTATGTCATATTTTTTTTTTGAGAAAGAAGGATGGGAATAGGTGGTGTAGTGAGTAATCTCCTAGCCAAATATCTTTCCAAAATCTGACTCGGTTCCCATCCCCAATCATGAATCTAATGAGGCTGCTATAGGCAGATTTAATAGAAGAGATGAACTTCCAAGCACCTGAGGCTCGATGCAAGCAAGAAGAAGGGAGCTGGCCATTGTCTCCAACACCATATTTAACGGAGATGACTTCTTTCCACAGTAAAGGATGTGGGGAGGTAAACCTCCACCACCATTTGCCAAGGAGGGCAGAGTTCATGAGGGTCAATTTCTTGATTCCAAGCACTCCTTTCTTTCTTGAAGTGCAAATTCTATCCCAAGCAACCAGGTGGGATTTATGGCCCTCGGAATCCCCATTCCACAGGAAATCCCTCATAATTTTTTCAAGACGATTAGCAATGGACATGGGGATCCTAAAGAGAGACATCTAGAAGACAAGGATGCTAGCCAAGGTTGCTTTAATTAAGGTAATTCTACCGTCCAGTGACAGGAATCCTCCCCTCCAATTGAAACTGAAAAATTACGTAACGGTTGGTCAGCCAAATACCAAAGCCCTGGCCCAACCCATTAACCTAATGAGCCTAAAATTCAAGCCCATATGGGTCTATGGTGCTGGTATCTTCACCTGTTTTGTATAGAGAAAGCTGGAAACTGCCTGTCTTAACTGTTCATTATGTATTTCATTAATTTGATGTGTAAAAAATGCAGATTTTGAATAAGATTTTCTTGCCAGGGAAAAAAAAAAAAAAGAACATATGATATGGCTTACCGAGTATGTGATAGGTAAGGAAAAAAAAAAACTCCATACATAAATCACGGAAGCATTCTATATGCAATATATAATGATATTTAAGTCTATGCCACGCCTATTTAACCCAACAACTGTGGAGAAATTCCATTCTAGAGCTCATAATTAGTGTCACAGATCATGAAAGTTTAAATGTCAATTGATATCATTTATGAGTTGAATGCTAAGAATAACAGATGAATTACAGAATTAGATGAAGTAAAAAATCAGAAACAGCAATGCTTATTGCCCATTAAGAAAATTAGGCCATAGCCATCCATCCATTGAACATTCTTCTAAAATCCTATGTAACAATCCACATAATCAATTATCAAATTATTTATAATCACGCTCTTTCTAACACTCATTGGAAAGAATTTTACAAGGTTCTATTCTATATGGCTGAATTCATAGCAAAGTCTACAAATCTCTTCATTACCAGAGAAGTTTAAAACTCCAATCATCCAATAGAAATTTGTAAATTTGCATCTGAAAGAGAGCACATAGTCTATTCCATACAGGAAATGCTATTAAAGCAGAAAAACTTGCCATGAGAAAAAAGAATTCTCTGGAGATGAAAGAATCGATCACCAGCGAAGTGAATTTTCGAAGCTTAAATTGAAGGAAGTCCTAAACTTGCGATCTAGTACCCAGGAAATGATGTTACAGTGGAACATTTTGTCAAAAAGTGAGCTTTCTGAGATTAAATAGCAGAAAACGTGCACATGTCTGCTCTACTCCATACAGGAAATGATCTCGTAGAAAAATATGGCCAAAAGTAGAAGATTTCACAGAAGAACAAGGAACAACACACTACTAGAAAAGGGAATTTTCGGAGCGTAAATTGGAGAAAAATACATGTTTCTGGTCTATTTCATTGAGGAAAAATATAACCTAAAAAAAAAACATTCTGTAAATATGGATTTTTTTCTCTGAGCATAATCAGGGAAAAAAAAAACGAAAATCAAATAAAAAAGCTCTATGTAGAAAAAAGAACCTAAATCAGAAATAAAATCTCTTTTAGATATGGGGTTATCTTCTTTGAGCTTTAAAAAATAAAAAAAATAAAAAAAGAGGAACTCACTGTGGCTTTCTCTGAGCTCCTAGCGCGCAGCAATGGTCGGTGAGAAGGTGGTTTCAATTGTAGACAGGGGCCTAGCCACTTAACCTACTTAAAGTCATGTTTGTCATGACCTCATGGGCCTCATGAAGAAGCCCGACCAAGTCCACCTCCGGGCAAGTTTTTGGAGCCCATTGGATTTGTATCTATATCATAGTTAGCAAGTTGGCGATTGAAGCCCATTGGACTTGTTTTGCCTCAGTTTGGGGCGAGTTACTGAAAACCGCTCCTTGTAGACCACAATGGTGTAACTCGGCCGCTTAAAAACAAATTTTAAAAATAAAAAACATATGAAAATTTTGAATGATGTGTAGAATTTTTTTTACAATGATTTGTGAGCTTCTTTATTGTCATATTTTTTTTTATTTTTTTAGAATTTTTTATAATGTCTCCAACTATAAATCAAAATTTTCTAAATATAATATTTTTTCAGTTTTTCAAGATTTTTTTATGTTTCCATTAATTTTGTTTCGCCTTTACAAATTTTATTTTATTTTATTTTAAACTAACTTTTTATTTTTATTTTTATTTTTTAGTGCCTCATGAGCCATTTACACTAGGGAAAGCTTTATATGTTCTCCCAAAAACATAGAAGTTCTATCCTCCCCGACCATCCAACTTGTCCATTTTTTATCATGAGAGCCATGTCACCATTTGATCTTAGATCCGACGTCTCAAAGTACTTTATTTTTAGATTTTTAATATAAATTTTCTGAATATGAAATTTGGTTCGTGCCATCTTCTCATTGGGGGCATACTTATAAAAAAATATTAACAATAATTTTTCTATAAACTATAATGACCTAAATATCCCTTGAAGCTTTCAGGGGTATTTTGGTCATTGTATTTTATTGAAAATATTTTTTGTTAGTGGAGTTTAATAGAGGAATGAATGTCCAAAATTTGGTATCAAAATAATTTATAAAAAAAATAAAAATAAAATAGTGTAGAGACGTGACAATGTGATTGCGACAATCTTAACCCTCCATTAAAAAATGAACGGTTGAATAAGGGGGAGGATAGCACTTATATGTTACATGGAACATAAAAAGCTTTCCCTTTACTCTATTACTCAAAGTAACTTGCCTCGGGCTAGGATTGAGTTTGAGGCGAGAGGCAAATTAACAAATAATGATCATAAGATTTAGGGTTTTCATAAAATAAATACCTACTATGCTCTAAAAAATCTCAAAAACTTTGGAAAAATTGTAGAATGGGTGGAATATTACATGACCTACTCCTTATAAAATAAAATAAAAATCCGCCAAAATCAAGTTTTGAACTTGATTTGCATAATAAAATTTAACCTTGATTTGCATAATAAAATTTAACCTTGATTTGCATAATAAAATTTAACCCTTGGTTTCGGGAACAAATACTTCAAAAACAACTATTTCTTGATTACATTTAATTTTCAATACTGTCGACCCCAATTAGGTGGGCAAAGGCTTTGACGATGATGATTTAATACTGTTGACCCCAATTAGGTGGGCAAAGGCTTTGACGATGATGATTTAATACTGTTGACCCAAATTAGGTGGGCAAAGGCTTTGACGATGATGATTTAATTTTTAATACTCATCCATTTTGACAAAGGATGGCGACAATGCACAAACATGAATAAATCAATTGCAGAGTCAATCATCTTTGCCAAAACTCAAAGGGAAAAGGGATGTGTTTCTCTAAAATCAATTGCTTTGCAGGTTGTGTGAAATAAAAGAAGGAAAAAGTTTATATAAGGATGCTACTTTATAATGTAGAACTACGGATGGCCCTCAAAAATCCATCGGAAAAGGTAGTTTTAATGTTGAAAACCCCTTTGATTGATCATCTCGACATTCGAGATGTATGACTATGAAAAATAAAAAGATTTTAAGTATAAAAAATAGTGCATTTTACAACATATTATCTACACTGTTGTAACAATCCTAAACTTTCAAAAAAATAAAAAATAAAAAATAATAATAATATTAATGGTGTTAACATAAATAAGTATAAAAAATAAATAAATAAAATCATAAAATAATAAATATATATTAGTAATGATAATAATAATAATAATACTAATATACCGTTAAGATATTGTTGCTTTTATATTAACAATAATATATATTAACAATAAATAAATGATATTATTATTAATATACTCGAGGGTTCAATTCTACTTGGGTGGACCTTAGGTCCACCACTTAAAGTTTTTATAAAAACACCTCTTTAAGGTACACCTTGCATATGAGGTGTATCCTTTTGATTAGCCTGTGTCACTCTTTCTCTCTCTCTCTGCGTTTTGGGGTCAAGGGGCTTCTCTTTTCTCTCATTAACAGCTCATCGACCCTCCCTCAAGAAGCATCCTCTGCTTCAACAATAAAGGAGATTCTTTCGTTTATCTCCTCTACCAAACCACAACTCTCTGTACTAGACCTTCTCCATTTATAACCTCTCTCTCTAACCATGGTCTATGAACCATATACACGAGACTATGATAACACATATGATAAGCCAACATCCAAAACGGATGCTCCCTCAATTTCAGAATTAATGTAAGTGACATCGTCTTCCTGAAAAATAGTCTGTTTTTAAAAAATAGTGATATTTCCGTCCAGGATCTTTATTTTATAAGTTTTGTGTGTAAGTGACCTCATTGTCTCGAAAAATAATCCATTCTTTTTAAAAATAAAATGAAATAATTATTTCTGCTTATTATCCTGAATTTTAGGCGCGATAAATTTTATGCGCACACGACCTCATTATCTTGAAAAATAATCTTTTTAATAAAAATTGTGATATTTTATCTATGTTAGAAATTTTAAATGCCGTAAGTTCTTAGAAAAATAAATTTATTTATTTTTCTTGTCTATTGTTAGAAAATTTTAGATACTGTAAAATTATTAGAAATCTATGTGATATTTCTGCTTTTAGTAAAATTGTGATATTTCTTTCTACTATTTTTGAATATTTAGATATTGTAAAATTGATGTGCAAATGACTGCCTTATTATTTAAAAATTGATATATTTGCAATTGATTATAGCATTATTGTGAAAATTGATATCCCATAAATTGTGATAATTCCGTATTCTTGAAATTCTATAAGAGTTTTTTCTATATATATTAAACTGGCAATTATGCTAGAATGCCTTTACGAACTGCTACCTTTCTAAATTTGAGCCCAAAATAATTGATTGGTTATTTTTGAAATGTTATTGAAAGTGAATGTTATTAATGGTTTCAGTGAGATTCATATTAATGATTTCAGTGATACGTTGAGTACATAATATTGCTGCTTTCGAATATTTAAAGAGATTTAGAAATACTTTAAGTATGCAAGTGGACTCATCCGGTTCATCGGTAAGGTATAAGTGGACCTATCTGGGATTCGGTAGGGATTAAGTAGACTCATCCGGTACGTCGGTGAGGTATAAGTGGACCTGCAGGAATTAAGTGGACCTATATGGGACGTCAATAGAGATTAAGTGGACCTATCAGGACGCTGATGGGGTATATAGGTGACCTACTTGGGACGCCAATAGGGTATTTTGTAAAATCTTTTTAATTATGCATTGATGCTAAAATGTGATATGTATTTCAATTATTCGGATTATACTTAATTATGCATTTTTTAAAGTGAAATTGTTAATGCATTCCTATTAATAGATCTCCTTTTTGAAAATATTGATATCTTTCAATCTTGATTATTTTTAAGATTATGATGATCACTTACTGAGTAGCCAAACTCATCAAATTATGGTAAACATTTTTTCAGGATAAATGTGGATTCATTTTGAGTGCTAGTCGAGATCAACCTTGGAAGATATTGTTATTGTACTAACTTTCTTTTATTACCTTATAAGAATTCTCCACTGTAAATTTGTCCTATCAAGAAATATATATATGTTTTGACTGTCACATCTCAGGAATATCAGTATTGAAAATTCTTGGGGTGTGACAACTGTCCATTTTCAAGATTTTCATATGTTTATAGATCTACCTGATTTTTCATTTTTGAAATTTTAAATTTATAATTAGATATAAAAATAGATTTTGAGATAATCCTAAGAACATTTTACATCAAAATTATACACCATGATAAAAATTGAAGGTGCATCTTACCTCTACACCTATGGATGTATCCTAATGCCAACTGCACCTAATAAAGAAATATTTATGTCATATTGAAAAGTAAAATTTCCCATATAATAGTTATTTTTAAGGGAAAAGTTTATATAGAGCCGAGGCTCTAAACAATCAAATTAAAGCCCACCTCAAAAATTTTACTAGAAGAGGTTGTTTTGATGCCCAAATATCCTTAAATTGATCATCTTGACATCAAGATGCATGGATATGAGAAAAAAATAGATTTCAAGTTTTGAAAATAATGCACATTGTAATGCATTTTTGGACTGTCAGTTTTCAAGTTTTTCAAGTGTTCATAGATCTGCTTCATCTACACTATTTTTAAAGCTTTAAATTTTATAATTAAAGATAAAAATATATGATATCACAAAGATTTTCAATATTAAAACCATATTTCTCAATACTATTTGAATGGGCTCTAAGTTGCTTGTTTAGAGTGTTAGCTCTATACAAACCGCACCCTCTTTTTAATGTTATTTCTAAGTTATCTACAAATTTTTCGTTGTTACCACTCTATCCATTATATACCGGTTATTACAACATTTGGTCAATATTGTAAAAAATGACTGAATTGCCTTTTTTGGATTTTGAAGACCCAAATTTACATGTGCGCCAACTAGCAGAAATTGAACTTTTTGGTTTCTAAATATCTCAAAATTTTATATTTTTCATATTTTCAAAATCTGCTTTACAATTTTCAGATATTCAACACATGAAAAATTCCAGTTTAGAGTCCCTTAACATTTTGAGGATTTGATAATATGAAATTTGTTTCAAAATTAAATTTTCAGGTTTTGAAAATCTGAGAATTGTTTTTTTTAGTTTTTTCAAAATCTAAAAATTGCAATATTCAGATTTTTCAAATTTCAAAAATTCCAAAATCCAAAAACTACAATTTTTGGATTTTCAAAATCCAAAAATTTCATTTTTAGTCCCAACAATTTATGATTTTGAAAATTTGAAATTTATTTAAAAATTGAATTTCAGTTTTTCAAAATCCAAAAATTACATTACCCACC
>NW_006498507.1:620469-658198 GCF_000471905.2 Amborella trichopoda | reverse complement strand
AATTATATATATATATATATATATATATATATATATAAAGACTGAGGTTAGCCCACTAGCTCATAGCTATATATGAGCCCAACGGCTCAAATTGAATTTGAGCTGAATAGACAGTCACGAACTCATTTCATATTTGAATTTTAGTTTTTCTTTTTACAAATTCAAATCTTTTGAAATTTTGGATGTGGATTCTTTAAAAATAGTAAAATCTAATTTAAGTATTAAAAAATTAATTTGTAAAAATAAATTGAACAAAATACCTTCAAAACTTTTAATGGTATTTTGGTAAATTTAGTTTTTTAATTATTTTTTCAATATTTTTATTAGATGTGCCTTGATGAGAAGAATGAACATCTAAAAGTTATTATGATTTGGATTTGTAGAAAAAATCAAAATTCAAATACTACATAAAGTCGTGACCGTCAGATCGGCTCAAATTGGATTCATATGTAGCCTATAAATCCTGTGGTATGTGCAATTTTTTGGGTAATACACAACATTTTTGTGGTGATATTCGATCTGAGCCATTGGGCTCATTTCGTATTTGAATTTTAATTTTTTGGTACAAATTTAAATCTTTCTAAATTTTGGATGTGGATTCTTTAAAAATAAGAAAATATAATAAAAATGTCAAAAAAATAATTTGAAAAAAATAAATTGCCCAAAATACCTCCAAAATATTTTAAGGGTATTTTGGTTAATTTAGTTTTTTAATTATTTTTATTATGTGTGTCTTGATGAGAAGAATGAACACATAAAATTTTATATGATTTAGATTTGTAAAAAAAAATAAAATTAAAACACGAAATAAGGTCATGATCGTCAGATCGGTCCATATTCAATCCATATTCAATCTGAGCCGTTGAGCTCATATGTAGCCTATAAATGCTGGGTATGTACAATTTTTTGGGTGATACAAATGCTACAAACATGGTGTTCTAGAAGTGTGATTACATTATATTACTATACAATTGTTGTATGAAATCATTCCCCATCTATATAAAAAGTTAATAATAGCTGGACAACTATAATGAATAGTAATATAGGTGGAATTCCTGCTGTCAGATCTTCATCATATTGTTCAGAATACATATCACTATATGAATTTTAATATTTTTTTTCTAAAAATAGGATCATAATGAATGAGATGTATGAATATAAGAAATTTTTTTTTTTGAATCTCAGAAATAGTGCATCTCGCAATACATTATCTAGGTCATCCATTTTTAAGATTTTCATATGTTTATAGATCTACATGATTTTAACCATTTTTGAAGTTTAAAATTTTATAATTAAATATAAAAATAGATTTTCAAATAAACCTAAGAATATTTTACATCAAATTACATATTATGATAAAATTTGGAGGTGCGCTTTAATTGGATTGTTTAAAGTTCCAACATTATAAAAACCTAGCCCATATTTAAATATGAGCTAGTTTGTACACAAAACCGGCCAGTCCTTTACTGGCTATATGGGTGGGGGCCAACCCCCCCAACGGACCCCGAAACCGTGTCCGGTTAGATGATATTTTGTTTGCTAGAGATTGAATAAAGACGATCTGGACATGTTCAGAGCAAATAAATTAGTGTTTGGGCACCCAGAGTTGTCCTGCTTGACCACGCATTCTTTTTTCCATCAATTGAAACATTATCAAACTGCTTTCATTTATTTTTCTTCTCTCTTGCCCCTTTTGTTTATACCATAATCTCACTGCATTCCAATAATGGAAATTTAACGATTCTTTTACTAATCTTTGTGCACCAATTTCACCACTACAAACTCAAAATTCAAAGGATTTTGTGAAAAGCTCCATCATGGATGCCACCACCTTCCTCACTTCTACAAATCCTTTGGTGGGAAGTTCTCCACCAAAAATTCTCTTCTCCATTTTCATTGGCTTTCTTCCCTTGCATTAATCTGCTCATATTTTGAAATTATCATTCCTACTTCGTCGAAAATTTTGACATGAGAAGGGACTGCAAAATGTGGATTTCTGCACAAATGTTTGTGATTCTTGTACTGTTTATCAGTCATGATGTTAGAGGAGGAAGGGCCACTCTTGGAGAAGAATTGGAAGCTGGAAAACATTTGAAGCTAGAGAACAGACCCATTATCAAAACCATTAAGGTCAATTGTTGTACCTTGTTTCATGTTTTTTTCTCTTTCAATTTGTAGTTTTAATGGGAGATTGCCAGATTTAGTGGCGGGTATTCGGCTGCATGTTTGCAGAGTGAAGATAAAGACGTGGTTGATTGTGTTGATTTCTATAAGCAACCGGCTTTTGATCACCCTCTCCTCAAGAATCACAGTGTCCAGGTTGTTCTTTTTCATGGCTCTGTTGGTTTGTCTATGAAACATTAAAAGTTTGAAAAGAAACAAGTTTGAAAGCACTAAGAAATCAAGAAACTTTAAAGAATTATTAAAAATAAATAAAATAGTAAATTTCAATAGTAGAATTCAAATTAAACTAAAAACAGCTTAAGAAATCTAAAAGCTGGAAGGCATATATAAAAAGGAAATTGTTTCTTGCAGGCTGTATGGCATTTCTACATATGCGGTCTAGAAAGTGTTAAGCATCCATCTTAAAGATGGATGCAAGTAGGTGTTTCATCTAAAAACAATAGAAACTAATAGTCCAAATGTTTTCTTGTTAGAATTATTACTTCTAATTTTTAAAGTTAATTTACTTTTCATATTCATGATTTCTATGTTAGAGATTACCTGTCCTTAAAAATTAAGTCTTAAAATCCATCAACAAAATAGATTTATTAATAGGCCCGCATTCCTACATATGCACGCGTGGCCGCATAGAAACCGGGTCCTATATAAAATATGGTATTTGAAAAAAATTGATTTACTAGTTGGGGACATTTCGCCCAACAAAATAGGGCAGTATATATTTATTTCTAATATATTTTATAGGGAAAATATCCCCATAGTCCCTAACTTTAAGTTTCATTTCACAATACGCTCAAGGTTTTAAAAGATAGCTTGGGGCATAAAAACTGTAGATTTTATTTCTTCTAACCCCCTGAGCCAATTTAAAGCTGTTTTTTTAGGCCAAACAAGTCTAAAAAGACATGCATTTTCTAAAAGCCATCTTCCCAAACTTCTAGAGAGAGAGAATGGCTCTATGGAGGTGAGATGTTACTGGAAGGAGAAATAGGTGTTTGGAGAAACATGAGAGGAGAGAGAGTGAGAGACACAGGAAGAGAGAAAAAGAAAGAAGTTTGATATATATATGTGAAGAGAGAGAAAAGATTGTGTTTAGAAAGAACATGTGTTTCTCACATTTGTTTAGGTTAAAAAATAGGTTTAAAGTAGCCAGGGGGTTAGAAGATATATTTTGAACCCTGAGGTTTATCAAGAAATAAAACTTGAAAATAGGGGGTATGGAGATATTTTTATTATTTTATATCTAATAAAATAATCCCAATAACATATAAAATATCTATATATTTGTTTTTTTTTGTTAACTCTGTAAACATGTAGCCGAATACCCACCACTAAATCTACTATATCTGTTTATTGGGGTTTTTCTATTAGAAAATATAAACTTAAAATCCTCTGTTTATAAATAATATTTATTTCTAATATTTAGAAATAATACGTTTTATATTAGAAATAATATTTTTGAAACTCTAATTATTATAAATACTTTATAACAAACTTAAAATCCACCATATCTGTTTTTTTTCTCCCAAATGTCACAAAGTAGACCCGTTTCTTTTTAAAGTCATTATTAGTTTATTTTCCCTGTTTCATATCTGAAATATCGGCCATTATTGGCTTATATCAGTCCAATATCATCCTGTACACTATATTATCATGTACACCATGGACATTTATATCAGCTTTTAAACTTTTCTCACTTTATTGTGGCCTAAAAAGTTACAAATATTGTTGATATTTGGGGTAAAGTAATAGGAGAATGAGAGGGTTGGGACATTAGAATTAGGGCCCATAGTTTACCTAGTTTGGATTTGAAATTTGAATTTTAGATCCTATTTGGATTCAGATATGGATTCAAGATTTGGATCTCATAGGTCGGATTTGGATCCAAAAATGAGGCCCTAAATCCGTTTAATCTCACAATAAAAATTTAAAAAGTACCTGTTTTTGCTTGCAGTTGCATTGAATGTTAGTGAACAGTACAACTACACAGTAATACAAAGTTACAAACACAACCCACGTGGCAACTTGCCTTGAACATTCATAAAAGGGAATATCTACTCTAATCCTAAGGATTAAGGGTAATCGCCGAATGGGGTTGAGGCTGTGGTGGTAGCACTACCTAAGCCTCAGCTACTGATCTTGGTTTCTATTTCTACTGACGCATACAAAAACTAGTTGCTATTTCTAAAATTGGTAGGGGCTTATATTCCCCACTGATCTATTTAAAACAAAAAAAAAGGTCTTTACATCCAATGAAATGATGTATGGTGATGAAGAAAATATGCAACCCATCAAAAGTGGAAGTGAACCTAAAGGTGCACTGCACTTCCTCTAGCAAGATATATCACACACAATATTCATACATAAACTTGTTAGCAAGTGATGCTTTCATAATATGACTAAAACATTCATAGCAATTGTATGAATTGTTGTTCGTATTAAATATCAGCTCACTTACATTATATAACAAGCCTTTAGAGTTTCTTCTTTTTTTGAAAAGCCATTATCACATTTCATACCATCGGCTTTATGAACTTTCACTATGGTGTAGATGAAACCAAGCTCCTATCCGGTAGGATTTACTAGTGAGAAGAAAGTTAAGAGTTCGAACCTTCAATCGTGGAACAGAAAGGACACTTGCCCGCCGGGTACAATACCAATATGCAGGATGACAAGAGATGCTATGTTCAATGTTTCATCTATAAAAAATCTCCAGAAGAAACACCCATTTTCAAAGAAACTTGATGTTAGCATGTGGGATGGTCATGAGGTAAAATCACCAATTTAAATTTCTTTTTGTTGATCCTTAACAATATGTGTTCCCTTAAGATTATAGTTATATTGGCCTATTTAATAACTGATTTGAGTGATAGTCTAGGATTTGAATTTATCTATAAGCATTTTGCTGAATTTCATGAACAGTCAAATTGGCTATAAATAATTTGATTCTTCCTTGAGAATCGGAAATCAAGACTTATATCTATAATCACAGAAAATGCAAATAAATGAATGTTATGGTTGATATAGTGCTCACATTGAACCATTCAAATGCCTGTACAAATTCTGAAGGGATTTTTTTCTCTTCAATCCCTTTCTTTCAAGACCTAAATATGATGTTCCCTACCAATGAAGTATATATCACTATCTTTTTCAAAATCCAAACAGGTTATTGGACAACCTTATTGTTTTGAGGTATCTTCAGCCAAATAAGCTACAAATTTTGAAGTCCTAAATATCATAAATAATAGTTATTACTTTTAATTTTATTAAATTGTTTATTCTACATAGCCAAAATTTCTAAATCCTCTATTTTAATGGAAAAATTAATGTAGCTATGCTGATTTTTTCTAAGATCATTATCATCCAAGGTTTATCCTAATGATTTGGGGGTCGGCTCTGAACTTTTTCTAAGATAAATAAAGAATGAAAGAAAAGAAATCGGCTTGATTGCCATAATTTTCCAAATAAAATTTTAGCATAAATGCCATTTCATTTCCTTTTGTTCTTTAGCAATTGGCACTCATTTTCCTTTTATCATAAATGCCATTTCTTTTCCTTTTGTTCTTTAGCAATTGGCACTCATTTTGCTTGTTACCTCCTACGTTGAGGCACTTTTCACCTTTAAATTCTTTGCCCAATTTAGTGAATTATTCGTTCTAAGTCTGTATATGTTTCTGAAAATTATCAGCATGCAGTGGTGTATGTGAAGGGGGGTGAGTATTTCGGAGCCAAAGCAAACCTTTCAGTTTGGAACCCGCATACACAACCCAATGAATTCAGTCTTTCTCAAATTTGGGTCTTGAGTGGTCCATATGAAGAACTCAACAGTGTTGAAGCAGGATGGATGGTACACATGCTTTATTATAGTTCGACTTTTAATATCTCATATCATTTCAGCCCATGAAGTTTCCAAGACTCAAAACAACAACAAGGGTAGCCTTGGACATTACCTTCAGGACTGTAACTTTAACTTAAGCCTAGTCAAGAGAAGCCCTATTATGTTCCTATCTATTTTAGATATAATCAATTAATGTGCATTCCGGGTACCATTTGCAGCAAAACCACTGTGCCAAGACACACTGAATCAATTAGTCATATACAAAACAATTTGCGAATCAATTGTGGTTATTTCAATCATGGGGCTAATTTATGCACTTGGTTCTCACTCACAATTCATTCCAATTTTTACCAATTGCCTTGCAGTGAATCTACCATTTTGAAGAACAGATTCAATGGTCGTTTCAAAGCCATTTCTAGTTGAAAATTTCACTATAGACACATAGAGGAGATTATGTAACAATCTGCAAGTGTGCCTGCATATGAAACATGTGTTTTTTGGAACTCTGTCAAATAGTGCCAAGTACTCTTACATATATTTTTATTTTTGAAATATGTGACCTTAGTAGTATTTAAGTCACCCAAGAGTATGCCATTCCTTTGATGACTGACATTGTTGTTATGCCTGTTCAGAGACCTTGAATAAACTGCCCTAACCTTTGGATTCCATATTCTATGATCAGTTCATTGGTGTTTGTACGTAAAACTGTTCCCTGATAGCATCTTTTGACCAAGTGGAAACGATAATTGGAAAAAGTGGTATAGTATCATTCTCTAAGTTGTTCCATGTTTTACAGGCATATCCAGATGTTAACGGAGACAATCACACACGGATCTTTACATATTGGACTGTAAGCTTCTACCCATACTTCATTGTTAATCGCTCTGCTGATTTAGTAGTTCATAAGGCAATAACCTAGTATACTGGTTGCCGGCTACTGCACATTGCATCAACTATTATAGGCAAGAGGATAACTAACTAATCACAATTTACTAGTCGAGCTGGTTCTCATCATCTTTTAAGCATCCAAGTTTAAAGTGGACTGTTAGATTGCCATGTGCAATAATCAAATGCCATAAATAAAACTTCATCATATAGAATCACTTTACTAGTTTTTTCTTCACATGCAAATAAATTCAGGTAATTCCTCTTGTTTATCAATTGGAATTTTTTGATGGAATGATTGTGTCACAGGGAGATGGATATAAACATACAGGGTGCTACAACCATTTGTGTCCAGGATTTATCCAGACTAGCCGCGATATAGCATTAGGTGCGAAGATTGTGCCCATTTCTTCTTATGGAGGAAACCAGTATCACATAATCATCCTTATATATAAGGTACTCATATAATTTAAAAAAAGTAATGTTATTCCTTAGAAATAGATATTTTCAGACTTAAATTCTCAAATTCATGCACCTATATATCAAAACATAATGATTTCATAATATATATTTTTAATTACTTGGTAATGTTATATTTTTGGATTAAATGAAACAAAGTGCATGTGAAATTCACTTATACCCAATTATTGTACCAGTGTACTATCCCTGAGACTGCATAGCATAAACGGTTGTGTGATTTCACGTGGCATTTCAATAAAAATAGAAGACAATGGGGAGGTTCTAGTTATTTGATGTCTTTAATCTTTTGATAGAATATTTTCCTCTGATTCTACAAATTACCAATCCTAGCCACTGACACACAATTTCTATGGATTAAATACAAGTGGATGTGTGTGGTGCACTGCACACAAACAGAACATCCATCACCAGTTCCGAATAATTGACTATGGCGATCAACCAAGCATCATATTAAGCCATGGTTAGTCTGCTATTGTTCATGTTACTTGTGTTAATCCTGTTAGGCTAGCAGGTACTGAATATTTTTGTTTGTGACGGAAGTTGTTAAATCCCCATTTTCAGTTGAATGAGGAAAAATGGCTTTCTTGAGAAGCTTGAGTCGTGCATATGGCTCTTCATATCGATCCTGATTGCATTTGGATGCCTGCTCGAATGCGCTTAAATGCATGTGTGTATGGATGTGTGCCATTATGTGCATGTGTGTGGCTTACAGGACCCAAAGACGGCAAACTGGTGGATGATTTACAAGGACGAGCCGGTGGGATACTGGCCTTCTTCCTTATTCACATCCTTAGCACGCTCTGCAAATTCCATTGAATGGGGAGGGGAGGTCACCGATCTTCAAACAGATGGGAAGCACACGACGACTCAGATGGGTAGCGGCCACTGGCCAAGTGAGGGCTGGAAGAAGGCTGCCTTCATCAGCAACCTGCAAATTGTGGATGGCTCTAACTACCTCAGAAGACCTGAGGGCCTAAAGACAATTGCAGAGAAGGAAGAGTGCTATAGTGTTCAAATTGGGGGGCAAGGTGGTAAAAATTGGGGTGATTTCATGTACTATGGAGGGCCTGGTAGAAACCCAAATTGCCCTTAGAGCCAAAGATTAGGAAGATTTATAGTATGATGATCTGTAGCCACTACAATGACAATAACGAATGATGCCAGGCTGATGGTTATCATCTAAAAAATAATCGGATCGCTCTGCATTGTAGTAAAACTCGAAAACATGAACACTAAATGCAATTAAAAGATTATTTTCCAAATAGTTATTGCAAAGATTATATGACATTTTTCTGTTCATTCTCGCAAGTAAAATCCTATTTTTGAGTACCTTTTGGCGATCAAACTTTGGAGATATGACCTCTTCAATTTACTGATAAACTTCGATAAAAAAGAGAGAAGATTGAGAACAATTCGAACATACTTTGTATGCATCTCCAGAAACCAATGTCTTAAAATTGTACAAGGACCATCCAATTTTTGAATAGTCAGATCAAAGTTTTTAAAACTCAAAAATCCAACTTCTAGGATTCAATTGTTTCACCCAATGAATCTAAAGTGGATCCAAAAGTTCCAAAATGAAAGAGTCTTCCTAAGTTGCTGTTTTGGTCGAGGGACTATGTGTAATCGTGCTCTTCAGCAAGTATTTAGTTACTTCAGAAAGGCAAAACTGCTTCTTAAAAATGCTTTTGTTATTCCAAAATACCTTGCGAGTTCTCTCGAGAAAAATTAATGCCGCAAAATCTTATGGAGGCTTGGAGGATGTACAATCACCCTGCAATGGTTTCGATTAAATGACCACAAAATAAATTTTTATTTTTAATTTTTTAGTTTTCCTAAAAATTTGCAAGGGAATCTCATATTATTGAGTAAGATGCACCCCAAAACTATGCTAAAAAATGCAGTTTCGGTTCTGCAAAGCCTTATTATGGCATAAAAATCTTGTCACCCATCCCTGATTATGAAATTTAAATCTACAAAAAATTGCAAATTGAGTAAATTTATGAACAAATAAATTTTTTTGAAACTAGACAGTTTCGATAATGCTTTACAATAGGCATTATTTTCATTATTTGAGTAATTTTCTATTTTTGTTTTCTCATTTCCATACAACTTGATGTTGTGATGATCAATTTGGGTGTTTTTCAGAATTGGAACCACCTTTTATAGAAGAATTTTTGAGGTGCGCCTTACTTTGAAAGTATAAAGTTGACACAAAATTAATCAATATCTAAGGCCATGCCCAACCCCATTAACAAAGCAAAGTTGGACCTGGTCCAGGGGCCCTGTGCCCCAGCCTCGGCCAGCATGGTCTGAGGCTGGTCCTATAGGGTCATGGGCTAGGTTAGAGCCATTTTGGGCTTGAGGCAGCCTTGGGCTTGACCCGTTGAATCAGCTGACCGTCAAAATGAATGGAGTTATTTTGTTTAATTTTTTTTAGCAAATTATGTATTTTTGCTAAAGTGATGACATGGCTCCCTAACAGTTTAGGTCAAAATAATTTATTAAAGAGGATAAAAAATAGAAACAGCGTGAAATTGTGAATACATATCGGGCATTCAAATTTGTGATTTTGAACGTTAGAAGTCCAGCCTAAACTGTTCCATAAGCTAGTAGACTCACGATAGTTTTTTACTCGAGGAAATTTTTTTTTTGACAAAGATTCATCATATTATTAATGGTAGTTACTGGAAATAAATTACATCAATCGAAAACCTAAGGGAAGGCAAAGAAGCCCCACCTTTAGCAAGGGAGTCAGCTAAATCATTAGCCTCCCGGTACACATGAGAAAAGGAAATAGCGAGAGGCGCAACAAGATCCATAATCTCCAATCATATCGACCTAAGCTTCCAAAGAACTCGCAATTCCTTCTTGCACCAACCAATTATGTTCAAGGGGTCATCTTCAACAATGCAACTATTGGTAAAACCTTTGGAAATAAAAAATTTGAGCCCTTGCAATAAAGATGCTAGCTCCGCATGGTTAGCCGTAGCTGAACCTAAAGGACCAGCATACGAGAAAATGACAGAGCCCACTTCATTACGTAAGACGGCCCCGATTCCAACCAAACCCGGATTGCCAAACAAACTTTCATCAAAATTCAGCTTGAGTTGTCCAATATGAGGTGGGGACCAGAAACACCTCGGTCTCATTTTGACTTTCCCCAAGAGGAAAAGTTTGCAAAGATTGAGCATAACATCTGTTTGTGAAACACCCCACCTTTCCTTGGTAGCCAAAAACCAGAGCCAAATGGATCGTTTAATGTTATCCAATAAACACTCTTCAGAGATACTTAACCCCTCGAAAGTTCGTCTATTTCGTTCTTTCTAAAGTTCCCATATCACAACCCCTCTTGCGATTTGCCACACCAGAATGCCACCAAAGGGCATATGGGGAAAAGAAGACTGGGTCACTAGATCCACCACTGAAAAGGGAAGAGGAGTTTGAATACCAAGGAGGCCCAAAAACCAATGCCAAATCTTGGTAGCTACTTTACAATGAATGAAGTGATGATTACCAATTTCCTCATCGAATTTGCACATCAAACAAATATTTAGTAACACTTTATCCCTTTTAATCAAATTATCTACCATTAATGTTTTGTTAAGGGCGGCTAACCAAAGAAAGGCTTACACCTTTTGAGGAATAGGACATTTCCAAATTATAGCTACCTGATGTAAAGACCATCACCATTTGTTGTGAAAGAAAAACCTATAACAGGATTTCATTGAGAATAGGCCATCACTCTCGAATTCCCATATGAGCTCATCTGAAGACCCCTGAGATATATAGACTAGCTCCAAAAATTGTTTCATAAGTCAGCGAGCGCAAGTGCTCACTTACACTAAATATGGACGTTAAAATGTATTGTCCATAAATAAGAAATGGACAGTGCATAAAACAATAGTAAAATATAATATTTTTAATTTTAAAAGTTTATTTTTCTTTTCATATTTATGATCATCTTGGCCAAGATGATGAATCTACAAAAAAAAATTAAAAAAAAAAAAATTTTAGTGGGGGGCCGCATATGTATATATGAGTCAGCAGACTCATAGAAACCCCACCCTTTACTTAAAAAGTGTGCAATACAACTTAAGCTTGATTACGATTGAAGTTATTTAAATGCTTCAAATTTGACACGCCTATTACCCCGCAGCCCTCTCTGAATTTTAGCAAGGGGTGAAGTTTCTATAAGGCCTATGAAAACCAAAAAAAAGCCTCAACTCAAATCTTCGTCGTAACGAAAATCTTTATAATGGTTCTAAAATCAATTTTCAACATCAATAATAAAATTTGAAACTAAAAGAATGGAAAGATCTTGTGGATTTTTTGAACACTCATTTTTACAGTGAAATGGATGGTCTGGATAATTTGTTAAAATATACACTATTTTTTAAAGTTTGAAATGTAATTTTTTTTCACAATCATAATATTCAAATCGAGATGATTGATGTAAAGGTTTTCCAATGCTTTAAGTGAAGCTTTACTTATTTTGACAGGAACCATTCTCCTTTAATGAGCCATGTCGATTTTAAAGCTTCTAAGAGGTTTTTAGGGATTTCTTTTCTATTATCCATTTTTTGAAAACAATATTTTTGGGCACTTTCCCACCTCCCCCCCCCCCAGCCCCAAAATGGAGCTTCGCAATTTGGGGCCTTTAGTGTCTAGTGTTGAAAAAAACTAAAAAATAACTTCAGTAAATTTGAACCATAAAGTTCCATAATTTAAAATTTTGCCCTGAAACAGGCTCCTATTGAAAAAATTAACTTCCAACCTTGAAAATCTGAATTTTTTAAATTCGAACTGTTAAGGCCCAAAATAAGGGTAATTTAGTAAAATTTAGAAATAAACTCAAAATGATTATATAGGTTCAGACTTCATGATAAATTTTAATAAAGTTTTATGTTGGCTGCCTATCTAACACAATCCAACCCTTTACTCGGGTATGTGATGGGTTTAGAGAAAGTTTAAGGTCTTCTTCTTAGACCGACCCAAAAGAAATATGCATGAAGGTAATATTAAACTTTGATAGGGGAATTTTTAAATAAGGTTAATTTAGTGGAATATATTTCTCAATTCTTAATCTTGAACCATAATTTCTTCATATCACATAAAAAGGACCACCATAATAAAATGAAAATATAAGAAGTACGATAAACATTAATTTCATGGCCATCTCTCTACCATGCTGAAGAGGAACATCTTCTATGATGCCTAGCGAAAGAAGCGAAATAGAAAATTTTCCCCAAGATTGTTTTGATTTGGTCCCAATATTTAATTATCCCCATGCTTCAATTCTAAGAAAGAGTTTGCATGGATTGTGATATGCTCTGTATGAATATGTAAAGGAAAAAGTTTATATAGAGTAGAGGCTCTAAACAATCAAATTAGAGCCCACCTCAAAAACTTCAAGAGGTTGTTTTGATGCTCAAATATCCTCAAATTGATCATTTCAACATCAAGATGCATGGACATGAGAAAAAAATGGATTTTAAGTTTTGGAAATAATGTATTTTGTAACGTACTTTTGGACAGGCAATTTTCAAGATTTTCAAATTTTCATAGATCTGCTCTCTATCTACACTATTTTTCAAATTTCAAATTTATAATTAAATATAAAAATATATTTTAAGACTATCACAAAGATTTTCATTATTAAAACCACATTTCTGGATACTATTTGAAAGAGCCTCGGCTCATACAAACCGCACCCATATGTAAATGTATAAATGTTGGCCATAAGTTAATCGTAGAGAAATTATCCAGTGTAGTTGTGCTTTCCTCTGATCTAGAAGCTGGTGATATTCATAGGTAGGAAGTTTTCTCCTCATTCACTTCCTCATCCAAAGTGCTTGAAATATCAATGAGCAATGTTTTTAAAATTGGTTTGCGCTTCCGAATTGGCGCTTGCCTGAGTTGAATAACACGATATAGTTTGAGTGGACTTCAAAGGTCCCTAAATGCCCTAAAAATTAAAAAAACAAAAAAAATAAAAACTTGTTAAAAAGTAACATTAAAATTACAAAAGTGAACAAAACCATAAACAACAAAAAAAAATCCAAATAAATTGAGAGATGGATATAGAAAACAATTGATTATTGATTGGAAACATTTCAGAAAAGGTTGGGGTTTGCATAGGTTGCAACCTTAAACAATCAAAATAAGGTGCACCTCCAAATATAATTATAAGTTGTAATTTTGATGTAAAAAATTCTTAGGATGCCTTGGGAATCTTTGTTTATCTCTAATTATAAAATTTTGAACTTCAAAAACGGTCCAAATCAAGTAGATCTATAAACACATGAAAATCTTGAAAATGGACGGTCTAGATGATCTATTGCAAGTTGTGCTATTTTTGGAACCTGAAATATATATATATATATATAGATATTTTTCTTCTTTATATATCCATACATCTCGATGTTGATATGATCAATAAGAGGGTGTTCCGACACCAAAACAACCTTCTGCGATGGATTTTTGTGTTGCACCTTAGTTCTACATATTAAAGTTGCATCCTTGCATAATAAACTTTTTCATTCACAAAATAAGAAAAAAGACAAATATAAAAAATAGAAACTCACAAATCATTGCAAGAAAAAAAAAAAAAATCCAAATTACATATATAAATGTTATTCATTGATTCGACAATTTTTTTTGGGAAAGTATAGAATGAGACCATTTATCTTTGATACAAGGTCAGACATTAATCTTGACCATTGGATGTGAAATTGGGTGGCTACAATTATTCCATTGACCAAGCTGAAACTTTAAAAAAAAATTTTTGTGAACTTTGTGACACATCAAAGCTATCAAACTTCATATTAGATGGTTGTAAGTAAATGTGATCAACTTTGTATCAAAAGTAAATGGTTTCGTTATTGTCTATCAAAAAAAAAAAGTAAATGGTTTCGTTGTATACAATCCCTTTGTTATTTATTCATATAAATTAAAAAATATAAAAATTACCCCATTGACTCGATAGCCGAGTTTTACCTAACTACTTGGCACGGCAAGGGGCCGAGTCCATGTATCTCGCTAAGCCCAGTCTGGGTGGACTCAGCCATGTCTTTGAAAACTGAAATTGAGATTCCATGTTTGAACTTATACAACAACGTGGACAAATAGGGAGGAGGGAAAGATGGCGAATATTCTTTTGAAATCTTTTTGCTTGTAGCGGAAAAGTTCCCATATCTCAATTCCCACTTTTAATGGATCCTTAATTATCGAGTCATTGCACTAATGGGAATGCTAGTCCCTTAATATTTTGTTTACTACACCAGGCGCCTCTCTATAGCATTTTCGTACAATACTCAGTTTTTAAGACCAACCTCTAAACTTTGGTGTGTCGTCTAAATTTTCACATGATTTAGATATGTCAAAAATATTAAAATTAAAATTCAAATAGGAAATGAGGTTGCGTCCGTCAGATTGAGCCTATATGTGGCTTTAGACTAGTGAACCTACGCTAGCATATATATATATATATATATATATTAATGTTGAAAAAACACTGTAATCGATCATCTCGACATCGAGAAGTATGAATATGCAAAAAAAGTTTTTGAGTCCCAGAAATAGTGCATCTTGCAACACATTATCTAGACCGTCTATTTTCAAGATTTTTATGTATTTATAGATCTACTTAATTTTAACTATTTTTGGAATTTAAAATTTTTTAATTAGGTATGGAAATAGATTTTAAGATAATACTAAGAATTTTTTACAACAAAATTACATGTTATGATAAAATTTTAAGGTGCGCCTTAATTGGATTGTTTAAGGTTGCAACTTTTCTGAAACCACACCATATATATATATATATATATATATATATATATATACATCAAGGATTGGTATACCGAGTCTTAGGTTCACATCAATAGGACCTAAACCCAACCTGTTGGGTTCTGCAATGAGGATGTAGAACCGGATCTGGTCGACCCGTCCCGTAATGAGGGTAGAACCAGACTTGGTTGACCCATCCTATCAACCTGACTAATCTCCCCTACGCAGTGTATAAGTTGAAACCAGTGTTTTGAAACTCGAATTGGGGGTAAATTGTGTACTCACAAATATGTGTTAGATAATTAGATGGTGATTTGAATTGGATCTGGATTAGTACAAATCCGAGATTTAGAATAAATAAATAAAATAAAAATTAAATAGGGATTTCTAGAGAATAAATTTAAAAGAGACATAATAAAACATTAGATAAACTTAGAAAATGGAAAAAATACATGTAAGGGGGGTTTTAAAAGAGAATATCGCCAGGAACTATACCATCCTAGAATCAGTTTGATCTTGACTGACTCCCTTCAAGATCGGTGATCCAAATAAGAATTGGTCACGTTTTAACACTCTTTGAAGTCATGAAGTCTTATTATAGGCACATGGCGGAGGAGATATCTATTTGGGATGAAGGGGAAAGAGAGGGATGTGGCCAAGCTCTCTCCCTCCCTCTCAAGCCACCTGCTCAAAGCTCTCTCTATTAGGCACGTGGCTAAGACTCTATTCTTTTTTATTTTTTATTCCATATTTTTATATTTTTTATATAGGACATATGGAAGAGTCAATTCAGGCTCATCCCAGTAACTCGGCTCGGGCCATGGCCAAGTCATTGGCGGAGCTGAGTTTCCAACTATTTATTAACGGATAAATTAATGAAATATCAAAATGCAAAAAATACAAGAAGATACCTGAATAGTGTGTTTCTTAAGGAGAGGGTGATCGAAAGTTTATAAATATCAATACAATCAATTACATTTCCATCACTCTGTAATTACAAATGCCCAAATAACTATAACATAATTCCCCAAAACTATTTTCATGAAAAACAATTTGGTGGATCATTCATATTCGTGCCCTTCCAAAACTCCATCTCAGAGATGCATTTTGGATTTAACAATTTCACGGGCGATAACCTCAATCACCAAGATCATGAAGCTCAAGAAAAAGAAGGAATTTAACATTAAAAATAGATATATTAAAATTTAAAATGAAAGGTCCAAAAATGGTCTAAAAGCACTGCTTGAAATAATCTATCAATAAGATTTAGAAATTAATTTTTCATAATTAAGATCATGGTGGTCGAGATTATCATCTGTTAAATTTTATATCCAAAATCGGCTGACCCACAAACCCCTACCCTAATTTAGAGTCCCAAACTAGATTAATCTCTTTAGAAAATCCCAGAAAATTAAACTTTACAAAAGAAACCATGGCAAACATTCGATTACATGAATGGTTTTAACAGCTCTTTGACTGCCAAGAGTAGTTCTTGTGCCTTCGAATTCATGGCCAGAGGATAGTAGAATAATCACAAAAAATTATATGATTTGGTTTCTAATCCCGCCCATGCTATGCTTCCTTCTTATGCAAAAATCAATATTTCTAATACAAAATATATATAGAAAAAAGTAATTTAAAGTTACATTTGTACAAATATAAAAGAAAACAATGTGCATAACCAAACCAAAACCTTTTACCAGTGTTCTTCCTCAACCAGCTGTGATTTTTTGTAAGGCTGTATTCATTTTGCACATTATTTATAAGAAGCTTAAATTGATTTTCATTCAAGAATTATGAGAGTTGATTTGGTAAAGCACATTATTTATAAGAAGCTTAAATTGATTTTCATTTAAAGAATTATGAGAGTTGATTTGCTAAAAACAAAATAATAAATGTATTCATGAAAGAACAGGCTTTTGAAGCTTTATTTGCAACACAGCATGCAAAAGCAGAGCCATTATTACAACAAAAGCTCTATTTATTTGAAGTAAGTCTTTATATAAAGAAGATGCTCTTCCCTCTTGATAAGGTTTTGACCCTATTCATTTAGTATAACAAAAGTTGTTTCTATATAAACGACGTTAGTCAGCACCCCCATTCAGTCTCTTCTCCTTTGAATTTAGCCATCTGAACTATATGTGCGCCAGGCCTATGGACTATATAATAATCTTTGAGAGTTTCCAGATTTGGCTAAGAGAGAAGTTAAATCATTTAAGGTATTTCTCTCTTTAAGAGGCTCTTTTTCACTAGATATCTGTACAATAAATAGTCTCCAGGTTTTTAAAATGAACTTGTGTTACACTATTTAACCTTTTAAAATGAACTCGAGATGTACTATTTATAAATGAGGTTTGAAACATTCAGGTAAACAAATATCCGGAAGATCAACTTTCAAGAATCGCCCCCGCAACCCCATCAAGAATCGAACGTGCAACCTCCGTTAAAGAGGCCACCTCTATCCCACGGCATAGCCAACACCCCATTATCTGATGTTAAAAAGCGCACACTGAAGATACATATTATGTATTTTTCTTCATTTTCTTTTTTTAAAAATGATTTGGTTTTCTTTTTTTAAAAATGATTTGGACTCGGGCGAGTTACTCGAACTCTCTTGAGTAAATTGCCTTAGCCAGGGCATGAGTACCTTAGCCGAGTTGATTTTTTAAATATTGATTTAGAAAT
This sequence comes from Amborella trichopoda, assembly GCF_000471905.2. Next base: position 640,341 of record NW_006498507.1, on the reverse strand, counting down.
AAACCCAAAAAGGATAAGTGTGAAGGTAATATTACACTTTGAGATGGAAATTTTTAAATAAGGGTAATTTAGTGGAATATATTTCTATATTCTTAATCTTGAACCATAATTTCTTCATATCTTATAAAGAGAACCACCAAAATAAAATGAAATATACAGAGTAATACCAATTTCATGGCTATCTATCTGCCATGCTAAATAGGAACATTGCTATGATGCTTGGAGAAAGAAGCGAGAAAGAAAATTTTCCCTTTCTCTTTCAATTTATTAAACACAAAACTTCCTATATTTAGAGTGGAGGGATAGGGATAGGGATACTTGTTTGATGAGGATGAAGCGTCCATTGGAACGAAGAGATATTTGATGAGAGGGTAAGAGAGAGTGGACTTAGATTGTTTGTTTTTTGAAAAAATTGGGTATATAAAAGAGAAAATTGGATGACCTGGTTAAAGAGATAAAATATAATATGTCTTAATGGAGGGAGGATGATATCTTAAAGAAAAAGCAATAGAACGAGAGACTTGGACGCTAGGGAGAGTTGGATATCAGGGAAACAAATTTGTAAAGTTTGTAAAGAAGTGCATAGAGAGAATGGAAAGGGTTTGCATGTTTGCAAAGAAGGTTTGCAAGATGACGTCTTTAGAGGGTTTGCAATAAGGTTGAGAAATATGAAGTGAAAAAAAACAAAAAAAGGGCTATTGAATGGAAGGGAGCGTTTAGTGTTTCGAGAGAGATTTACCTTCAATAGAGGAACAACTACCATGGAAGCTGAGATTGGGATCGATTATTTTCTCAAAGAGTTTCTCTCTCTCTAAAATTCTTTAATCCACCATCCATTTGTTGGGTGGACGTTCGAGATTGAATGGGGAAGGGAGCGTTTTGTTAACATTATATATCTTCTTTTTCTTTTCCTTTTTACTGTTGCCTTGTGTGTCTTTTTCGATTCTTTTTTTTTTTTTTGGGTGTTATGTTGAAATTGTTAACTCCCAATCCTTGAAGCCTATATTTTAACTTCAAATTTTTGTTATGCCAATTAAATTTATTGAATTAATGACATAATTATAGTTTTTTTATCTACTTCTCCACATGCCTCATCGTATGACTCATCGTATGACTGTGTACTATATATAGATGATAGAGCATTACATGTACGCGGTTGGTGGTATGACTGGCGGTTTGACTAGTCGGACCACCACCATGTCTAGCCTAGTCTTGATAACTATCGATTTTAGTACACACTAAAATGCATGTGACTTTGAATTTTATGACAAACAGCCCCCATCTAATTTTAAAAAAACCATATTAGTAATTTGTGTAAGGAAAATATTTAAAGGAGGTCCTATACAAATGCAAACCCTCTTTCAGAAATTCATCTTAGAGATGGGTTTAGGATATGAAATACATCCTAAGTCATATGAGATACAACATATGGGCTTTAAATCCATAGGTTTGCAGCTTAAAAAGTAGTGCATTGAGAATATGTGAGAATTAAAATGACCAGTAATGAACAGCTCAATTTTTTTTTTTTAAAATATATTTTTAAGGTTCAGTATCTTTTTAATTCAAGACTGTAGTGGCCTATAACATGTACAATTTTAGATCTGAAATCCAGTTTGAATTTTGAAAAAGAGCTGATTTCGCATCAAAAACCTAATTATTTGTGTAAAATATAAGGGTTAAAAGAATGAAAGACTTTGATTCTTATTTATCAAGTATGTCATCAATTCATTGTAAAAAAAAAAAAAAAAAATGTAAGATTCATGATCGTGGTGGTCAGGATGATGATGACATATGTGTAAAATTTTAAAAGGGGTACTCACTACAATAGTTGCATCCCCAGATACACCTAAACACTATCTTAAACAAAATTTTAAGTTATATGATCAAAACAATGGGTTTTTAATTTACCAAAAAAAAAGGTGACAGCGATGCATTAATGCCTAAAATATTTGAGTAGAAAACACAAACTGCTTCAAAAGCTCAAACTTTCAAATGCTTACCTAAACGAGTAAATTGCAATTTCTACGAGGGCTTTCAGTGGTAAGATTTGCTTCAATCCCACCAAAAAGGATTGTTCCGAAACTGAAAAGGTTTTATGTTCTCATGAACTCTTTCCGAATGCCTCCTGTTAGACATGCGTAATATGTCCCATTTAGTAGCGGAAAATGGTTTGATGGGGTTGCAGCCCTATCAAAATAAATTGCCGAAAATTGTAAGACAAGCATTGGAAAACCTTTATATTGATCATCTCGACTGAACGTTGTGGTTGTGAAAAAAAATTAAGATTTCAAGCTTTAAATATAGTGTATATTGTAACAAATTATCTAGGCCATTCATTTTACTTTAAAAATAAGTGTTCACATATCCACAATATCTGTACCATTTTTTGAGTTTCAAATATTATTGTTGATGTTGAAAATTGATTTTAGAGCTATCATAGAGATTTTTATCGTTGAAAGTACTTTCCGAACAAGGATTTAAGGTGAGGCTTTATTTTGCTTTCATAAAGCCTAGGCCTTATTTACCTTTTTCCCTAATAAATATTTATCAAGTTTACTAAAAGCCATAACTTGTAATAGTGATATTGACTTCCATGATGCATTACCAAGATAAAAGTCCAAACGGAAATTTATAGAAAAATCTAATTTTGTTTTCAAAGTTTAGAAATATCTTAAATTCGGATTGTGGATGATTCTCACCATGATGCACTTCTAAAGAAAAGAAATAAATTATCACAATACCCCAAATTTTTAGGAGTATTTTAGTCAGTTTTGTTATTGAATTATTTTTTTAGTTTTTATAAGCGTGTGATGGTGTGATGTATGGGTGCCTTAAATTTGAGCTTAATCAGATGTGCAAATAAAATAAAATTTAAATATAATATATGCTCTTAAAAGTAAGACTTGAGAACAAAATATGAAATATATAAATCGATTTTAAATTTTGAAAAATGAGTCTTTTCTGTAAATTTCCCTTCGCTATAAGACATTTGCTTTTTAGGTTAGACATCGTCACTCAATTTAGTTGGCACGTGACTATGCATAAGAATATGTATAGAAGGTACCAACTCCATAGTTTTTCGTACTTTCCTTAAAACAAACACATATTTCTTGGATGTCCTTCCAAATTTATTATTTATTAAATACGAAATACAAACACAAAAAGGGCAGGCTGACTTAAAGTACTAAACTGAAAGCCAAAAAGGAAACAGTACATAGAGGAATCCCGACACCCTGCCTATGATCCCCGGTAAAACTTAGTCACGTTTTGAGCGTCTAAATCACTCTCAATTGTGAGCAACTTTCCTTGAATCGCCACATGGGGGTGGTGGAGTTCTTGGCTTAGGAGGAGGAGCCTTAGGTGGTGGGGCGAATTTTGGTGGTGGAGAAAATTTAGGGGGAGGGGCGAAAGGTGGAGGTGTGAATTTAGGGGGTGCTGCAAAAGGTGGAGAAGCTTTTGGTGGTGGTGTAAATTTAGGTGGAGGTGCAAAAGGTGGTGGCGCCTTAGGTGGTGGTGTAAATTTAGGGGGAGGAGCAAAAGGTGGTGGGGCTTTTGGTGGGGGTGTGAATTTAGGGGGTGGTGCAAAAGGTTGTGGAGCCTGAGGTGGTGGTGTAAATTAGGTGGAGGTGCAAAAGGTGGTGTAGCCTTAGGTGGTGGTGTAAATTTAGGGGGAGGAGCATAAGGTGGTGGGGCATTTGGTGGTGGTGTGAATTTAGGGGGCGGTGCAAAAGGTGGAGGAGCCGTAGGTGGAGGCGTTAACTTCGGTGGAGGAGCTCTAGGTGGGGGCGTAAATTTAGGAGGAGGGGCGAATGGAGGAGGAGCCTTAGGTGGTGGGGTAGGGGGAAGAGAAGGTGGAGGTGGTGGAGCTTTCTTTGGTGGGTCTACTTTTGGTGGAGGAGGTGATCTACACCGCCCACTTAACCTATCAATGAGACTACAAGGTGGTGGAGGTGGAGGTGAACACTTGCCATTGAGCTTATTCCAACTGGAGCATGGGATAGGTACAAGGTTTCCATTTGTGAACTCTAAATGAGTTGATGCTAAGGCTAAGATAAGGCCCAAGAAGGAGAGGGAGAAATAAGGGGAAGGAGAAGCCATACTTCTCCTTTTGCATGGGTTGTTTGTGCATTAGGGTGAGAGAGAGTATTTATAAGGGGGAAAAGGTCTTTGCATGTCCTTTACATGATTAATGGGTGCTGCCATGTGATTAATCTTTGGAAAAAATTTGACCGCTTTTTTGCTGTTTTTCATGATTGCAAATTCATCAATGCTCCCCCTTATTTTCCCTCTTTTTTATTTTACCATGGGGTTATTTTAAATGGCATCCTTTTTATGGAGATTTATTATTGATAGAGAGGCATCATGTATCAAAATTTATGATGAAAGACCATTTGTGAAACCATCAATTTCATGAGCTTTTGATATGATTTTTCTATATTTCCTTTTTGAGAAAACTAGATGATGGTTTCACTTCTATGCCCAAGAAAGAAGGGTAATGGAGAGATAAAAACACAATGTGAGGCCACATCACATGACAAGAGAGTAAAAGGTCTAATATTTCCCAAAAAATTCATGCCCAAAATTCATACCACATATATATCAAAATCGAAAAGGAAAAAAAAGAAAGATCACAACATGTCATGTTCCATGCCAAAATATTTTCTATAATGTGTGATGATAAAAGCAATGCAATTTAAAGGTTGGGGTGTTAACCAGCTGAGCCAAAATTGTACATGTTTAATATGGGGTTGTATGGTCAAGGGATTAGCCCATAAAGAAGCCAAGTCAAGCCATGAATAAGCCCATAGTAGACACAAATGAAGCCAAGTATTAGTGCATTTCAAATTTATGTGTATAAATGTTATATAAATATATATTATTAGTTATATAGATCGTTAGGGTGGCGGGTTTCTAATATTACATTTAGGGGTTTGTTTGATTACTGGAAGGTAAACATTCCCAGCAGAAGTTTTCCTTTCTTGGGAGCTGGAATGTTATTTTTATAGAATTGTTATGTTTGATAACCTGTTTAGAATGTTAAGGAAGTTTTAGGTACTTCTGATTGATTGAACCTAGAACGTGCGTCTTTTGGAAAGATGTGAATAAAATAATTTCAATCTTTCGTTCATTTTTTAGTGACACGAGGCCGATATGCCATGTGTGGAGTAGCACGCTCCTAATCTTCAATATGTATAACAAAACAAGTCAGACTAAGTAGTGCACTTGTTTTTGCATATAAGTGGAACATTTCGTATTTTACCTAAAATTTCAAATTCCGTACGTATATTAGTTTGAATTTTTTAAGGAGAAGAGCACAATATGCTCTTGTGTTAGAGGGTGGGGTTAGCGTAAAGCAGGTGCTTTATGTTATTTATCTATACCACAAAACCTAACCCTCCTGAAAATGTAATTAAACTCTTAAGGCCCTAAAACATAGGTCGCATCTAACTATGAAATTTAAGGATTTAAAAATAGTTAGATACGTAAATACTTGAAACAACTAACCCAAATGTGTTACAAAATACACTTTTTTTGTGGGGCTTGAAATCCATTTTCTTTTATATCCATGATTAATGAGATCAAGATGTCGATTACAAGGCTTTACCAGAAATGTATTTCTTTGAGAAGCCCAAGTACATTTTAAGGTACCGATTACATGAGCTTTTGATGTAGAGAGAGAATAAAACTAAAAAATTGACAATAAAAAGAATGAAGGTTGAGAGAAAACTACACTCTCTCAAAGGTTTGCAAGCGAATCCACCCTCAAAACAATCTTTTTCAAGAGACCAATTTTTATTCAATTCATAGACTGATTCACAATGAAAGGAGATGTCCCTTTAAATAGACTAAAATAAGATAACTAATAAAAAAAGCTTCTCTCTACACCTATCCCTATTTTCTCTCTCTCAGATTCACATGCCAAAATTTCTCTCTCTCATATTCATGTGCCAAAATTGGGTTTCTAGATAGCCACGTTTCCCATCTCATGTTTTACCCAAAAAAACCTCCCAAGTTGGTCATTGTTGATAAAGATAAATTCTCTTCTAAATTTACCCTTATCTTAATTATATCCTTCAAACTAACCCAATCGATACAAGATAAACACAATATAAACTCTAAACTCTTGCCCTACTAACTATCCGTGCGTACTCCCTAAATAAAAAAATAATTAAAATAATCCTAATAAATAACCCTAATAATTTTTCCTTACTACATCATTGCCCTTTCTTTCTTTCTTGGGTTCTGCGACCCTTCTTGGCCTAGTCATAAAGGGGCATTGCTGCATCATCCCCTCCTAGTTGAAAGGAACTCGACTCCAGCGAGTTGGCTGCAGTATATATGCAATATAAGTCTGGATCCACTCTTTTGTACTCGGACTCAGAAATCCACATGCTATCAGAGTATGGCCTGCCCTTCCATTTGATTAGAAATTGGCGATAGGAACCCTTTCGAGTTTGAAAGCTTTCAGTTTTTAAAACTTTCTCAATTTCCTCCTCTTTCTTCCTTGGTAATATCTTCATCATATCAACTACATCTTCTGCGACTTCTAGAGGGTTTCTATGAAACTCAAATAAGTCAGCAACAGTAAATATCGAGGAGATATCCAATGCCTTTGGTACTTCCACCTTATATGCATTGTTCCCATATTGCTTCAAGATGCGGCAATGACCCACTTTCTTGGACTTGAGTTTATTGTAGGTTCCCAACCGAAACCTTTTCTTTCGAAAATACACCATTACTAAGTCACCCTCCTTAAAAATCTTCTCTTTTCTTTGTTCATTTGAGGCTTTTTGATACTTAGCATTGCTCTCCTAAATTTTCTTCTTGATTTGGGCTTGCAAATCTCGAATATGCTCAGCAAAAACATTGACATCATCACTTATCTTGCTTGGCATGGGTAACGGCACTGGTCCAGCACATGATTAGGCGTTCGCCCATTAAAAAACTCAAATGGTGATTTTCCTGTCGATCAATTTATTGAACTGTTGTAAGCAAACTCAACCTGAGGTAAAGTGAGGTCCCACTGAGATATGTTATCATCAACAATACTCCTCAAGAGGTTACCAAGGCTCCAATTCATTACTTCGATTTGCCATCTGTTTGAGGATGATAGACATTAGAAAATTGAAGTTTGGTTCCCATGCGCTTCTACAAGTGCGGTAAAAATGACTAAAAAATTTTGTATCCCAATCAGATGTAATAGACTTAAGAACACCATAAAAAATGATTTGCGATATGTGTAACATCCATAGTTCTTCTACATGGAATTAAATGTGCCATTTTAGAAAATCGATCAACAACAACAAAAATAGAGTCCATACCTTGTGTGGTACGTGGAAGTCCAAGTACAAAGTCCATAGAAATATCAACCCATGGAGCATTTGGAACAGGAAGAGGAGTATAAAGACCTGTATTTTGTGTGTTACATTTAGATACTTGGCAAGTTCGACATTGGATCACAAATCGATCAACATCTCGTCGCATACGTGACCAAAAATGTTTTTCTCCAACCATAGCCATAGTTTTGTTATTCTCACAGTGTCCACCCAAGCCCCCACCATGAAGCTTTATGTTTATATTCTCCCTTAGGGAGCAATTAGTTATAAATAACTACACACCTTTAAATAAACAACCATCATGCATGAGATACTCACCCATAGGGTCTCGCCCATCAACACATCTTTCAAGGATCTTGCTAAAAATTGGATCAACTTTATATTGATCTTTTATCACTTCAAACTTCAACACTTCCATAGAAAAATTTCTAAGCAACACTGCCCTTCAACTTAAAGCATCAGCTGCCTAATTTTGAGTTCAAGCCTTGTGCTTTAATAGGAAGGTGTATTCTTCAAGGAAGGCCATCCACTTAGTATGTTTAAGAAGTGCACACAGATAGTTAGTAGGGCAATAATTTAGAGTTTATATTGTGTTTATGTTTAGGGAGTGCGCACGGATACTTAGTAGGGAAATAATTTAGAGAATAGATTGTGTTTATCTTGTATCGATGAGTTAGTTTGAGGGATATAATTAGGATAAGGATAAATTTAGAAATGAGTTTTTCTTTATCAATAATAACCAACTTGGGAGGTTTTTTTGGGTAAAACATGAGATGGGAAACGTGGCTATGTAGAAGCCCAATTTCGGCAAATGAATATGAAAGAGAGAGATTTTGGCACGTGAATATGATAGAGAGAAAATAGGGATAGGTGTAGAGAGAAGTTTTTTTTATTAGTTATCTTATTTTAGTCTATTTAAAGGGACATCTCCTTTCATTGTAAATCAGTATATGAATTGAATAAAAATTGATCTCTTGAAAAATATTGTTTTGGGGGTAGATTTCCTTGCAGATCCTTGAAAGAGGGTATTTTTCTCTCAACATTCCTTCCTTTTATTGTCAATTTTCTAGTTTTATTCTCTCCCTGCATCAATTGATATCAGAGCGGGTTCTGATGGCTTCACATGAGACACCCATCGATGGATTAAAGGTATTGACTGGATTAGTTCAAGCCCTAGCAGAGAGAGTATACCAATTCATGCCTGTAGCTGCGAATGTCAATGAGCTTGCGCAAAAGTTCGCTCTGCTTTAGGAGGGAAGGAATCCAGAGAGCGGCGTTGGAACTCAAGGCTACAGAGATAAAAGATGTATGCATCTTGTTCCTAACCAACATCGGGTGGCCCCTGCTAATAACAAATTCAATGAACGAATTATTCGGTTGTTGGAAAGAGAAAGAAAACCTGGAATAAAAATTGATATTCCACAGTTCGATGGGGGATTGCATGTAGATGATTTTCTTGATTGGCTAAGTAAAGTAGAGAAAGTGTTTGAGTACAAAGATATTGCAGATCACAAAAAAATAAAATTAGTTGCCACAAAATTTTTTGGCCATGCATTAGTTTGGTGGGATGATTTGCAACAGGATCGTCTTCGATAAGGCAAGAAAAAGATTAATTCGTGGGAAAAGATGAAGACGAAGATGCTCTGAAAATTTTTACCAATAAATTATGCCCGAACGTTGTACCAAAGGTGTCAAAACCTCAAGCAAGGTGAAAAGTCGGTAAGTGACTATGCTGAAGAGTTCTATATTTTGACATCTAGGGCAAATTTACAAGAGTATGAAGATAAAAAAATAAGTCGTTACTTGAATGAGTTAAATCAAGACATTCAGAATGAATTGGCCTTCAAAGATGTCTATAAGATGTCTAATGCCTATACTTTGGCCCTCAAAGCAGAGAAAATAGTCAATCTGGGCCTTGGGAGAAACAACTCAGTGACAAGACGCTTGACTTTAATACAGGGGCAGCAAGCTTTAACTTTTAGAAGACCACTTATAGGGCTTAGAAACGAAACCTCTCAGAATTTCTCAAGTAGGCCAAACCCTAATATGGGGAAAGGTGGTGTTGGGAGAGGGGAGCACCTAAAACACTTCGTGATAATACACAAATAGTGTGTTTCAAATGCCGACAGCCTGGACATATGTCATTCAATTTCCTCTTACTACGTCATTGCCCTTTCTTTCCCTCTTGGGTTCTGCAACCCTTCTTAGCTCAGTCACGAAGGGGCATGGCTGCATCAGATTTCCATGTATTTCTTTATGGTACAAATTACAAGAGCTTTCCATGTCAAGCCCCATGATGCTATGTAGGGCAATGACTTTGGGACAAGTACTCCAGAAATGTATTTCTTTGTGGTGCCAATTACAAGAGCTTTCCATATCAAGCCCCTTGATGCTATGTAGGGGTGGAAATGGACTTGGGACCAAGTACTCCATTCATAGCAAGTACTCTAGAAATGTATTTCTTTATGGTACCGATTACAAGAGCTTTTCATGTCAAGCCCCATGATGCTATGTAGGGGTGGCAATGGACATGGGACCCTGTCCAGACCTGACCTAAATAGTGTTATTATATAAATAATATTTAATATACAATATTCATTTAATATTTAAATAAATATAATTATATATTGTTGGTTATAATGTTTAAATAATACAGGTAGGTATTTAACATAACTATTTATATATATATATAATTTTATTGTTTTATTTTTATTTTGGGTTGGGCCGAATCAAGTCTGATTCCAATCGAGTCTGGGTCCCATAATTTTTTCAGGCCTGGATCTTGGTCTTGTTGGATCCGACGCGACCAGTTGCCACCCCTGATGCGATGCTATGAATGACCGTTTCTTATAAGCTCTTTTCAGGCATGTTTTACAATGTGCAAGTCATAATCCTTGTAAAATAAGAATCTAAAACTGGAAAGATAGTTACTTATATTAATGGTCAATAATTCCCTACAAAAAAATAAATGGAATACTTCCTTCATCAGTTAGAGGCGAGTTATATACTTGGTGTAAAAATTCATTGTGATCGCTCTTAAAGATTTCTTTATATATCACAAGAAATTTATATCAAAATGACTCTCAAGCGATTCTACATGCATGAGTCAAAACTCATAAATACTCCAATTGAGAAACGATATAATATTAATCTCGATATGTGTCTGCAGACAAGTTGAGATGAACAAAACGTCCCATATTCTATTTTTTATTTTTTTCCACAAAATATTTTTTGATGAAATTTTGGGCATCCCATCAGAAAATCAGGGTAAACCTGGAAAAAATAATAATTTTTTTTTATGTAAAAATAAATGACCAAGATGCCCCTTAAATGTTTAGGTGTATTATGATAGTTTTATCATCAGAAATATTTTTTACTATTTGATCATGTGCGCCATTGTTAGATCTATGTATGCTCCAAATTTTGTTTCAAAATTATATATAGAATAAAAATAAAAAATAAAATACTATGAGCCATCTGAGGGTTAAATATTAGCTTGTGATATTGTGACTCAAGCCATATCAACCATATATTCAGATCTGATGGCTGAGACCAGGGGTCACATGTGCCATATATGTGGGTGCAGTCACATAGAAAGCCCTTCCATTACCGTAAGTGGTCTTTTTTCTTTTTTTCTTTGAGCTCCATATCAAATCAAATTTGGAGAAATTTGAAAGACATCCGGAAGCACTCGAGTTAAGGCGTGTCTTGTAACTGGAAGCCGTGGATTCCAAAGCCGCTTTGTCATGGAATTGTAGCACCTCTTGTTTTGATAATGGGATTTGGGAAGTGCCGCGGTATTTTCGAAGCTGATGCTTCCTGTGGCTTCCAAAATAGAATAAAATAGGGAAGATATGGCTTCCATGTTTCCCCATCCATTTTTGATGCTAAGGAAGACATGTCTTCCAAAACTACATCTTCCACCAAATAAACATGCGAATAAGTAATTTTTGAGTTGGGGAGAATGGCGTTCCAAATGGGACATCATTCTCCTTCATTGGTAGTAGTTGCACAGTGATTTAAAAATATTTAAATTATAAGATTTATTTTTGTATCCCAGTGATCCAATAAACAAATACAATTAAGGGATAACTATTCATTTGAAGTTTATTTTTAGAGAAATTTACTTATGAACCCAAAAAAATTGATGTATTACTGTGTGGTTCATATTTTGAGACATATTATATTGATGTCTTACTTTTCAAATTTTTTATTCTTATTTTACCTGATTCAAAATTCTAACATTTGAACTGCCTAAAACACAAAAAGTGATGTACTTTGGGCAGTTCACTTATGTGCATAGACTATGGATTTTTATGTTTTACACAGATTAAGAATACGACATTTATGTAATACTTTAGAAACTTAGATATTTCTTGATACTTCTTAAGATCATCACTCCATAAATACTTAATATCGTGGAAGTGTACTTCCTACATTCTTTAATGATGTCTGATTGTGTGATAACCAATTTCAACATTGACATTTCTAAGATTCATGTTGTGTGAGACACTTCATTGATACATATGTGCATATCTTTTTTTTTTGGGTAAGTTCATATGTACATATCTATATAAGCTTTTTATTGTTTTTTTTTTAACAAACGGTACTATTTTTATTGATAACGACAAAAAGGAAATTACATCATCAGAGACCATAAGAGTTGGGACAGAAGCCCTACCCTTAGCTAACAAATCAACAATACTGTTAGCTTCACGATAAATATGAGAAAAGGAGACCGACACTGTGGCTGCAATATTCATCACCTACAACCATAAATATCATAGTTCCCAAGTGACCCTCTGTTCCATATTACATCATTTAATAACATTCAAGGAATCTCCTTCAAACGTACAACTACAACCCAAATTCCTAGTAGTGAAAATCTTCAGCCCACAGAGCAAAGCACTCAGCTCAACAAAATTTGCTACAGCAGAACCTATCGGGCCAGTGTAGGTACAAATAACACTACTAAAGCAATCATGCATCACACCTCCAATTCTTGTTAACCCTAGGTTGCCTAAGGAACTACCATCAAAATTGAGCTTTAAAGTTCCTATACACGGGGTCTTCCAAATACATCATGGTCTAGAGCAGCAAGAATCGAGAAAGAAAAGATTGCGCAGGGTAGCCGTCACATCCACCTTGGAGATCCCCCATCCCTCTTTATTAACTGACAGCCAATACTATATAAAACTTTTAATGATATGGATAAGTTTAATAAAAGGAAGAACATTCATTCAAAAGTCCTTCTATTTTTTCCTTCCAAACGTCCCATAGACAAAAAAGGAACTGTCAATCTTCCATACTACTCTACCCATATTAGACAAAAAAGGAACTGTCAATGATGAAACAATCACATTTTGAGGGAGCACCATCTGTATCCCGACCATCTCAAAAAGCCAATACCAAATTCTCACCGTGAAAGAGCAATGTATGAAAAGATGCGCACCATTCTCCCCATCTTCCTTGCATAGCAAACAAGCGTTTGGAAGATTTTTCCCCTTTTATCAAGTTATCAAAGGTCAAAACTTTGTCATGTGCCGCCAACCAAATAAACACTTGATCTTTGTGTGGAATCGGCCAATTCCAGATTTGAGCAACAAATGTGTAAGACCACCTTGATCAATCATGAAAAAAAAGGTTATAACATGATTTGTCAGAGAAAACAACATCCCTCTCAATTTCCCAAATCATCTCATCATATCCATTTTGAGATAAATACACTTTATTCAACATCTCCGTAAGTTGGTACCATTGACCTAGCAACATATTATTCAGTCGGCCATAGGCTAAAAGAATGTTCCATGAGCAGCTTTGACCCCTTCTTTCTATTGCCTCACAGACGTTTAAGTTGGGCCTCGTCACGAGCCTGAACAGATATGGAAATAATGCCTTATGAGGATAGTCCCTGTCACGCCCCAAGATTTCTAACATTCACGTAGTGTGACAGACTATTCTTCTACTAGGAAAATTCAAATTCCTATTAATATATATTGTAACAAAACAAAATTTTCTATTAATTAAAATTTTCACAAAGTTTGCCCACAACTGGCATTAACATGAAGTCTAGGTATACATCTGTTGACAGAACAAAAATTTACAGTGGTAAAGTTAAACAAAAGTTACAAAGGAGAATTTAGTTATGACATGACTGCATCTTCTTCACAAGCTGGTCCTGATGTGCGTTTAACTATGAGACTGCAATTACCCTAAAAAATATTTACCATAGTTTGGTGAGTTTGGCTGCTCAGTAAGTGATCATCATGTTCCTAAAAATAATCATGGTTGGAAGATATAAACATTTTCTGAAGAATGTATGTAAAAAAAAACAACCTGAGGAAGAATTTAAAGCAAAAGCATTTATAGATAAAAATTGCACTTTCAGAAATCCACAGTTAAACATAATCCAAATGATGAAAATGCATATAAACATTTTAACAGAGAAGCATAAGTCAAAGGATTTCACAAAATACCATACTGGCGTCCCAAGTAGGTCACCTATATACCCCACCAGCGTCCTGATGGGTCCAAACAATCCCTGCATGTCCAAACATACCTCACCAGCATACCGGATGAGTCCAAATAGCCCCTACCGGATAGGTCTAAATAATTCCTGCAGGTCCAAACATACCTCACCGGCGTCCCGGATGAGTCCAAATAGTCTCTACAAGCGTAACTGGATAAGTCCTAACGATCACTGTAGGTCCATTAATACTCAAATTATCTCTGAAACTCTTTAAACATCATAAATCAACAATATCATATATGCAAAGTATCATTGAAATCATTAACATGAATTCACTTCAAGCAATTTAATAACAATCACTTTCATTGAAATATCTATAAGTGGCCAGTTAAACATTTTGTGCAATAATTTCTGAAAGGTAACAGTTCTGAAGGACATTCTTAAAATCTAAGATGATAACCGCCTAGTATTAATAGACGAACTTTTATGAGAATCCAAAATTAAATATGGAATTATCACAATTTATGGAGTTGCCAATTTGTAAATAATCATTTCATAGGCAATACTACAATCAAGTGCAGAAATATCAGTTTTTCAAATAATGCGGTTGTCATTTGCATATGAATTTTACAATGTCTAAATATTCAAAACAGTAGGAAGAAATCTCACAATTTTACTAAAAGAGGAAATATCACATTTATTTCTAATACTTTATAGTATCAAAAATTCTGAACAATAGACAGGAAAAATAAATTTATTTCTAAGAATTTACAGCATTTAAAATTCCTAATAATAGATAAAATATCATAATTTTACTAAAAAGATTATTTTTCAAGAAAATGAAGTCTCTTACGCTTAAAGTTTACCGTGTCTAAAATTCATGATAACGGACAGAATAATCATTTCACTTTATAAAAAAAAAACGGATTGTTCTTCAAGACAATAAGTCAGTTACCTATAATATTTGAGAGGGAACTTTCGATAAAATTCAGCTAGAGAGAGGAGATCACTGCGTTTGTAAGAGGGAGAGCGAGAAAGGAAGTTCTGTAGGGCGAGAGTCCTTACCCTCTTTCTATTTAACTCCTTAAAACTTATTATTATATTACTTTATTAAACTCCACCTCATACATGAGGTGTAGTACTAGCATTAAATGTGTAATGTTTAAAACCCACGTCCACCAAAGGACGTGGCAATTGAAAGAAAAAGGTGAAGGGTAAAAGGGAATAAGAGTAATGATGGTCCCTAAGGATCATAATGCCTATATGCACCATCATACTTTAAAGAGTTTTTTTTTTTTTAGTTATAAATATTAAGGTTGTTATATTTTCTCTCCCTTAAAGAAATTTAGTCCTGTAAATTTTGTACCTGATTGCTAAAAGAGATTAGGATATTTTTCTTTAATTTCGTCTTCTCGTTCCCAGTCGACTCCTCTCTTGAATGGTACTGTCATAATATACGGACCAAAGGAATCTCCTTGTTGTGCAACACTTGTACCCTCCTATCCAGTATCGAAATTGGCTGCTCAATGAAGGATAGATCTTTTATGATCGGTAAAGGTTCATATTTCAAGACATGGGATGGGTCAGGCTGATATTTTCGTAATGGGGATACATGGAAGACATTATGGACGTTTGCCAATTCGCGTGGTAAGGAAAGCCTATAAGCGACACCTCCGACTCTCTCCAGGATTTCAAAGGGTTTGATGTATCGAGGCTCAGCTTTCCTTTCTTGCCGAAGCTCATGATGCCCTTTATTGGTGAGATCTTTAGGAAAACTTGATTACCTTCGTCAAATTCAAGATCTCTCCGTCGGTTATCGACATAACTCTTTTACCGACTCTGAGCTATCCTGAGCCTTTCTCGAATTAATGTTATCTTATCTATGGTTACCTAGACGATTTCTGGCCCCAAAAGCTTTCTTTCACCAACCTCATCTCAACAGATGGGTGACCTGCATTTCCTTTCATACAGGGCTTCATATGGTGCCATCTGAATACTGGTTTGGAAGCTTTTATTATAAGCGAACTCAATCAGGGGTAAATGGTCATCCCAACTTCCTTTAAAGGTAATGACACGTGCCCTCAGCATATCTTCCAAGGTCTGGATGGTTCTCTCCGATTGGCCATCAGTTTGGGGGTGAAAGGCAGTGCTAAAGGTGAGTCTCGTCCCCATGGCTAGCTATAGCCTAGCCCAAAATTTAGAAGAAACCTAGTGTCCCTGTCCGATACAATACGGATCGGAACTCCAGGTAACCGTACTAGTTCCTTAATGTACAAGTGGGCTAGTCGGTCCAAAGTGTAAGTTATGCGGATCGGTAAAAAGTGGGTAGCTTTAGTCAGCCGGTCCACAATACCCAAATGCTGTCATGCCCTGAATTTGTTCTTGGCAAGCCGGAGACAAAATCCATTGAGATGTGCTCCCACTTCCACTCTGGCATGAGTAAAGGCTGCAACAACCCAGCGAGCCTTTAATGCTCAGCTTTTACTTGCTGGCATGTTAAGCACTTAGACACAAATAGTGCTACCTCTTTTTTCATATCATTATATCAGAAGATTTTCTTCAAGTCCTGATACATTTTAATACTTTCGGGATGTATAGTATAGCGGGAGTGATGTGCTTCTTCCAAGATAACTCTTTTCACACTCTCAGCATCCGCAACACAAATCCGACCTCTGAATCTCAACAAATCATCACTGCTTATAGAGAATTCGTTATTTTATCCCAACATCCCCTCTTCTACAATTTTTATAAGCTAAGGGTCCTCCTTTTGTACCTACCGAATTTGTTGA
Source organism: Amborella trichopoda (assembly GCF_000471905.2). Next base: position 623,746 of record NW_006498507.1, on the reverse strand, counting down.
GTTAATTGGGGTTCTACCTTAATGTTGGCAATCATACTTTTCACATCATTAAAAGACGGAGCCGGATGCCAATCCACTATTTCTTCTAACAATTTCATTTATTGGATCATTAGATGAGCTAAGACTCCTGTAGATTTTCTACTTAAAGCGTCGGCCACAATGTTAACTTTTCCTGAATGATAATGGATTGTACAATCATAATCTTTTAAGAAATCCATCCATCTTATCTGCCGCATATTTAAATCCTTTTGGGAGAAGAGGTATTTCAGGCGCTTATGATCTGTATATATTTCGAATTGCTCCCCAGATAGATAATGCCTTCAAATTTTCAAAGCAAATACTATTGCTGCCTGCTCCAAGTCATGAATTGGATATTTCTTTTCATATTCTTTCAACTGTCTGGATGCATATGACACTACCTTCCCATATTGCATTAATACACAGACCAAGCCTTTATGTGAAGCATCACTATAAGGCACAAACCCCCACTCCCCTCATGAATAGTTAAAATAGGTGTTGAAGTCAATCAAGCTTTTAGTTCTTGAAAACTCTCATCACATTCCTTTGTCCATTTAAATTTAACATTTTTTTGTTTTAATCGAGTTAATGGGATTGCAATTCGAGAGAATCCTTCTAAAAATCTTCTGTAATATCCTGTCAATCCCAAAAAGGTTCACACTTCAGTCACATTACTTGGTTGTTTCAAATTAACCACGATTTCAACGTTTGAAGGATCAATTGATAACCCTTCCTTTGATATCACATGTCTTAAAAATTTCACTTGTTTAAGCCAAAATTTACATTTACTTAGTTTGGCATACAACTTCTTTTTTCTTAGTATTTGCAACACCAATCTTACATGTTGTTCATGTTCCTTCCGATCCTTGGAATAAATTAGAATATCATCGATGAATACCACAATAAATCTGTCTAGAAAAGGCTTAAAGATTCGATTCATCAAATCTATAAATGTAGTCGGTGGTTTGGTTAATCCAAAAGGCATGATTAAAAATTCATAATGGTCATACCTTGTTCTGAAAGCTCTCTTGGGAACATCATCACTTTTAATTTTGAGCTAATGGTATCCAGATCTAAGATCAATTTTTGAAAGTACTTGTGACCCTTGTAATTGATCGAATAAATCATCAATTCTAGGTAGTGGATATTTATTCTTCACTGTCATTTGGTTTAGCTGTTTATAATCAATACACAACCTCATAGTCCTATCTTTCTTTTTAACAAATAATACCAGAGCACTCCAAGGTGACATACTGGGTCTGATAAAACCTTTATCTAATAATTCTTCAAATTGTTGTTTAAGTTCCTTAAGAAGGGGCCTTAGAAATTGGGGTTGTCTCGGGAAGTAACTCAATAGAGAACTCCATTTCCCTATCAGGTGGTAACCCTAACAATTCCTCAGAAAATTCTCGGACGACCGGAATGGTGTCCAAGTTTATCTTTTCCTTTCTATCTAAAAGCCTTGACATCCTTTTCGAAGGAGGCGATTAGCCCGAATTGAGGAGATTAAAAATAGTGGAGAGCCTTCCTTGATACCTTCGAAGTAAAATACTGGTTGATTCGGAATACATAGAGCCAATCCATGCCTAAGATCACATCAAAATCTTGAATTTCTAGGAGTATTAAATCCACTAACATTTTCTTTTCTTCTATCCTTATCACACAAGACTTGTATACTAGATTGGTATTAATTGAATTCCCCATAGGTGTGGCTACCTCTAGAATGTATTCCAATTGTTCTGGTTCAACCCTTAAGTAGCATGCAAAGTGTGGTGACACAAATGAATGAGTAGATCCAAGATCAATCAAAGCATGAGCTACTTCTTGAAAGATAATAAGAGTACCTTGGATCACTGATTTTGAGGCCTGAGCATCTTGCTGGGTAATTGTAAATACTCTCCCCTTCATCTGAGGTTTATGGGCTGCCTCTTTAGGCTTTGAATGTTGCTGCATTTTCAAGGCAGAACAATCTTTGATCTTGTGCCCTAACTTCCCACATTGGAAACAAGCTCCGATTTCCCAATAACAGGGTTTCATCCCATGTCTCTTCCCACATTTTTTACAAGGCTCTAGTGGGCTTTGAAATGGCGTCGGGTTTGGTCTTTTGTTCGCTCCTTCAAAGTGTTGTCGATTAGGTGGTGTGGGCCAATATTGATTTCTCTAACTATTCTTCTTTCGGTAATCTTCGCAGTCTTTTTCAGCAATTTGGGCTCTGTCCACTATTTCGGCATAAGTCCTTAGTTTTAAGACTGATATTCTGCTTCTGATAGCTAGTCTGAGGTCCCTTTCAAATTTTTTTACCTTTCTTGCTTCGTTGTTGACCATATGTGGAGCGAACCTGGCCAATTTAGTATACTTGGCCTCGTACTGTGCCACTGTCTTGCTTCCTTGAACTAATTCCAGAAATTCCATTTCTTTTTGGTCTCGAATAAAATCTGGGAAGTACTTTTCATTAAATATCTCTAGAAATACCTACAAAGTCAAGGGTTTATTTTCTTGGACCAATACTCCTTTTGCCATTCGTCACCAATGTTGTGCTTCACCTTTTAATATAAAAACTGCCAAGGCCACCTTCTTATCATCAGGACATTCCATTACCTCAAATATTTTCTCCAATTGCATAATCTATCCTCGACTTCTAGTGGTTTACATCACCCTTAAAAGAACGTTGGTTCAATTTCTTAAATTGTTCGATATTACACCCACCATTTCTCGTAGCTGACTGCCTGAGAGGATTGTTGTTCTCTATCTGATGTTGCATTAGGGCAACCATATTTTCTAAGGCTTTGTGAATTCCTTTTGTACTAGCTTCAGCCATTCTGGATCTTGATCTCGTACTGGTCTGTACATACAATAAATATGACTTAAAGTACATTCATTCAAATTTCTTAGGAATCTTAAAACTTCACTCTGATATCATAATTGTCACGCCTCAAGATTTCTAACATTCTCAAGGTGCAACAAACTATTTTGATACTAGAAAAACTCAAATTCCTATAAATATATATTGTAACAAAACAAATTTTTCTATTAATTAAAATTTGTACAAAGTTTGCTCCCAACTAGCAGTAACATGAAGGCTAGGTATACATCTGTTGACAGAACAAAAATTTACAATGGTGAAGTTAAAAAAAAGTTACAATGAAGACTTTAGTTATGACATGACTACATCTTCTTCACAAGCTGGTCCTGATGTGCATTTAACTATGAGGCTGCAATTACCCTAAAAAATATTTACCACAGTTTGGTGAGTTTGGCT
>NW_006498507.1:608973-620449 GCF_000471905.2 Amborella trichopoda | reverse complement strand
GAAGAACATAATGTAAAAAAAAACAACCTGAGGAAGAATTTCGAGCAAAAGCATTTGTAGTTAATAATTGCACTTTCACAAATCCACAGTTAAATATAATCCAAATGATCGAAATGCATATAAACATTTTAACATAGATGCATAATTCAAAGGAGTTCACAAAATACCCAACTGGCATCCCAGATAGGTCACCTATATACCCCACCAGCGTCTTGATGGGTCCAAACAATCCCTGCAGGTCCAAACAAACCTCACCGGCATACCGGAAGAGTCCAAACAGCCCTTACCGGATAGGTTTAAATAATCCCTGCAGGTCCAAACATACCTCACCGACGTCCCGGATGAGTCCAAATAGTCCCTACTGCCGTAAACGGATAGGTCATCATGATCATTGCAGGTCCACTTATACTCAAATTATCTCTAAAACTCTTTAAACATCAGAAATCAACAATATCATATATGCAAAGTATCATTGAAATCATTAACATGAGTTCACTTAAAGCAATTTAATAATAATCACTTTCATTGAAATATTTGTAAGTAGCCAATTAAACATTTTGTGCAATAATTTCTGAAAGGTAACAGTTCTGAAGGACATTCTTGAAATCTAACATGATAACTGTCTAGTATTAATAGACGAACTTTTATGAGAATCCAAAATTAAATACGGAATTATCACAATTTATGGAGGTGCCAATTCGTAAATAATCATTTCATAAGCAATACTACAATCAAGTGCAGAAATATCAGTTTTTCAAATAAAGCGGATGTCATTTGCATATGAATTTTACGATGTCTAAATATTCAAAACAGTAGGAGGAAATCTCACAATTTTACTAAAAGAGGAAATATCACATTTATTTCTAATACTTTATAGTATCAAAAATTCTGAACAATAGACAGGAAAAATAAATTTATTTCTAAGAATTTACAGCATTTAAAATTCCTAATAATTGATAAAATATCATAATTTTACTAAAAAAATTATTTTTCAAGAAAATAAAGTCCCTTACGCATAAAATTTACCGTGTCTAAAATTCGTAATAATAGACAGAATAATCATTTTACTTTATAAAAGAAAAACGGATTATTCTTCAAGACAATGAAGTCACTTACCTATAATATTTGAGAGGGAACTTTCGATAAAATTCGGTTAGAGAGAGAAGGAGTTCTCTGCGTTTGTAAGAGGGAGAGCAAGAAAGGAAGTTCTGTAGGGCGAGAGTCCTTACCCTCTTTCTATTTAACTCCTTTAAACTTATTATTATATTACTTTATTAAGCTCCACCTCATAGATGAGGTGTAGCATTAACATTAAATGTGTAATGTTTAAAACCCACGTCCACCAAAGGACGTGGCAATTGAAAGAAAAAGGTGAAGGTTAAAGGGAATAAGAGTAGTGATGGTCCCTAAGGATGCCAAAAAGAGATATGTGTACCAAGCCACTTATGATGCCAAAAAGAGACATGTGTACCACATTCAACATTCCATCTAAAATAACCTGATATCATTGACCTGCAATTGAGGATAACTCTCCATAGATGAGAAGTATCCCTACCCCTTCCAACCCCAATCCACAATTCGAGTCTATCAATACCATATTTGGACAGTAAAAATAGATGATCATTCAATTGAAGGCTGCGCTACCATCACTTGGATAAAAGAGCTTGGTTGAACGTTTTGATCTTTCGAATACCCAATCCTCCTTTCCTCTTTGGGGTACAAATTCTATCCTATCTTAACAGATGAAATCTTTGTAATTCCCCATAGAAACCCCAAAGAAAATCCCTCATCCCTTTTTTTATTTTTTTTGCAACTGAAGCAGGTATATTGATCAACGACATTTGGTAAACTGGAAGGTTAGCCAAACATGACAACGATAACGTTACTCTTCCTCTAAACGACAGATATTTCGGCTTCCATAGATCAAGTTTAAGTTGGACTTTCTCTAGCACCTTACCCCAAACTGTAAGAGAAAGCCTCGGATCTGAGATTGAGCATTCCAAGGTATGTAACTGGAAAGGAAAAAAATGAGCAGAGGACGGACGACAAAAAATTCAGCTCCTCCATCTATCTCCAAAGCCCATCACCTTTATAATTTCTAACAATGTCCCTCATTCCAGTCTGTCATAAACCTTCTCCATGTCTAACTTCAATATCACTCCAGGCTTTTTACTAATCACTCAAGAATGGATGCACTCTTCTGCAATTAGCACACTATCAATAATTTAATTTGAAGGTCCTAAATAAAAGCTGACTGTGTACTCGAAATGAGAAGAGGAAGGACCACTTTCAATCTTTCTGCTAGTATTTTGGCAATTATTTTGTAAAGGCTAGTAAGCAAACTGATTGGTCTAATATCAGAGATTTCTGATATTACAGATTTTTTGGGGGATCAAGGCAAAAAAAGTAGAGTTTACTCCTTTAAAAATATGTCCAGTAATCATAAAACCCCGTACCCAACTCTAGGAGTTTACCTTTATCCAAGTTCCAAAATTTATGGAAAAAGGCTAAATAGAAACCATATGGTCCAAGTGCTTTATCACCTGGCAATGCAAAAACAAACTTTTATACCTCCTGAAGAGTTACCTCTCACTCCAACTGACTCTTCAACTCATTAGAAAGCATATTGAAAGGTATTCTCTCAAATTTTGGGGTAAATTTCACTTCCTTAGTAAAAATCTTCTTGAAATAATTTACAACCGCTAGTCCCATAGCATTATCATTTTCATAATCAACCCCTAGGATGGCGAATCCAGAAATATCATTATGTTTTCTTCTTGCATTAGCAATAGTATGAAAATTTTTTGTATTGAGGTTTCATTCTTTTAGCCACTTGGATCGAGACCTTTGCCTCAATATATTTCCTCAGCCCTCCTAAGATCATTCAACTCTTTCAACTTTAAACTTCGATTCAAAATGGACTGATCTGTCAAAACACCATCATCCTAGATACTATGATCTAACCCTTCGATATCAACTAAAAGACTTTCAATTTTATATCTGATATCATAATTGTTTTCTTCTTCCAAGCGATCAATTTGTCTTTGATACCTAACAATTTTCGGTGTCATTGGTAATCCACAATACCCTTAACAATATTATTTATCTAGGCTCCTCTTATTAGATCCATTACCCCATCCTCCTTCAGCCATGCCAAATCAAGTCTGAAAGGTTTCGGACCACCTCGGTAATACTCTCGTAGTCAGCAAGATAGGAAGGTGGTCAGAAGATAGTCTTGGCAAACACTTAACAGATGCTAAAGGAAATTCTTCCAGCCATTCATTCGAAACAAAAAATCTATCTAGCTTGGACATAGATAGATTGTTGACACTATTATTAGTGCAAGTAATCTTTTATTCAATAATAGGAGGATCCATTAAAGCATTGCTTCCAATAAACCTATTAAACATTCTCATCGAGGTATTAATAGAAGTGCCTGCTAAACATTCGTCTGGCCATCAAATAAGGTTAAAATCCCCCCCCCCCCCCCCCCACCTACCACCGGAAAAGGAAAAGAATGAAGAACTGAATTTATCTCATCAATGAAAACTTCTTTAAGAGCATGAACAAAACGTCATAACATTCATGAAACCCCAAAAAAAACCCTGTTAAGGACACCATTAAAACCCAAAAGTAAAAATCTATCCTTAATGATAATTTCAAATTCTGCAAGACCAGCGGGTCCCACAACACCCATAAACCCCTTGATGCACCGACTGCATCAACCCCACAAAAACAAACAGCACCGGAACCTCAAACTTCCCTAGCACCCGACATATTAGGGCTAGGTAATTTGGTTTCTTGTAAAAGAAAAACTACCGGTTTAAATTTAGACACCAAAAACAAAACATTCATTCTCATACTGGGGTCACCCAAACCCCTACCATTCCACGATAAGAAACTCATAAAACAAAACGGGTTAGAGGAGCAACCTCCTGGTCCATCAGGGGCAGCGCCAAAATATGGCTCTTCCAGCATCAAGGCTTCATTGAAGGCATCATCTCGAGATGCAGAGCTCGAAGAAGAGGATTCCACATCAACCATCATCAGATCACCAAAGGTTAAAGCACTTGGGGGTCCTCTCTTGAAAATTCCATAGACCTCGAGTCATGCAGAAGATCGAGTCCCCATCTTCGCTATCTTCATCTTCTTGACTGTCGCTGAGGCTTTGGCTAGAGATACCGAAGCAGCCGCCTTGCCAGAGCTTGAAACTCCCTTACTGACAGCTACCTTGGTTCTCCTTTGCTCCTTAATATCCTCTAAAACCACTTTGAAGGGAACATTATCCATTCCAATGTCATCCAGCATCTTAGATAACATCGGAGTATCATCCATAAGAGCCTTCTCAAAGCAAGGCACCACAGAAACCTCATTCATTCGAGACTCCTCAGCAGTTGGCCCCATGAGTAACAATGGCAGAGCATTCATCTGTGGAAAGACCTCTGAGGGCATCAAGTCCTTAGAAACAGTCGGTGCAAGCCTCAAGCCCTAGAGATTAGTCACTTCTTGGGGACTGAGCACATCCTCTTCTGGAGACAGAGCTTCCAAAAGTGGATCCTTAGGCTCTACCAAAACAATGGCCAGAGGGTCAACCATAAGTGGATCAAATCTGATGCTGGTTTTCTTAGCTCGACCTTTGGCCACCACCACACAATAATATTTTTATTGTCCAAATATTATCTTATCTCCAAAGAGACACCAAGTTGACACCAATGTGCATGTATCTACATAACATAGGTTAAGGGTAGATATAGAATCGAGAATAGGGTTGTTAACTCTAGCGTTTGGGAGGGCTAGCCTTGTCCAAAACAATGCAGGGCGGCCTTGGGTTGGCCAACGGCTAAAATTATAGTTTCAGACCCAATCTACCACGAATTGCATGACGGCGAGGCCCGTCCAGGCCTAGCCTGAAAAAATAGGGATGAACAAGGCCAAGCCTTATATAACGCTAAAAGAAGAAATAATTAATCTAAGCAAAATATATTTTAAAAATATTTCTAGCCTTTGTTTTTTAGGTAATTCAGCGGGGAAGACAAGGCCCCTAACCATTTTTTTATATAGATCAGGAAGTTAGCTTTTTTGAACGTGTCAGTGGGTAGTGTCAGCAAGATTGGAAACCACAATATGTTAATTAGGTGTGAGGATGTTGCCACCACGACCTTGCGCGTTTATTTTTTTTAGCTTATTTTCCTTGCAAACCTTATCATACTGCCTAAATCTGGGCCCATCCCAGAAGCCCGTGGGACAATCTAGGCCTCTCAACAGCCTAATTGAGAAGGGTGTGGTTTGTATACAGCCGAGGCTTTAAACAATCAAAGTAAAGCCCACCTTCAAATAATGTTGAGAAATGTGGTTTCAATATTGGAAATCTTTGTGATAGCCCTAAAATATATTTTCACCTTTAATTATAAACTTTAAAGCTAAAAAAATAGTGTAGATCAAGCAGATCTATGCAGACTTGAACTTCTTGAAAATTGACGGTAAAAAAAAGTGTTACAAGATGCACTATTTTCAAACTTAAAATCCATTTTTTCTCATGTCCATGCATCTTGATGTCGAGATGATCAATTTGACAATACTTGGGCATCAAAAGAACCTCTTCTAGTGAATTTTGTGAGGTAGGCTCTAATTTGATCGTTTAGAGCCTCAGCTCTATATAAAATGTTTCCAATTGATAAAGGAAGAGAAAAATAACTAAGGACCTAAATAAAGAGCGTCTACAGTATTGAGCCCATTTGAGCATACTTTGCACAACTCCCTCGGGCAAAATACAAATATTTAGGAGGATTAGTTTTATCCAAAATTTTGAGATCTATCTAAATATCTCAAGATTATTTTTGTAAAAAGAAAATTAGAGTTCTCTAGCATCTACATCTTTCTCTCTAAATATTGGATGGCTGTTGTTCGGTTTTAGGATATCACTTTATTTGGATACAAAAAAGGGGCAAATAATTTTTTGTTTTTTTGGAAGTTGGTTCCTAAGTTATATAGGTTAAATTTTCAAAATTTGGGATCTAAAAAATATTCTTAACTAGTTTTGCCCAAGTGATCAAATGGACAGAATGCTCTTGTAGCATGAGAGGCTAGGGGAGAGAGCTGAATGACAGAGAAAGGCTAATTATATGGGTGGTAATGGACCTAGACCCAAACCCAACTCGGGACTTAAGGGATAAAATCAATCCAGGTCTGAGTATGAGTTCAAAAATTGGACCTAACAGGTTGGTTTCGAGTCCAAATATGGGACTCAGAAACTATTCGGATTTAGATCTGGGTTTGGGTTTGAGACTGGATCTGATAATATTTTTTGGATCCTAATAGATGAAACATATATAAATACAGTTAAATATGTAACTATTTTAATTTTTGAGTCGTCCAATTCGTCGTCATTTTTTAATCCGGATTCGATCTGTCCGGTCGGAGCCGACCTGACCCGCTGCTAATCGAGAAAGGTAGAGAGAGAAGCAGAAACGGCAGAATTAACATTTTAAACTTTAAAGTCTAAGATTCGAAAAGGGTGACGCCAACCTAAACTCAAAGTGCCAAATACCAAAGGAGAGAGAATGGTTACTGAGGTAGAGAGAGAGGAGCCCAATGGAAAGCGACTCAGAAATGCGCAGAGACAGATAACTCAGAGAGAGATACCCGAAGGGAAAGGTTTAAGGGTAGAGAGAGAGAGCTAGAGAGAAAGTAACGAGGCCCGAAAGGAAAGCGGCTCCGCCCATCAGCCACCCAAACGCCACCTTGATCCCCCAGAATGCAACGGCGCCACCCCCAAACGCCACCCCTCCTCTTTCAAGTCGCCGCAGCCCCTTAAGATCACTGTTGGTGAAACCCTATTCCGAAACTTGTGCCCCGCCAACAAAAGGGGTGGCGTTATAGGAAAAGGTGGTGGCATCATAAAGAAATTTCGCGAAGAAACTGGGGCGAAGATTAGGATTGAAGAACCAGTTCCAGCTTGTGATTAAAGGATGATTTTGATAATTGCGCCCTCGCCGGAACACCTTAAAAAGCGGCGAGAAAAGGAGGATTCCAGTGATGAGGTTTCCAGAAAAGAGGACTCCGTTGAGGAGGTGGCAGGGAAAGAGGAGGGGGGTGAGGCTAAGGTCGAGATTTTACTGGCTCAGAAAGCACTGGTTAGGGTTTTTGAGAGGATTTTGCAGGTCGATGGAGAGAGAGAGGAGAGGATAGAGAGAGACAATGGTGAACAGAAGGTTTCTGTGGTTCCTCACTCAGTTGTTTGCCGGATTATGGTGCCGGGTAATCAGGTGGGCTATGTTCTTGGAAAGGGGGGCAAAGTGGTGGAAAAGATCAGGCAAGAGAGTGGTGCTCAAATTAGGGTTTTGTCGAAGGAGCAGTTACCACTGTGTGCTTCAGTGGGTGATGAGTTGATCCAGGTACAGTTTTGTTGGTGTGGATTTTTGAGTTTTAGGGATTTTGTTGTTCATAGAGGACCTGGTTTTTTTGTTCTTTCACTGTTTTGGACTCTAAAGAGCTCTTAGCTCAATGTGCTTAAGTTTTCTTTGAAAAATATTAGCAGAAATGATATGTTCTTTTGTATTTTCTTTTTAACTTAAAAGAAAAGTTCCAATTTTTTTTTTCTTTTGAGTTAAATTTTTTTTTTTTGTTGCATTGCGTTTATTGTAGTTATATTGCATGTTTTCCCCATATGGCATGTTTTATTGGACATTAAGAACCTGCACCGTTCAATTCTCTGTTTACGGTTTCTAAAAGAAAGATGAAATGAGTCCATACTAGAATTATATATAAATAACTAGGAAATGCTTAGTAACTCAACGAAAAAAAGCAAAAATGGGCTAGAAAAGAAACTGCATTGTTCAATTCTCCGATTATGTAGTTTTTAGGGGGAAAAGGGAATGAGCCCATACAGATGAATACAAAGATATAAAGTTATATATAAATAACTAGGAAATGCTTAGTAACTTAATGAAAAGAAAAAAATAGGCTAGAAAAAAACCTGCATTGCACAAATCTCCGTTTATATGGTTTCTAAGAGAAAAATGGAATGAATCCATATACAAAGATATAAAATGATATATAAATAACTAGGATATGCTTAGTAACTCAATGAAAAGCAAAAATAGGCCAGAAAAGAACATGCATTGTTCAATTAGGTGATTATCTGGTTACTAAGAGGAACATGGAAGGAGCCCATACAGAGGAATACAAAGATATGGAATTATATATAAGTAACTAGGAAATGCTTGGTAAGTTAATGAAAACCAAAAATAGGCTAGAGCTCCGGAGCTCGGGGAGCGAGTTCCGGTGAGGGTAAAAGTTGCGTATCGAGATCCCTTATGAACGGGGGGTACGTTTCCAATACATTGGGATCGAGATCTTTATTTAACGGGAATGATTTTCATGTAAAATGGGATCGTGTTCCCATGTTCATTAAGATCATGCTCCCATCGACAACAGGATTGATATCCCATTTAAAGTTGAGTCACACCCCATCTAGAAAGAGTGTGTTCCTATTTTGAACGGATCAAGCTCCATTCAAGGTTGGATAGCGTTCTGCATAACTCGGAGCCAATATCCACCTGTCCTTTCTCTCTCTCTATCTATCTCTCTCGATTGGACATTCACCAACTCTTCAACCTCTGCAACCTTGATCGAATGGACCCCATTTGCCAAGACGTGTCCCTCTCCCTCTACCTCTTGAAGCAAACAGTTTAGAGTTGATTATAGGGTGAGCAAGGATTTGGAGAAATTTAATGGGCCTGGGACTGTGCAATTTCACCAAAATCTTGTTGATAAACATGCTTAAGTTGGTTCTTTCCGAATATTTATGAAAAAATCCAAAAAAATCAACATCTTTGACTAAATCCGGACCCTTTGATCAAATTAGTCTATATTCAACCATAGCCCTAGCTCAACCTTTAAATAGCCCCTCTAAAACTCCCAAAAAAATACATAAAAAATCCCTAAAAAATACTAAAAAAATACCTTATAGGGAACTAGAAATTAGTAGATAAATCTCAGAAAATAGAAAAAACCCTTAGATAAATCCTAAAACTTTAGAAAAAATCAAAACAATTCCCCAAAAAATACCAAAACAAATCCCAAATTTCAAATTAAAAATTAAGTGACCTCAAATCCCTTAGAAAAGTATCTCCCAACCTTAGGAAAAATTAGGTAAAACCTCACCTATGATCCTTAGCCCCTTTTTAAAACCTTAGGAACCTTAGAACTAGTGAAAAAACCTTAGATCCAGCACACTCCAGCAAGAAAAGGAATCTAAAAAAAGGAGATAGTGGCACGAGAAGAGCTGTCTGAGATGGCCAATATCCATGTTCGAACTTATACAACGATGTTGACTAATGGGGAGGAGGGAGAGATGGCCAATATTCTTTTGAAATCTTGTTGCTTGTAGAAAAAACGTTTCCAAATCTCAATTCCCACTTTTAATGGATCCTTAATTATCGAGTCATGGCAGTCATGTGAATGCTAGTCCCTCAACAGTTTTTCTTTACTACACCAGGCCCCTCTCTATAGCATTTTGGTACAATGCTCGGTTTTTAAGACTAACCTCTAAACTTTGATCTGTTAATTATCTGCACCATTCGTTCTCTCCATCTATATTGCAGCCTCGTACAAATTTCTCCAATTTACAGGTTTCCAGTATGGCGATTTAATATATCAGTGATATGCTGGATCCAAATTCTAGTTACTTAGTGCTCTTTTGTCGATCCAAATTTCTTCGACCCCTCTACATGTATGCTTAGTATCCAGGTTTTATCAATCAACGTGATGTCTATTATAGTATTATTTACATAAATACTGGTTTTTGGCATGTGCACTTAAGATTGTAGAGATGTCCTCGATCCTGGGAATGGGGTTGAGGTCATAGTCGTAGCACCACTTGGGCCTCCGCTACCTGTCTAGGTTTCCATTCCCACAGTCGACCCCAATTAGGTGGGCAAAGGCTTTGTCGATGACGATTTAATACTGTTGATCCCAATTAGGTGGGCAAAGGCTTTGACGATGATGATTTAATTGTTAACACTCATCCATTTTGACAAAGGATGGGGACAACACACAAACATGAATAAATCAATTGCAGAGTCGATCATCTTTGCCAAAACTCAAAAGGAAAATGGTTGTGTTTCTCTAAAATCAATTGCTTTGCATGTTGTGTGAAATAAAGAAGGAAAAAGTTTATATAAGGATGCTACTTTATAATGTAGAACTACGGATGGCCTTCAAAAATCCATCAGAAAAGGTAGTTTTAATGTTCAAAACCCCTTTGATTGATCATCTCGACATCGAGATGTATGACTATGAAAAATAAAAAGATTTTAAGTCTCAAAAATAGTGCATTTTACAACATATTATCTACACCATCCATTTTCAAGATTTTCATATGTTTATAGATCTACTTGATTTTCCATTTTTGAAATTTAAAATTTTATAATTAGATATAAAAATATATTTTGAGATAATCCTAAGAAAATTTTACCTCAAAGTTATATACCATGATAAAATTTGAAGGTGCACCTTACCTCTACACCTACAGATGTATCCTAATGCCAACTACACCTAATAAAGAAATATTTATGTCATATTGAAAAGAGAAATTTCGCATATAATAGTTATTTTTAAGGGAAAAGTTTATATACAGCCGAGGCCCTAAATAATCAAATTAGAGCCCACCTCAAAAAGTTTACTAGAAGAGGTTGTTTTGATGCCCAAATATCCTTAAATTGATCATCTTGACATCAAGATGCATGGATATGAAAAAAAAATAGATTTCAAGTTTTGAAAATAATGCACATTGTAATGCATTTTTAGACTGTTAGTTTTTAAGTTTTTCAAGTGTTCATAGATCTGCTTGATCTACACTATTTTTAAAGCTTTAAATTTTATAATTAAAGATAAAAATATATGCTATCACAAAGATTTTCAATATTAAAACCATATTTTTCAATACTATTTGAATGGGCTCTAAGTTGCTTGTTTAGAGTGTTGGCTCTATACAAACCACACCCTCTTTTTAATGTTATTTCAAAGTTATCTACAAATTTTTCGTTGTTACCACTCTATCCATTGATAGAAATTGAACTTTTTGGTTTCTGAATATCTCAAAATTTTATATTTTTCATATTTTCAAAATCCGCTTTACAATTTTCAGATATTCAACATATGAAAAATTCCATTTTAGAGTCCCTTAACATTTTTAGGATTTGATTATATGAAATTTTCTGAAATTTGTTTCAAACTTAAATTTTCAAGTTTTGAAAATCTGAGAACTTTTTTTTTTAGTTTTTTCAAAATCTAAAAATTGCAATATTCAGATTTTCAAATTTCAAAAATTCCAAAATAAAAATCCTATAATTTTTGGATTTTCAAAATCCAAAAATTTCATTTTTAGTCCCAACAATTTATGATTTTGAAAATTTAAAATTTATTTAAAAATTGAATTTCAGTTTTTCAAAATCAAAAAATTACATTACCCGCA
>NW_006498507.1:596579-608953 GCF_000471905.2 Amborella trichopoda | reverse complement strand
CATTATTTGATAATTATTGAAGAAAACTTTCACATAATGGTGAATGGGCTGCATGTCGTTTGCATAAAAAAATCTTTGCTGAATTTTTTCCTTTTTATGTTTCAATCCTCTAACTAAGACCTATTCTCTTGAAACCCTGGTAACCTTCTGTTGAAGGTTGGCATCAGAGAGAAGAAACACCAAATCTCTCCCTTACTTACCCTCCTCTATATCCAAACAAACCCCTCTCTTCTAAATGATACACCCCCATCTCTCTCTCAAAAAACGCCCTCTCAAAAAGATAAAAGGCCGCTTCCTCTCTCACCAGAAAATCACTTTTCCAATGATGGTGGAGAGAGAGGAAGAAAAAGACAGAATGAGAGAGAATACGAGAGTAGAGCAAAGAGAGATGGCAAGTGGAGGGAAGACGAAAGAGAGAGAGGGCTGAAGAAAGAAGGAGAGAGGGTTGGTAGAGAGAGAAAGTAAGAGCGGTAACACGTGTTTAAAAATTGAACAGGGGAAGAGAAAAAAACATGGCATTGTGACTTTTTTTATGAGGAGGTTATTACCGGAAAAAACAGTATTGGGTCTAGAGGGTGAAAAAAAAAAAAAAAAAAAATTGATGTCTAAAAGGTTGATTTTGAAAGATATCTATAATTTTTCTGTTATATTATTTCCTCTCTACAAACAAAATGGCCTTTTAAAACATTTATGTTGAAATCTTTCTTTTTATACAACACCCTTTTCTTATTAACCAACTTATACGTGTTTGCATAGACTACTAATCCCATTTACTTCCAATTTTTGGACACACTGGGTCGTCAGGAACTATTCCATTTAAAACTGCTAGTTTACGAACTAAGAACCACTATAAATGAGGCCCTAAATCCGTTTAATCTCACAATAAAAATTTAAAAGTACCTGTTTTTGCTTGCAGTTGCATTGAATGTTAGTGAACAGTACCACACAGTAATACAAAGTTACAAACAAACGCCAAGTGGCAACTTGCCTTGAACATTCATAAAGGGAATATCTACTCTAATCCTAGGGATTAAGGGTAATCACTGTACGAATGGGGTTGAGGCTGTGGTGACAGCACTACCTAAGCCTCAGCTACTGATCTAGGTTTCTATTTCTACTGACGCATTCAAAAACTACTTGCTATTTCTAAAATTGGTAGGGGCCCATATTCCCCACTGATCTATTTAAAAAAAAAAAAGGGTCATTACCATCCAATGAAATGATATATGGTGATGAAGAAAATATGCAACCCATCAAAAGTGGAAGTGAACCTAAAGGTGCACTGCACTTCCTCTAGCAAGATATATCACACACAATATTCAGACATAAACTTGTTAGTTTAGCAAGTGATGCTTTCATAATATGACTAAAACATCCATAGCAATTGTATGATTTATTGTTCGTATTAAATATCAGCTCACTTACATTACATAACAAGCCTTTAGAGTCTCTTCTTTTTTTGAAAAGCCAATATCACATTTCATACCATCTGCTTTATGAACTTTCACGATGGTGTAGATGAAACCAAGCTCCAATCGGGTAGGATTTACTAGTGAGAAGAAAGTTCAGAGTTCGAACCTTCAATCGTGGAACAGAAAGGACACTTGCCCGCCGGGTACAATACCAATATGCAGGATGACAAGAGAGGATATGTTCAGTGTTTCATCTATAAAAAATCTCCGGAAGAAACATCCATTTTCAAAGAAACTTGATGTTAGCATGTGGGATGGTCATGAGGTAAAATTTAAATTTCTTTTTGTTGATCCTTAACAATATGTGTTCACTTAAGATTATAGTTATATTGGCCTATTTAATAACTGACTTGAGTGATAGTCTAGGATTTGAATTTATCTATAACCATTTTGCTGAATTTCATGAATAGTCAAATTGGCTATAAATAATTTGATTCTTCCTTGAGAATCGGAAATCAAGACTTCTATCTATAATCACAGAAAATGCAAATAAATGAATGTTATGGTTGATATAGTGCTCACATTGAACCATTAAAATGCCTGCACAAATTCTGAAGGGATTTTTTTCTCTTCAATCCCTTTCTTTCATGACCTAAATATGATGTTCCCTACCAATGAAGTATATATCACTATCTTTTTCAAAATCCTAACAGGTTATTGGACAACCTTATTTTTTGGAGGTATCTTCAGCCAAATAAGCTACAAATTTTGAAGTCCTAAATATCATAAATAATAGTTATTATTTTTAATTTTATTAAATTGTTTATTCTACATAGCCAAAATTTCTAAATCCTCTATTTTAATGGAAAAATTAATGTAGCTATGCTGAATTTTTCTAAGATCATTATCATCCAAGGTTTATCCTAATGATTTGGGGTCGGCTCTGAACTTTTTTTAAGATAAAAAAAGAACGAAAGAAAAGAAATCGGCATGGTTGCCATAATTTTCAAATAAAATTTTAGCATAAATGCCATTTCATTTCCTTTTGTTCTTTAGCAATTGGCACTCATTTTCCTTTAATCATAAATTCCATTTCTTTTCCTTTTGTTCTTTAGCAATTGGCACTCATTTTGCTTGTTACCTCCTACGTTGATGCACTTTTCACTTTTAAATTCTTTGCCCAATTTAGTGAATTATTCGTTCTAAGTCTGTATATGTTTCTGAAAATTATCAGCATGCAGTGGTGTATGTGAAGAGGGGTGAGTATTTCGGAGCCAAAGCAAACCTTTCAGTTTGGAACTCGCATACACAACCCAATGAATTCAGTCTTTCTCAAATTTGGGTCTTGAGTGGTCCATATGAAGAACTCAACAGTATTGAAGCAGGATGGATGGTGCACATGCTTTATTATAGTTCGACTTTTAATATCTCATATCATTTCAGCCCATTAAGTTTCCAAGACTAAAACAACAACAAGGGTAGCCTTGGACATTACCTTTAGGACTGTAATTATAACTAAAGCCTAGTCAAGGGAAGCCCTATTATATTCCTATCTATTTTAGAAAGAATCAATTAATGTGCATTCCAGGTACCATTTGCAGCAAAACCACTGTGCCAAGACGCACTGAATCAATTAGTCATATACAAAACAATTTGCGAATCAATTGTGGTTATTTCAATCATGGGGCTAATTTATGCGCTTGGTTCTCACTCACAATTCATTCCAATTTTTACCAATGGCCTTGCAGTGAACCTACCATTTTGAAGAACAGATTCAATGGTCGTTTCAAAGCCATTTCTAGTTGAAAATTTCACTTTAGACACATAGAGGAGATTATGTGACAATCTGCAAGTGTGCCTGCATATGAAACATGTGTTTTTCGGAACTCTGTCAAATAGTGCCAAGTACTCTTACATATATTTTGATTTTTGAAATATGTGACCTTAGTAGTATTTAAGTCACCCAAGAGTATGCCATTCCCTTGATGACTGATATAGTTGTTATGCCTGATCAGAGACCATGAATAAACTGCCCTAACCTTGAATAAACTGCCCAAACCTTTGGATTCCATATTCTATGATCAGTTCATCGGTGTTTGTACGTAAAACTGTTCCCTGATCGCATCTTTTGACCAAGTGGAAATGATAATTTGGAAAAAGTGGTATAGTATCATTGTCTAAGCTGTTCCATGTTTTACAGGCATACCCAGATGTTAACGGAGACAATCATACACGGATCTTCACATATTGGACTGTAAGCTTCTACCCATCCTTCATTGTTAATTGCTCTGCTGATTTAGTAGTTCATAAGGCAATAACCTAGTATACTGGTTGCCGGCTACTGTACATTGCATCAACTATTATAGGCAAGAGGATAACTAACTAATCACAATTTACTAGTCGAGCTCGTTCTCATCATCTTATAAGCATCCAAGTTTAAAGTGGACTGTTACATTGCCATGTGCAATAACTACAAGATGTAATCAATTGCCATAAATAAAACTTCATCATACAAAATCACTTTACTAGTTTCTTCTTCATTTGCAAATAAATTCAGGTAATTCCTCTTGTTTATCTTTTAGTCTTTTTTGATGGAATGTTTGTGTCACAGGGAGATGGATATAAACATACAGGGTGCTACAACCATTTGTGTCCAGGATTTATCCCGACCAGCGGCAACATAGCATTAGGTGCGAAGATTGTGCCCATTTCTTCTTATGAAGGAAACCAGTATCACATAATCATCCTTATATATAAGGTACTGATATAATTTAAAAAAAGTAATGTTATTCCTTAGAAATAGATATTTTCAGACTAAAATTCTCAAATTCTTGCACCTATATCTCAAAACATAATGATTTCATGATATATATTTTTAATTACTTGGTAATGTTATATTTTTGGATTAAATGAAACAAAGTGCATGTGCAATTCACTTATACCCAATTATTGTACCAGTGTACTATCCCTGAGACTGTATAGCATAAACGGTTGTGTGAACATGGCATTTCAATAAAAATAGAAGACAATGGGGTGGTTCTAGTTATTTTATGTCTTTAATCTTTTGATGGAATATTTTCCTCTTATTCTACAAATTACCAATCCTAGCCACTAACACACAATTTCTATGGATTAAATACAAGTGGATGTGTGTGGTGCACTGCACACAAACAGAACATCCATCACCAGTTCCGAATAATTGACTATGGCGATCAACCAGGCATCATATTAAGCCATGGTTAGTCTGCTATTGTTCATGTTACTTGTGTTAATCCTGTTAGCTTAGTTGTTACTGAATATTTTTGTTTGTGACGGAAGTTGTTAAATCCCCATTTTCCGTTGAATGAGGAAAAATGGCTTTCTTGAGAAGCTTGAGTCGTGTATGTGGCTCTTCATATCGATCCCGATTGCATTTGGATCCCTGCTCAAATGTGCTTAAATGCATGTGTATGGATGTGTGCCATTATGTGCATGTGTGTGGCTTACAGGACCCAAAGACGGCAAACTGGTGGATGATTTACAAGGACGAGCCGGTGGGATACTGGCCTTCTTCTTTATTCACATCCTTAGCACGCTCTGCAAATTCCATTGAATGGGGAGGGGAGGTCACCGATTTCAAACCGATGGGAAGCACACGATGACTCAGATGGGTAGCGGCCACTGGCCAAGTGAGGGCTGGAAGAAGGCTGCCTTCATCAGCAACCTGCAAATTGTGGATGACTCTAACTACCTCAGAAGACAATCGCAGAGACAATCGCAGAGAAGGAAGAGTGCTATAGTGTTCAAATTGGGGGGCAAGTTGGTAAAAATTGGGGTGATTTCATGTACTGTGGAGGGCCTGGTTGAAACCAAATTGACCTTAGAGCCAAAGATTAGGAAGATTTATAGTATGATGAGCTGTAGCCAGTACAATGACAATAACGAATGATGCCAGGCTGATGGTTATCATCTAAAAAATAATCTGATCGCTCTGCATTGTTGTAAGCCGAGTTGATTTTTTAAATATTGATTTAGAAATAAACCCAAAAAGGATAAGTGTGAAGGTAATATTACACTTTGAGAAGGGACGTTTTAAATAAGGGTAATTTAGTGGAATATATTTCTATATTCTTAATCTTGAACCATAATTTCTTCATATCTCATAAAAAGAACCACCAAAATAAAATGAAATATAAAGAGTAATATCAATTTCATGGCTATCTATCTGCCATGCTAAATAGGAACATTGCTATAATGCTTGGAGAAAGAAGTGAGAAAGAAAATTTTCCCTTTCTCTTTCAATTTAATAAAGACAAAACTTCCTATATTGAGAGTGGAGGGATAGGGATACTTGTTTTATGAGGATGAAGCGTCCATTGGAACGAAGAGATATTTGACGAGAGGGTAAGAGAGAGTGGATTTAGATTGTTCGTTTTTTGAAGAAATTGGGTATATAAAAGAGAAAATTGGATGATATGGTTATAGAGATAAATATAATATGTCTTGATGGAGGGAGGATGATATCTTAAAGAAAAAGTAATGGAGGGAGAGAGTTGGACGCTAGGGAGAGTTGGATATCAGGGAAACAAATTTGTAAAGTTTGCAAAGAAGTGCATAGAGAGAATGGAAAGGGTTTGCATGTTTGCAAAGAAGGTTTGCAAGATGACGCCTTTAGAGGGTTTGCAATAAGGTCGAGAAATATGAAGTGAAAAAAAAAAAACAAGGGATATCGAATGGATGGGAGAGTTTAGTGTTTCAAGGGAGACTTGCCTTCAATAAAGGAACAACTACCATGGAAGCTGAGATTGGGATCGATTATTTTCTCAAAGAGTTCCTCCCTCTTTAAAATTCTTTAATCCACCATCCATTTTTACCGCTTCACAAAGTGCGGTAAAAATGACTCAAAAATTTTGTATCCCAATCAGATGTAATAGACTTAGGAAAACCATAAAAAACGATTTGCGATATGTGTAGCATCCATAGTTCTTCGACAAGGAATTAAATGTGCCTTTTTAGAAAATCGATCAACAACAACAAAAATAGAGTCCATACCTTGTGTGGTACGTGGAAGTCCAAGTACAAAGTCCATAGAAATATCAACCCATGGAGCATCTGGAACAGGAAGAGGAGTATAAAGATCTGTATTTTGTGTGTTACATTTAGATACTTGGTAAGTTCAATATCGGGTCACAAATCGATCAACATCTCGTCGCTTACGTGACCAAAAATGTTTTTCTCCAACCATAGCCATAGTTTTGTCATTCCCAAAGTGTCCACCCAAGCCTACACCAAGAAGCTCCATAATTATCTTCTCAATTAGGGAGCAATTAGTTATACATAACTACACACCTTTAAATAAACAGCCATCATGCATGAGATACTCACCCATAGGGTCTCGCCCATCAACACATCTTTCAAGGTCCTTGCTGAAAATTGGATCAACTTTATATTGATCTTTTATCACTTCAAACCCCGACACTTCCATAGACAAATTTCTAAGGAACACTACCCTTCTACTTAAAGCATCAACTGCCTTATTTTGGGTTCCAGCCTTGTGCTTTAATAAGAAGGTGTATTCTTGAAGGAAAGCCATCCACTTAGTATGTTTAGGGAGTGCACACGGATAGTTAGTAGGGCCAGAATTTAGAGTTTATATTGTGTTTATCTTGTATCGATGAGTTAGTTTGAGGGATATAATTAAGATAAGGGTAAATTTAGAAGAGAGTTTATCTTTATCAATAATAACCAACTTGGGAGGTTTTTTTGGGTAAAACATGAGATGGAAAACGTGGCTATCTAGAAGCCCAATTTTGGCAAATGAATATGAAAGAGAGAGATTTTGGCACGTGAATAGGAGAGAGATAAAATAGGGATAGGTGTAAAGAGAAATGTGTTTCATTAGTTAACTTACTTTAGTCTATTTAAAGGGACATCTCCTTTCATTGTAAATCAGTCTATGAATTGAATAAAAAACGATCTCTTGAAAGAGATTATTTTGAGGGTAGATTCCCTTGCAGACCTTTGAGAGAGGGTATTTTTCTCTCAACATTCCTTCTTTTTATTGTCAATTTTTTGGTTTTATCCTCTCCCTGCATCAATTGGTATCAGAGAGGGTTCTGATGGCTTCACAAGAGACACCCATTGATGGATTAAAGGTATTAACTGAATTAGTTGAAGACTTAGCAGAGAGAGTAGACCAATTCATGCCTGTAGCTGCGAAAGTCGATGAGCTTGCACAAAAGTTCGCTTTGCTTTAGGATGGAAGGAATCCGGAGACCGGCGTAGGAACTCAAGGCAACATCGATAAAAGATGTATGCATCTTGTTCCTAACCAACCTCGGCTGGCCTCGGCTAATAACAAATTCAATGATCGAATTATTCGGTTGTTGGAAAGAGAGAGAAAACCTGGAATAAAAATTGATATTCCAGGGTTCCATGGGGGATTGCATGCAGATGATTTTCTTGATTGGCTAAGTAAAGTAGAGAAAGTGTTTGAGTACAAAGATATTGCAGATCACAAAAAAGTAGAATTAGTTGCCACAAAATTTTTTGGCCATGCATTAGTTTGGTGGGATGATTTGCAACAAGATCGTCTTCGATAAGGCAAGAAAAAGATTAATTCGTGGGAAAAGATGAAGACGAAGATGCTCTGAAAATTTTTACCAATAAATTATGCCCGAACGTTGTACCAAAGGTGTCAAAACCTCAAGCAAGGTGAAAAGTCGGTAAGTGACTATGCTGAAGAGTTCTATATTTTGACATCTAGGGCAAATTTACAAGAGTATGAAGATAAAAAAATAAGTCGTTACTTGAATGAGCTAAATCAAGACATTCAGAATGAATTGGCCTTCAAAGATGTCTATAAGATGTCTAATGCCTATACTTTGGCCCTCAAAGCAGAGGAAATAGTCAATCTGGGCCTTGGGAGAAACAACTCAGTGACAAGACACTTTACTTCAATGTAGGGGCAGCAAGCTTTAAACTTTAGAAGACCACCTATAGGGCATAGAAACGAAACCTCTCAGAATTTCCCAAGTAGGCCAAACCCTAATATGGGGAAAGGTGGTGTTGGGAGAGGGCTGGGAGCACCTAAAACAGTTCGTGATAATACACAAATAGTGTGTTTCAAATGCCGACAGCCTGGACATATGGCATTCAATTTCCTCTTACTACGTCATTGCCTTTTCTTTCCCTCTTGGGTTCTGCAACCCTTCTTAGCCCAGTCATGAAGGGGCATGGCTGCATCAGCTTTCCGTGTATTTCTTTATGGTACCGATTACAAGAGCTTTCCATGTATTTCTTTATGGTACCGATTACAAGAGCTTTCCATGTCAAGCCCCATGATGCTATGTAGGGCAATGGACTTGGGACAAGTACTCCAGAAATGTATTTCTTTGTGGTACTTATTACAAGAGCTTTCCATATCAAGCCCCATGATGCTATGTAGGGGTGGCAATGAACTTGGGACCAAGTACTCCATTCATAGCAAGTACTCTAGAAATGTATTTCTTTATGGTACCGATTACAAGAGCTTTTCATGTCAAGCCCCATGATTCTATGTAGGGGTGGCAATGGACTTAGGACCCTGTCCAGACCTGACCTAAATAGTATTATTATATAAATAATATTTAATATACAATATTTAATTAATATTTAAATAAATATAATTATATATTGTTGGTTATAATGTTTAAATAATACAGGTAGGTATTTAACATAACATTTATATATATATATAATTTTATTGTTTTATTTTTTATTTTGGGTTGGGCCGAATCAAGTCTGATTCCAATCGAGTCTGGGTCCCATAATTTTTTCAGGCCTGGATCTTGGTCTTGTTGGATCCGACGCGACCAGTTGCCACCCTTGATGCGATGCTATGAATGACCGTTTCTTATAAGCTCTTTTCAGGCATGTTTTACAATGTGCAAGTCATAATCCTTGTAAAATAAGAATCAAAAACTGAAAAGATAGTCACTTACATTAATGGTCAATAATTCCCTACAAAAAAATAAATGGAATATTTCAGTCATCAGTTAGAGGCGGGTTATATACTTGGTGTTAAAATACACTGTGATTGCTCTTAAAGATTTCTTGATATATCACAAGAAATGTATATCAAACGGACTCTCAAGACTCATAAATACTCCAATTGAGAAACGACATACTATTAATCTCGATATGTGTTTGCAGACAAGTTGAGATGAACAAAACATCCCATATTCTATTTTTTATTTTTTCCACAATAGTTTTTGATGAAATTTTGGGCATCCCATCAGAAAATCAGGGTAAACCTAGAAAAAATAATAAATTTTATTTATGTAAAAATAAATGACCAAGATGCCCCTTAAATTTTTAGGGGTATTATGATAGTTTTTATCATCAGAAATATTTTTTAATATTTTATCATGTGAGCCATTGTTAGATCTATGTATGCTCCAAATTTTATTTCAAAATTATTATAGAATAGAAGTAAAAAATAAAACACTATGAGCCATCTGAGGGTTAAATACTAACTTGTGATATTGTGACTCAAGCCATATCAACCATATATTCAAATCTGATGGCTGAGACCAAGGGTCACATGTGCCATATATGTGGGTGCGGTCACGTAGAAAGCCCTTCCATTACTGTAAGTGGTTTTTTTTTTTTTCTCTTTGAGCTCCATATCAAATCAAATTTGGAGAAATTTGAAAGACATCTGGAAGCCCTCGCGTTAAGGCGTCTGGTGACTGGAAGCCGTGGATTCCAAAGCGGCTTCGTCGTGGAATTGTAGCACTTCTTGTTTTGATAATGGGATTTGGGAAGTGCCGCGGTATTTTCAAAGCTGATGCTTCCTGTGGCTTCCAAAATAGAATAAAATAGGGAAGATATGGCTTCGATGTTTCCCCATCAATTTTTGATGCTAAGGAAGACATGTCTTCCAAAACTACATCTTCCACCAAATAAACATGCGAATAAGTAATTTTTGAGTTGGGAAGAATGGCATTCCAAATGGGACATCATTCTCCTTCACTGGTAGTAGTTGCACAGTGAGTTAGAAATATTTAAATTATAAGATTTATTTTTGTATCCCAGTGATCCAATAAACAAACACAATTAAGGGATTACTTATGAACCCAAAAAAATTGATGTATTAGTGTCTGGTTCATATTTTGGGACATAATATATTGATGTCTTACTTTTCAAATTTTTTATTCTTATTTTACCTGATTCAAAATTCTAACATTTGAACTGCCTAAAATACAAAAAAGTGATGTACTTTGGGCAGTTCACTTATGAGCATAGACTATGGGTTTTTATCTTTTACACACATTAAGAATACGACATTTATGTAATACTTTAGAAACTTAGATATTTCTTGATACTTCTTAAGATCAGCACTCCATAAATACATAATATCGTGGAAGTGTACTTCCTACATTCTTTAATGATGTCGGATTGTGTGATAACCAATTTCAACATTGACATTTCTAAGATTCATGTTGTGTCAGACACTTCATTGATACATATGTGCATATCTTTTTGTTTTTGGTGAGTTCATATGTTCATATCTATATAACCTTTTTATTGTTTTTTTTTTAACAAAAGGTACTATTTTTATTGATAACGACAAAAAGGAAATTACATCATCAGAGACCATAAGAGTTGGGATAGAAGCCCCAGCCTTAGATAACCAATCAACAATACTGTTAGCTTCACGATAAATATTGGAAAAGGAGACCCACACTGTGGTTGCAATATTCATCACCTACAACCATAAATATCAAAGTTCCCAAGTGACCCTCTGTTACATCATTTAATAATATTCAAGGAATCTCCTTCAAAGGTACAGCTACAACCCAAATTCCTAGTAGTGAAAATCTTCAGCCCACAGAGCAAAGCACTCAGCTGCCGTAGCAGAACCTATCGGGCCAGTGTAGGTAAAAATAACATTACCAAAGCAATCATGCATCACACCTCCAATTCTTGCTAACCCTAGGTTGCGTAAGGAACTACCATCAAAATTGAGCTTTAAAGTTCTTATACACGGGGTCTTCCAAATACATCATGGTTTGGAGCAGCCAGAATCGAGAAAGAAAAGATTGCGCAGGTTAGCCGTCACATACACCTTGGAGATCCCCCATCCCTCTTTATTAACTGACAACCAAGACTATATAGAACTTTTAATGATATGGATAAGTTTAATAAAAGGAAGAACATTCATTCAAAAGTCCTTCTATTTCTTTCCTTCCAAACGTCCCATAGAATTACTCCTACTGCAATCTTCCATACTACTCTACCCGTCTTAGCCAAAAACGAAACTGTCAATGTTGAAACAATCCCTGCCACATTTTGAGGGAGCACGATCTATATCCCTACCATCTCAAAAAGTCAATACAAAATTCTCACCAAGAAAGAGCAATGTATGAAAAGATGAGCACCATTCTCCCCATCCTCCTTGCATAGCAAACAACCGTTTGGAAGATTTTTGCCCCTTTTTATCAAGTTTTCAATGGTCAAAACTTTGTCATGTGCCGCCAACCAAATAAACACTTGAACTTTCTGTGGAATCGGCCAATTCCATATTTGAGCAACAAATGTGTAAGACCACCTCCATCAATCATGAAAAAAAAGATTATAACATGATTTGACAGAGAAAACACCATCCCTCTAAATTTAGCAAATCATCTCATCATATCCATTTTGAGATAAATACACTTTATCCAACATCTCCATAAGTTGGTACCATTGACCTAGCAACACATTATTCAGTCGGCCATAGGCCAAAAGAATGTTCCATGAGCAGCTTTGACCCCTTCTCTCTACTGCCTCACCGACCTTTAAGTTGGGCCAAGTCACGAGCCTGAACATATATGGAAATAATGCCTTATGAGGATAGTCTCTGTCACGCCCCAAGATTTTTAATAATCCCGAGGTGTGACAGACTATTCTTATACTAGGAAAATTCAAATTCCTATTAATATATATTGTAACAAAAAC
>NW_006498507.1:564058-593007 GCF_000471905.2 Amborella trichopoda | reverse complement strand
GATCCGATGTAGCGGGGCTCAACTTTCCTTTCTTGCCGAATCTCATGATGCCATTTATTGGTGAGATCTTTAGGAAAACTTGTTCACCTTCTTCAAATTCAAGATCTCTCCGTTGGTTATCAACATAACTCTTTTGCCGACTCTGAGCTATCCTAAGCCTTTCTAGAATTAGTGCTATCTTATATGTGGTTATCTGGACGATTTCTGGCCCCAAAAGCTTTCTATCACCAACGTCATCCCAACAGATGGGTGACCTGCATTTCCTTCCATACAGGGCTTCATATGGTGCCATCTGAATATTGGCTTGGAAGCTATTATCATAAGTGAACTCAATCAGGATAAATGGTTATTCCAGCTTCTTGTAAAGTCAATGACACAGGCCTTCAGCATATCTTCCAAGGTCTGGATGGTTCTCTTCGATTGTCCATTAGTTTGGGGTGAAAGACAGTGCTAAAGGTGAGTCTCGTCCTCATGGCTGACTGTAGCCTAGCCTAAAATTTAGAAGTAAACCGAGTGTCACAGTCCAATATAATACTGATCGGAACTCCATGTAACCGTACTATTTCCTTAATGTGCAATTGGGATAGTCGATCCAAAGTGTAAGTCGTGCGGATCGATAGAAAGTGGGCAGCTTTAGTCAGCCGGTCCACAATGACCCAAATGCTGTCATGCCCTGAATTTATTCTAGGCAAGCTGGAGACAAAATCCATAAAGATGTGCTCCCACTTCCACTCTGGCACGGGTAAAGGATGCAACAACCCTGCGGGCCTTTGATGCTCAGCTTTTACTTGCTGGCATGTTAGGCACTTAGACACAAATAACGCTACCTCTTTTTTCATATCATTCCACCAGAAGGTTTTCTTCTGGTTCTGATACATTTTAATACTTCCGGGATCTATAGTATAGCGGGAGTGATGTGCTTCTTCCAAGATAACTCTTTTCACACTCTCATCATTCAGAACACAAATCCGATCTCTGAATCTCAACAAATCATCACTGCTTATAGAGAATTCATCATTTTTTCCCAACATCCCCTCTTCTACAATTTTTATAAGCTGAGGGTCCTCATTTTGTGCCGACCGGATCTGTTTGGGGTTCTGCGTTAATGTTGGCAATCATACTTACCACACCATTAAAGGACGGAGCTGGATGCCAATCCACTATTTCTTCTAACAATTTCATTTCTTGAATCATTAGATGAGCTAAGACTCCTGTAAATTTTCTACTTAGAGCGTCGGCCACAACGTTAGCTTTTCCTTAATGATAATGGATTGTACAATCATAATCTTTTAAGAAATCCATCCATCTTATCTGCCGCATATTTAAATCCTTTTGGGAGAAGAGGTATTTCGAGCGCTTATGATCTGTGTATATTTCAAATTGCTCCCCATATAGATAATGCCTCCAAAATTTCAAGGCGAATACTATTGCAGCCAGCTCCAAGTCATGAATTGGATATTTTTTCTCATATCCTTTCAACTGTCTGGATGCATATGCCACTACCTTCTCATATTGCATTAATACACAGACTAAGCCTTTATGTGAAGCATCACTATAAATTACAAATCCCCCACTCCCCTCAGGAATAGTTAAAATAGGTGCTGAAGTCAATCGAGCTTTTAGTTCTTGAAAACTCTCATCACATTTCTTTGTCTATTCAAATTTAATATTTTTTTGTGTCAATCGAGTTAATGGGTTGCAATTCGAGAGAATCCTTCTACAAATATTCTGTATATCCTGTCAATCCCAAAAAGCTTCGCACTTCAGTCACATTACTTGGTTGTTTCCAATTAACCACGGTTTCAATCTTTGAAGGATCAACTGATAACCCTTCCTTTGATATCATATGTCTTAAAAATTTCACTTGTTCAAGCCAAAATTCACATTTACTTAGTTTGACATACAACTTCTTTTTTCTTAGTATTTGCAATATCAATCTTACATGTTGTTCATGTTCCTCTCGATCCTTGGAATAAATTAGAATATCATCGATGAATACCACAATAAATTTGTCTAGAAAGGCTTAAAGATTCGATTCATCAAATCCATAAATGTAGCCGGTGCATTGGTTAATCCAAAAAGCATGACTAAAAATTCATAATAGCCATACCTTGTTCTGAAAGCTGTCTAGCGAACATCATCACTTTTAATTTTGAGCTGATGGTATCCAGATCTAAGATCAATTTTTGAAAGTACTTGTGACCCTTGTAATTGATCGAATAAATCATCAATTCTAGGTAGTGGATATTTATTTTTCACTTTCATTTGGTTTAGCTGTCTATAATCGATACACAACCTCATAGTCCCATCTTTATTTTTAACAAACAATACTGAAGCACCCCAAGGTGATACACTAGGTCTGATAAAACCTTTATCTAATAATTCTTCCAATTGTTGTTTAAATTCCTTAAGTTCTGCAGGTGCCATTTGGTAAAGGGTTTGCGCCTGTCTCGGGAAGTAACTCAATAGAGAACTCCATTTCCCTATCAGGTGGTACCCTTGCAATTCCTCAAGAAATACGTCAGGAAATTCTCGGACGACCGGAATGGTGTCTAAGTTTATCTTTTCCTTTATATCTGAAATCCTTGACATCCTTTTAGAAGGAGGTGATTAGCCCGAATTGAGGAGATTAAAATTGTGGAGAGGCTTCCTTGATACCTTAAAGGTAAAATACTGGTTGATTTGGAATACAAAAAGTAACCCTTTCCTTGTAACAATCAATACTTGCATGTTATGCAGAGAGCCAATACATGCCTAAGATCACATCAAAATCTTGAATTTTTAGGAGTATTAAATCCACTAACATTTCCTTTTTTTCTATCCTTATCACACAAGACTTATATACTAGATTGGTATTAATTGAATTCCCTATATATGTGGCTACCTCTAGAATGTATTCCAATTGTTCTGGTTCTACCCTTAAGTGGCATGCAAAGTGTGGTAACACAAATGAATGAGTAGATCCAAGATCAATCAAAGCATGAATTACTTCTTGAAAGATAGTAACAGTACCTTGGATCTGATTTTGAGGTTTGAGCATCTTGCTGGGTAATTGCAAATACTCTCCCCTTCGTCTGAGGTTTCTGGGCTGCCTCTTCAGGCTTCGAATGTTGCTGCATTTTCAAGGCAGGACAATATTTGATCTTGTGCCCCAACTTCCCACATTGGAAACAAGCTCCAATTTCCCAATAATAGCGTTTCATCCCATGTCTCTTCCCACATTTTTTACAAGGCTCTAGCGAGCTTTGAAATGGCGTCGGCCTAAGCCTTTTATTCTCTCATTCAAAGTGTTGTCGATTAGGTGGTGTGGGCCTATACTGATTTCTCTGGCTATTCCTCTTTTGGTAATCTTCGTAGTTTTTTTCAACAATTTGGGCTCTGTCCACTATTTCGGCATAAGTCTTGAGTTTTAAGATTAATATTCTGCTTCTGATAGCTAGTCTGAGATCCCATTCAAATTTTTTTACCTTTCTTGCTTCGTTGTTGACCATATGTGGAGCGAACCTGGCCAATTCAGTATACTTGGCCTCGTACTGTGCCACTGTCTTGCTTCCTTGAACTAATTCTAGAAATTTCATTTCTTTTTGAATAAAATCTGGGATGTACTTTTCATTAAATATCTCTAGAAATACCTCCCAAGTCAAGGGTATATTTTCTTGGACCAATACTCCTTTTGTCATTCGCCACCAATGTTGTGCTTCACCTTCTAACATAAAAACTGTCAAGGCCACCTTCTTATGATCAGGACATTCCATTACTTAGAATATTTTATCCAATTGTATAATCCATCCTTCAGCTTCTAGAGGGTTTACAACACCCTTAAAAGGAGGTGGGTTCAATTTATTAAATTGTTCGATATTACACCCACCATTTCCCGTAGCTGACTGCCTGGGTGGATTGTTGTTCTCCATCTGATGTTGCATTAGGGCAACCATATTTTTCAAGGCTTTACGAATTCCTTCCATTTTAGCTTCAGCCATTCTGGATCTTGATCTCGTACCGGTCTATACATACAATAAATATGACTTAAAGTACATTCATTTAAAATTTCCCAAGAATCTTAAAACTTCGCTCTAATATCATAATTGTCACGCCCCAAGATTTTTAACATTCTCGAGGTGCAATAGACTATTCTCGTATTAGGAAAATTCAAATTCCTATAAATATATATTGTAACAAATTTTTTTTTTCTATTAATTAAAATTTGTACAAAGTTTGCTCAAAACTGGTATTAACATGAAGGCTAGGTATACATCTGTTGACAGAACAAAAATTTATAGTGGTGAAGTTAAACAAAAGTTACAAAGGAGAATTTAGTTATGACATGACTGCATCTTCTTCACAAGCTGTCGTGATGTGCATTTAACTATGAGACTGCAATTACCTTGAAAAATATTTACCATAGTTTGGTGTGTTTGGCTACTCAATAAGTGATCATCATGGTCCTAAAAATAATCATGGTAGGAAGATATAAACATTTTCTGAAGAATGTATGTAAAAAAAGACAACCTGAGGAAGAATTTCGAGCGAAAGTATTTATAGATAACAATTGCACTTTCACAAATCCATAGTTAAATATAATCCAAATGATGGAAATACATATAAAAATTTTAACATAGATGCATAATTCAAAGGATTTCGCAAAATACCGTACTGGCGTCCCACGTAGGTCACCTATATACCCCACCAGCGTCCTGATGGGTCCAAACAATCCTGATGGGTCCAAACAATCCCTGCAAGTCCAAACATACCTGATTGGTATACAGGATGATACCAAATAGCCCCTACTGGATAGGTCTAAACAATCCCTCTAGGTCCAAACATACTTCATCGGCGTCCCAGATGAGTCCAAATAGTCCCTACCGGCGTAACCGGATACGTCATAACGATCACTGTAGGTCCACTTATACTCAAATTATCTCTGAAACTCTTTAAAAATAAAAAAGCAACAATATCATATATACAAAGCATCATTGAAATCATTAACACGAGTTCACTTAAAGCAGTTTAATAACAATCACTTTCATTGAAATATTTGTAAGTAGCCAGTTAAACATTTTGTGCAATAATTTCTGAAAGGTAACAGTTCTGAAGGACATTCTTGAAATCTAACATGATAACCGTCCAGTATTAATATACGAACTTTTATGAGAATCCAAAATTAAATATGGAATTATCACAATTTATGGAGTTGCCAATTTGTAAATAATCATTTCATAGGCAATAATACAATCAAGTGCAGAAATATCAATTTTTCAAATAATGTGGCTGTCATTTGCTTATGAATTTTACAATGTCTAAATATTCAAAACAGTTGGAGGTAATCTCACAATTTAACTAAAAGCGGAAATAACACATTTATTTCTAATAATTTATAGTATCAAAAATTATGAACAATAGATAGGAAAAATAAATTTATTTCTATTAATTTATAGCATTTAAAATTCCTAATAATAGATAAAATATCATAATTTTACTAAAAAGATTATTTTTCAAGAAAATGAAGTCCCTTACGCATAAAATTTACCGTGTCTAAAATTCATGATAATAAACAAAATAATCATTTGACTTTATAAAAAAAAAATCGGATTATTCTTCAAGACAATGAAGTCACTTACCTATAATATTTGACAGGGAACTTTCGATAAAATTCAGCTCGAGAGAGATGGAGTTCACTGCGTTTGTAAGAGGGAGAGCGAGAAAGGGAGTTCTGTAGGGCGAGAGTCCATACCCTCTTTCTATTTAACTCCTAAAAACTTATTATTATATTACTTTATTAAACTCCACCTCATACATGAGGTGTATTACTAACATTAAATATGTAATGTTTAAAACCCACATCCACCAAAGGACGTGGCAATTGAAAGAAAAAGGTGAACCGTAAAGGGGAATACCCAATCCACCTTTCCTCTTTGGGGTACAAATTCTATCCCATCTTAACAGATGAAATCTTCGCAATTCCCCATAGAAACCCCAAAGAAAATCCCGATCATTTTTTCTATTTTTTTTTGCAACCGAAGAGGGTATATTGATCAACGACATTTGGTAAACTGGAAGGTTAGCCAAACATGACCGCAATAACGTTACTCTTGGTCCCAACGATAGATATTTTGGCTTCCATATATCAAGATTAAGTTGGACTCTCTCAAGCACCTTATCCCAAACTGTAAGAGAAAGCCTCGAATCTGAGATGAGTATTCCAAGGTATGTAACTGGAAAGGAACCAACTTTACAGACCATAGTAGTTGCTAAATGATATACCACCACCTATGAGCAATTAATACCAAACATTTATGACTTGTGAAAATTAAATTTCAAGCCCAATGTTACCTCACAACATGCCAAACCTCTAGCAATGTTATTTCATGAAGGATCTTTGCATCACATAAAAAGAGAGTATCATCTGCATATTGCAAGTGCGAAATAGTAATATCTAAGTTCCCTATCCTAAACCCCGAGAAATGACCCACTCTTTCCACTTACACAACATCAAACTGAACCATTCAGCATAGATGGTAAATAAGAATAGAGAAAGTGGATCCCCTTGACGGAGTCCTCTTGAAGCATTGAAGACGCCAATCGAGCTCCCTTTAAAGATCGAAAAATGAGCAGAGGACAGACAACAAAAAATTCAGCTCCTCCATCTATCTCCAAAGCCCCTCACCTTTATAAATTCTAATAATGTCCCCCATTCCACTCTGTCATAAACCTTCTCCATGTCTAACTTCAATATCACTCCAGGCTTTTTACTGATCACTCGAGAATGGATGCACTCTTGTGCAATTAGTACACTATCAGTAATTTGGAGGTCCTAAATAAAAGCTGACTGCGTACTCGAAATGTGAAGAGGAAGGACCACTTTCAATCTTTTTGCCAGTATTTTGGCAATTATTTTGTAAAGGCTAGTAAGCAAACTGATCAGTCTAACATTAGAGATTTTTTATATAACAGATTTTTTGGGCATCAAGGCAAAAATCGTAGAGTTTACTCCTTAAAATATATGTCCAGTAATCATAAAACCCCTTACCAACTCTAGGAGTTTACCTTTAACTAAGTTCCAAAATTTATGGAAAAAGGCTAAATAGAAACCATATGGTCCAAATGCTTTATCACCTGGAAATGGAAAAACAACCTTTTATACCTCCTGAAGAGTTACCTCTCGCTCCAACTGACTCTTGAACTCATTAGAAAGCATATTGAAAGGCTCAAATTTTGGGGTAAATTTCACTTCCTTAGTAAAAATCTTTGGAAATAATTTATAACTGCTAGTTTCATAGCATTATCATTTTCATAATCAACCCCTAGGATGGCAAATCCAGAAATATCATTATGTTTTCTTCTTGCATTAGCAATAGCATGAAAAAATTTTGTATTGAGGTCTCATTCTTTTAGCCACTTGGATAGAGACCTTTGCCTCAATATATTTCCTCAGACCTCCTAAGATCATTCAACTCTTTCAACTTTAAACTTTGGTTCAAAATGGACTGATCTGTCAAAACACTATCATCTTAGATACTATGATCTAACCCTTCGATATCAACTAAAAGCCTTGCAATTTTATATTTGATATCGTAATTGTTTTCTTTCTTCCAAGCAATCAATTTGTGTTTGATACCTAACAATTTTCGGTGTCATTGGTAATCCACAATACCCTTAACAATATTATTTATCTAGGCTCCTCTTATTAGATCCATTATCCCATCCTCCTTCAGCCATGCCAAATCAAGTCTGGAAGGTTTCAGACCACCTCGGTAATACTCTCGTAGTCAGCAAGATAAGGAGGTGGTCAGAAGATAGTCTCGGCAAAGACTTAACAGATGCTAGGAAATTCTTCCAACCATTCCATCAAAACCAAAAATCTATCTAGCTTGGACATAGACAGATTGACACTATTATTAGATCAAGTGAACTTTGATTCAATAATAGGAGGATCCATTAAAGCATTGCTTTCAATAAACCTATTAAACATTCTCATCGAGGTCTTAATAGAAGTGCCTGCTAAACATTCGTCTGGCCATCAAATAAGGTTAAAATCGCCCACCAGCACCACCGGAAAATGAAAGAATGAAGAACTGAGTTTATCTCATCAATGAAAACTTCTTTAAGAGCATGAACAAAGTGTCATAAACATTCATGAAACCCCAAAAAAAACCCGGTTAAGGACACCATTCAAACCCAAAAGATAATTTCGAATTCTGCAAGACCAGCGGGTCCACAACACCCATAAACCCCTTGATGCACCGACTGCATCAACCCCACAAAAACCAACAGCTCCGGAACCGCAAACTGCCCTAGCACCCGACTTATTAGGGCTAGGTAATTTGGTTTCTTGTAAAAGCAAAACTACTGGTTTAAATTTAGACACCAAAAACAAAACATTCATTCTCCTATTGGGGTCACTCAAACCCCTAACATTCCACGATAAGAAACTCATAAAACAAAACGGATTAGAGGAGCAACTTCCTGGTCCATCAGGGGCAGTGCCAAAATATAGCTCTTCCAGCATCAAGGCTTCATTGAAGTCGTCATCCCGAGATGCAGAGCTCGAAGAAGAGGATTCCACATCAACCATCATCAGATCACCAAAGGTTAAAGCACTTGGCGGTCCTCTCTTGAAAATTCTACAGACCTCGAGTCACGCAGAAGATCGAGTCCCAATCTTCGCTATCTTCGTCTTCTTGACCGTCGTTGAGGCTTTGGCCAGAGATACCGAAGCAGGCACCTTGCCAGAGCTTGAAACTCCCTTACTGACAGCTACCCTGGTTCTCCTTTGCTTTTTAATATCCTCTAAAACAACTTTGAAGGGAACATCAACCATTCCCATGTCATCCAGTATCTTAGACAACATCCGAGTATCATCCATAAGAGCCTTCTCAGAGCAAGGCACCACAAGAACCTCATCCATTCGAGACTCCTCAGCAGTTGGCCCCGTGAGTAACAATGGTGGAGCATTCATCTGTGGTAAGATCTCTGAGGCCATCAAGTCCTTAGAAGCAATCGGTACAAGCCTCAAGCCCTAGAGATTAGTCACTTCTTGGGGATTGAGCACATCCTCTTCTGGAGATAGAGCTTCCAAAGGCGGATCCTTAGGCTCTACCAAAACAATGGCCAGAGGGTCAACCGTAAGTGGATCAAATCTGGTCCTGGTTTTCTTAGCTTGACCTTTGGCCACCACCACACAATAATATTTTTATTGTTCAAATATTATCTTATCTCCAAAGAGACACCATGTTGACACCGATGTACATGTATCTACATAACATAGGTTAAGGGTAGAGATAGAATCGAGAATAGGGTTGTTAACTCTAGGGTTTGGGAAGGGTAGCCCTGTCCAAACAATGCAGGGCGGCCCTGGGTTGGCCAAGGGCTAAAATTATAGTTTCAGACCCAATCTACCACGAATTGTATGACAGCGAGGCCCATCCAGGCTCAGCCTGAAAAAATGGAGATGAGCAAGGCCAACCCTATATAACGCTAAAAGAAGAAATAATTAATCTAAGTAAAATATATTTCTAGCCTTTGTTTTTTAGGTAATTCAGCGGGGCCCCTAACCATTTTTTTCATATAGATCAAGAAGTTAGCTTTTTTTAACGTGTCAGTGGGTAGTGTCAGCAAGATTGGAAACCACAATATGTTAATTAGGTGTGAGGGTACTGCCACCACGACCTTGCCCGTTTATTTTTTTAGCTTATTTTCCTTGCAAACCTTATCATTCGGCCTAAATCTGAGCCCATCCCAAAAGCCCGTGGGACAATCTAGGCCTCTCAACAGCCTAATTGAGAAGGGTGTGGTTTGTATACTGCTGAGGCTCTAAACAATCAAAGTAAAGCCCACCTTCAAATAATGTTGAGAAATGTGGTTTCAGTA
This sequence comes from Amborella trichopoda, assembly GCF_000471905.2. The sequence goes on along the minus strand of NW_006498507.1, from coordinate 583,140 downwards.
TTGGAAATCTTTGTGATAGCCGTAAAATATATTTTCACCTTTAATTATAAAATCTAAAGCTTAAAAAATAGTGTAGATCAAGCAGATCTATGCAAAGTTGAACTTCTTGAAATCTGACGGTCAAAAAATGTGTTACAAGATGCACTATTTTCAAAACTTAAAATCCATTCTTTCTCATGTCCATGCATCTTGATGTCGAGATGATCAATTGGAGGATACTTGGGCATCAAAAGAACCTCTTCTAGTGAATTTTTTGAGGTAGGCTCTAATTTGATCGTTTAGAGCATCAGCTCTATATAAAATGTTTCCAATTGATAAAGGAACAGAAAAATAACTAAAGACCAAAATAAAGAGCGTGTATAGTATTGAGCCATTTGAGCATACTATGCACAACTCTCTCAGGGCAAATTACAGATATTTAGAAGGATTAGTTTTATCTAAAAATTTGAGATCTATGTAAATATCTCAAGATTATTTTTTTTTAAAAAAAAATTAGATTTTGAGTTCTGTAGCATCTACATCTTTCTCTCTAAATATTGGATGGTTGTTGTTCGGTTTTAGGATATCACTTTATTTGGATACAAAAAAGGTGCGAATAATTTTTTTTTTTTTGGAAGTTGGTTCCTAAGTTATAAAAGTTAAATTCTCAAAATTTGGGATCTAAAAAATATTCTTAACAAGTTTTGCCCAAGTGATCAAATGGAAAGAACGCTAGGGGAGAGAGTTGAATGAAAGAGAAAGGCTAATTATATGGGTGGTAATGGACCAAGACCCGACTCGGGACCTAAGGGATAAAATCAATCCAGGTCTGAGTATGAGTTCAAAAATTAGACCTAACGGGTTGGTTTCGAGTCCAGATATGGGACTCAAATACTATTCGAATTTAGATCTGGGTTTGGGTCTGAAACTGGATCTGATAATATTTGTTTTAAAGTCTAAGATTTGGAAAAGGGTGACGCCAACCTTAACTCAAAGTGCCAAATACCAATGGAGAGAGAATGGTTACTGAGGTAGAGAGAGAGGAGCCCAACGGAAAGCGACTCAAAAAACTGCGCAGAGATCGATAACTCAGAGAGAGAGACCCGAAGGGGAAGGTTTAAGGGTAGAGAGAAAGAGCTAGAGAGAAAGTAACGAGGGCCGAAAGGAAAGCGGCTCCGCCCATCAGCCACCCAAAAGCCACCGTGATCCCCCAGAATGCAACGACGCCACCCCCAAACGCCGCCCCTTAAGATCACCGTTGGTGAAACCCTATTCCGAAACCTGTGCCCCGCCAACAAAACTGGTGGCGTTATCGGAAAAGGCGGCGGCATCATAAAGCAATTTCACGAAGAAGTTGGGGCAAAGATTAGGATTGAAGAACCAGTTCCAGCATGTGATTAAAGGGTGATTTTGATAATTGCACCCTCTCTGGAACACCTTAAAAAGCGGCGAGAAAAGGAGGATTCCGGTGATGAGGTTTCCAGAAAAGAGGACTCCATTGAGGAGGTGGCAGGGAAAGAGGAGGGGGGTGAGGCTGAGGTCGAGATTTTACCGGCTCAAAAAGCACTGGTTAGGGTTTTTGAGAGGATTTTGCAGGTCGATGGAGAGAGAGAGGAGAGGATAGAGAGAGACAATGGTGAACATAAGGTTTCTGTGGTTCCTCACTCAGTTGTTTGCCGGATTTTGGCGCTGGGTAATCAGGTGGGGTATGTTCTTGGAAAGGGGGGCAAAGTGGTGGAAAAGATCAGGCAAGAGAGTGGTGCTCAAATTAGGGTTTTGTCAAAGGAGCAGTTACCACTGTGTGCTTCAGTGGGTGATGAGTTGATCTAGGTACTGTTTTGTTGTTGTGGATTTTTGAGTTTTAGGGATTTTGTGGTTCATAGAGGACCTGGTTTTTTGTTTTTTCACTGTTTTGGACTCTAAAGAGCTCTTAGCTCATTGTGTTTACGTTTTCTTTGAAAAATATTAGCAGAAATGATATGTTCTTTTGTATTTTCTTTTTAATTTAAAAGAAAAGTTCCGATTTTTTTTTTCTTTTGAGTTAATTTTTGTTTTGTTGTTGCATTGCTTTTATTGTAGTTATATTGCATGTTTTCCCCATATGGACATTAAGAACCTGCACTGTTCAAATCTCTGTTTATGGTTTCTAAAAGAAAGATGAAATGAGTCCATACTAGAATTATATATAAATAACTAGGAAATGCTTAGTAACTCAATGAAAAAAAGCAAAAATAAGCTAGAAAAGAAACTGCATTGTTCAATTCTCCGATTATCTAGATTTTAGGGGGAAAAGGGAATGAGCCCATACAGATGAATACAAAGATATAAAATTATATTTAAATAACTAGGAAATGCTTAGTAACTTAATGAAAAGAAAAAATAGGCTAGAAAAGAACCTGCATTGCACAACTCTCTGTTTATATGGTTTCAAGAGAAAAATGGAATGAATCCATATACAAAGATATAGAATGATATATAAATAACTAGGATATGCTTAGTAACTCAATGAAAAGCAAAAATAGGCTAGAAAAGAAATGCATTGTTCAATTATCTGATTATCTGGTTACCAAGAGGAACATGGAATGAGCCCATACAGAGAAATACAAAGATATGGAATTATATATAAGTAACTAGGAAATGCTTGGTACGTTAATGAAAACCAAAAATAGGCTAGAGCTCCGGAGCTCGGGGAGCGAGTTTCGGTGAGGGTAAAAGTTGTGTATCGAGATCCCGTATGAACGGGGGGCACGTTTCCAATACATTGGGATCGAGATCCTTATTTAACGGGAATGATTTTCATGTAAAATGGGATCATGTTCCCATGTTCATTAAGATCATGCTCCCATCGACAATAGGAATGATATCCCATTTAAAGTTGAGTCATGCCCCCATCTAGAAAGAGTGTGTTCCTATTTCAAACGGATCGAGCTCCATTCAAGGTTGGATCGCGTTCCGCAAAACTCGGAGCCAATATCCACCTATCCTCTCCCTCTCTCTCTATCTATCTCTCTTGACTGGACATTCACCAGCTCTTCAACCTCCGCAACCCTGATCCAATGGACCCCATTTGCCAAGACGTGCCCCTCTGCCTCTCTAACTTCATGGACACATTTGTCGACTTCACAGTAAGTGGACTCTTTCTCTCTCCTGAGAAAACACAACAACAACAAAACTCCACATACCCATCTCTACCTCGCTTGCTAGCAGGGGACCTCCATGGCTATCTCGAAAAGGCCAAACAAGCTTTGAAAATGGCTAAAATCTTCGATGAAAATGATCACTCGATTGCAAGTGGCTCCATGATTATGAAGCTCGGTGATATCCTTGACAAAGGAGGAGAAGAGCTCAAGCTCCTTTATTTCTTAGAAAAACTCAAGCAAGATGCAGAGAAATCAAATAGGAAGCTCTTGATTTTACAAGGAAACCATGAAAGCCTGAATATACAAGGGGATTTTAAGTATGTTATAAAAGTTGGCCCTGAGGAATTCAACTATTGGGGTGACTAGTTTTCTATAGAAAATATAATGAAAAACCTCTGTAAAAGATTGGAAAAATAAAATTTTTGTTAATGGAGTACCCAAAAATTGCCCACTTGGAATTAGGGCTAGAATAGCTGCTTTGAGGCTTGGAGGCCCAATTTATATGTGTTTCTTAACTGATAACCCTACCATTTTAATGATGGGTGGCTCTTTTTTTTTTCATGGTGGGATCCTCCCTAAGGATGGAGTTCTGGGAACGTAGGGATTGTGTTCTTAAAATTCTGAGAGCGGGGATCTAATTTGTTCGGGAACGCGTTCCATGGGTCAATGGGAGCAGATCCGTGCAGTATCGGGTGTCAGCTCCATTGTGAATGGGATTGAGAATCCTAAAAGTAGGAGCGAGCTCCCAAAAAGTATGGAATGGGATCCGATCGAGATCCCGGCTACAAAATGCCGGAGTTGGGTTCTGGAGCTGGAGTGCCACCCTAGTTAGGGGCTCTCGGTAACTATGATTACGATCCCTTAAATTTTATTCAACTATGCATGCCATAGGAAATGAAAAAAAAATATGAATAATACACAACATTATATATTATACCTCACCATTTTGAAAAGGATATGCATTTGGGGTTATCTTCCCAAAAGAATCAGCCCAAGCATCATCATTTCTTTGAGTCCTGCGTATGGGAATAGTTCCTTTCAGGCACTTTTCGAATTTATTCCGTACTTGAAAGCTCACGACCTTTTCGTCTCTTGAGATTTTGGCTTCTATTGATACCACCTCTGGATACGAGCTAGGCCTCATCTAGAGAATTAGATAAAAAATATGAAATGATTAGTGTGTGTTGTTAAATGTGAATGGGAGTATTTGATGCAGAGCCCAAATAGACTTTTGATTGTCCAAAATCCGCCACCTCTTGAAGTAAACAGTTTAGAGTTGATTATAGGGTGAGAGAGGATTTGGAGAAATTTAATGGGCCGGGGACTGTGCAACTTCACCAAAATCTTGTTGATAAACATGCCTAAGTCAGTTTTTTTCCGAATATTTCTGAAAAAATCCAAAAAAATCAACATCTTTGACTAAATCTAGACCCTTTGATCAAATTAGTCTATATTCAACCATAGCCGTAGCTCAACCTTTAAATAGGCCATCTAAAACTCCCAAAAAAATACATAAAAAATCCCTAAAAAATACTAAAAAATACCTCATAGGAAAAACCCTAGAAATTAGTAGATAAATCTCAGAAAATAGGAAAAACCCTTAGATAAATCCTAAAACTTTAGAAAAAAATCAAAACAATTCCCCAAAAACTACCAAAACAAATCCCAAATTTCGAATGAAAAATTAGGTGACCTCAAATCCCTTAGAAAATTATCGCCCAACCTTAGGAAAAATTAGGTAAAACCTCACCGATGATCCTTAGCCCCTTTTTAAAACCTTAGGAACCCTAGAACTAGTGAAAAAACCTTAGATCCAGCACACTCAAGCAAGAAAAGGAATCTAAAAAAGGAGATGGTGGCAAGAGAAGAGCAGTCTGAGATGGCCAATATCCATGTTCGAACTTATACAACGATGTTGACTAACGGGGAGGAGGGAGAGATGTCCAATATTCTTTTGAAATCTTGTTGCTTGTAGAAAAAACGTTTCGTCCGCTACCGGTCTAGGTTTCCATTCCCATTGACGCATTCGAAAACCGTTGATTATTTCTAAAAACGTGTAGGGACATGTATTCCCCACTAATCTACCCAAAAAAAAAAAATTATGTCCTCGATCCATATGGTATCACATTGTGTTCCTTTCTGGTCACTGTCGGGGATATCTTGGAGCATCATGTGATGCTGCGTGGTGCTTACAAGAACGAGCTTTATATGTACAAATAAATGAAAGTGTTGCTGCCAATAACAAACATTGTTAAGAGCATCACTCGTAAAAACTTAACAACAGAATGAGTAATTGGAATATTCCATTTTTAATCCTCTTATAAAAACTTCCACACTTGAATTCATACTGCTTATGCCTTAAAAAATCAACAAAAGAATAACAAAACACCTTGATTAATGTTCTGGTGGTGAAATGGCGTTGAACATAACGTTTTGCTGGGCTTCCATTTCAACCCCAAAGATAATTAAAGTTCTCATTTATCTTGTTTAATGTTTATTTGTGCCATTTATGTCCACAAAGGGATATCAGAGACCCATAACAATCTTACAAAGGTAGAATTTTAGATTCATAAAGTCGTTTGATGCTATAATGGCCTCTACTTTTGCACTATGCATGCTTGCAACTTCCTTTGATATTTCTAGGTAAATTGTGGCATTTAGTGTCCTTTTAGCTAGACATCCCATTGCTGTACCATACAAAAGAATGGAACTTATCTGACAAACATCTTAGTTTCATATGTTTGGGACAAAAGTCAATTACATGTGCTCCATTAGATCAGTGTCTGACTCTATAATATTGTTAAATTCACCATTTGTTTTTGTTGCCCCTATCAATGTTTTTGTGCACTAAACGTTTCTTGAGTTTAGGTGTGTATCTCCGTTACTACGATTATGTCATTCCAAACTCAGGCTTGTCCTCTTATTCAGTCTACCATTTTTCTTAATTGGGCATTTCATGGTTTAAGATTGAAATTGAATGGATTTCTGCATCTCCTTGTGGCTGATATAGCCTTCTGAATCGATCACTAAATGCATCATGTATCACATTATCGATAGTTTTATTGAAAATTCTTTAGACATTGATTCTGAAATTTTCTCCTTCAAATACAGGTTGGGTTTCTACCAGGTCCTCCGAAGTAAAAGGAATCCGGATGATAAGAACCAACCATATCAGAATCATAGCATGCTGCATGGTCTCTAAACGGGTCAACGAGTGGAGTACCATAGGTGCCATCACTAAATAGTACTCTCACAGAACCGAAGTAAGCCGCTTTCTTGTCTCCCTCTTTAGGGAAGTGCCCACTGCCCATTTGTGTGGAGGTGTGCTCCCCACCAGTCTTTAAATTTGAAACTTGGCCGCCCCACAAAACCCTATTGGCTACCGATAAGCTTGTGAATATGGATGCAGGCCAGTAACCCACATGAATCTCGTTTTTCAGTGCAGTCAACAGTGTAAACCACCAGTTCCCGGTGTTGTTGTCCTGTGAGAGAGAGAGATTATCAAATACAAAACTAGAAATATATTATAGGCAAACTATTAAGATGTGAATTAGGAGGTTTTGAATACGCCCATAGGAAAAGAAATATTTTTGGATAAACCTTGTGACTCTTCTCTGTTCTATATTACCTTATGAATGGAGTAGTTAATGGCATATTGATTTCCATCATACTCTGAAACTGGTGTCAAAACGGTACCTAAGGGTATATCTGAGCTTGTTTGAACGAAACCTGGACATGAAAGGTCATAGCACCCGGGGGTCTTAGAATCAACAATCTGATACACACAAACAATTGATTAATTAACCTTTTATACTTCGATAAAAAGTGCAAATAAACAATTGCTAGACTTGTATGAATCGATAGATTAGTATGAAACTTACTATCCAAGATATAAAGATGCGGGTCTTTGTATCACCGTAGAGAACTGGATTCACCTATAGATATATATAAACCGTCAAACTCATACCAAATCTTAAATATGAATACGCTATAGAGATGCGAATATCGTTAGCAGTAACCTATGGAGTGTCGAATTCATGCAAAACTTAAATTTGAGCATGAACTTCAAATGCATAATTAGGCTCTAAGGAATGTGTGCAATGCATAAACTATGATCCTTTTCTTGAATCTTGAAAACAAAAAAAAGAGTAAAAAAAATGAAAAGAACACGAGAAGGAAAGCATACAATCCATCCTGCAGCAATTCCATTGACAACGGCTCCTCTGTTACTAAGGAGCCATGTTCCGGCACCACTGTACTCTGTAGAAACTTGAACTTGCGGATTCCAAATATAGCTCTCTGAGCTTGCTCCATAGAAAGCAAAATTTTTCGTGATCGCTCCAGCATACTAATTTTCCACACAAAAGCTTAGAATCCTAAAATGTAGAAATAATGATAATAATGAAAATAAAAATGAAAAATACAGTGCAAAAATATTGTTAAAACAGACTATAGAAAATTAAGAAAGAATAAAAAATTCAAGGGAAAATGCACTGAACCAAAATAAGCTATGGTTTTATACGTACGTCCATAGTTTCAAGCTTTTTAAGTTTCACCCTGTTTGAAGCTTAAACTTTGAACCACCCCCAAAAATAAAAAAACATTAAAAAAAATAAAAGAAAAGGAAAGGAAAGTGCTTGGAATCTGTGGTCCAAATTTTAAACTTTGAGAGAGAATTATTTTCCTTATATTTCCAAAGATATTATGAAAAAGAGTTGTCTAATAGATTGGTGTCCAAATTTTAAACTTTGAGAGAGAATTATTTTGTTTCTATTACTAGGAAACCATAGAACCTAATTCATACGAAACATACAACTTCCATAAAAAAATTTACCTTTTCTTTAAACTAAATATGGTTTTCTTTCAAAGATTCAAATGATTTACGCTTTTCATTACACGACCCCTTAAATCTCATCCTACTATGCATGCCATGATAGGAAATGAAAAAACAAAATGAATACTGCACAGAAATATATATTTTACCTCAGCAGTTTGATCGCCGTAGTTATCGGAGTTATCATTTACAGTAAAAGGATATGCATTTGGGCTTATCTTCCCACCATTTCTTTGCGTCCTGAGTATTGGAATTGTACCGTTTGGGCACTTTTCAAAATTATTCCATAATTGAAAGCTTGCGACCTTTACGTCTCTTGAGTTCTCAGTCTCTGGTGATGCCGCCTTCGGGTACGAGCTAGGACTCATCTAGAGAATATAAAGCCAGAAAATATGAAATGATTAGTGTGTTTTGTTAAATGCGCAGGGGAATATTTGATAGACAGCCCAAATAGACTTTTGAATTGTACCCACCTCTTGAAGTAAACAGTTTAAGAGTTTATTTCAGGCTGAATGAGGATTCGTTGAAATTTGTGAGCACTAACTCGAGTTTTAATTTTCCTCACTTACTGTTTTTTAGTAACATTTCCTTTTTGTATGTGCTTAAAAAAATAGCATCCCGAGATTAAATAAGGAACGTTCAAATCATCCCAAGATTACATAAAGAACGTTAAAATCGAGCCTAAGATGTAGCATCGTAAGTCGTCAAGTGCTAACAGGTTAAGCCCAAGCTTTTTTCCTAAATACTGAAGACATTATAAAAAGAATTTAGCAATGCCAATGGGGTAGCCTAGCCCTGATCCCTATAATGTTGGTTCGAGCCCAGCCCGGCCTAGACTGGGTAGAAAAGGATCTAGGCAGACCTTGGCCATATCCAAAAGAGAGAAATAAAGAGAAAAATGGTCGAGTCAGGCCAGCAGTTTTTGCCAAGGCTTAGGCTGTGATTTTGTGTGAATGAGTTAAGAGAAGCAACTACCATTCGCTCATAGACAAGGCTAGTCTTACCATGCCTATGACCCAACTCTCTCTCATATTTGGATCCAACCCTACTTCTCTTCTCATCTCTACCACAACCTTCCTACCATGGCCCAAACCCTAATGGTGCAGTCCCTAGTGGTGTGGTTCTGTGCAGGCGTGGTGATTGCTCAGAGGGACTGGTTCCTTTTCAATGGCTTTGAGTCTGCGAATTTGAGCTTAAATGGTGCATCCCTTGTGAGGGGCAACGGAGCCCTTCAGCTCACGAACTCGTCGCTCAAGCTCATCAGCCATGCGTTTTACCAACGTCCCTTGAGCTTTAGTAACGATACGTCTTTCATCACGACCTTTGTTTTCGCCATTGTGCCCCAGGTGCCAGGCCAAGGACGCCATGGCCTGGCTTTCACCATTGCCCCCTCTTCCCTTCTACCTGGTGCTCAAATTGGGCAATGGCTTGGCCTCCTCAACAGCACCACCGGCGGCAACTCCTCCAACCATATTTTTCGCTGTAGATGCAGGGCCAAGACTGGGACATAGATGGCAACCATCTGGGCATCGACATCAATAGCCTCGTCTCCAATGCTTCAGAGAGCGCCGCCTACTATTCCAGAGACAACCAGAAACATGCAATCATCTTGGACAATGCGGTGCTGATCCAAGCATGGGTAGGCTATAGAGCTCGCGAAAAGCACATCGATGTTACGATAGCGCCTTTCAGAGTGGACAAGCCTCATTGCCCATTGATCTCCCACACTGTCGACTTGTTGTCGGTCCTCTTACCCTCTATGTATGTTGGCTTCTCCTCTGCAACCAGGAAGCGTGGAAGAGCCCATTACATTCTCGGATGGAGCTTTCGCCTGAATGGGGAAGCCCGACCTTTAGATCTCTCTTGCCTACCTTCTTTCCCTAGACCTGGTGCCGGGTCCAAGCACGCGGAGACCATTCATATTGGGGTCCATATCCGGAACCTTCCTCCTTGCAGTTGCAGTGATCTTGGGGGCATACTTGATTCGGAGGGAAAAGTTCTCTGAGACTCTAGAAGATTGGGAGCGGGATTACCCGCACAGGTTCTCATACAAGGATCTATACCTGGCCACCAAAGGCTTCAAGGACCACGAGGTTTTAGGTTCAGGTGGCTTCAAGGATCTAAAGGTGTGCTTCCAGGAGGGCCTGAGGTTGCAGTGAAGCGAGTATTTCATGGCTCCAAGCGAGTGGTTCGAGAATTCATTGCAGAGGTAGTAAGCCTTGGGCGCTTGCACCACAGGAACCTGGTCCAACTCCAAGGGTGGTGCAAGCGCAAGGATAACCTATTGCTTGTCTGTGATTACATGCCCAATGAAAGCCTCGACCGATTGATATTTCATGGTGATGATGATGAAGAACACGAAAAGCAGCAGCACAGAGCTGTTCTAGGCTGGAAAGAGAGGTACAGGGTATTGCAGGACGTTGCGGCTGCCCAATTGTACCACCACGAGGAGTGGGAGCAAGTGGTGGTGCATAGAGATGTGAAGGCCAGCAATGTCTTACTCGACTTTGGCGCCAGAGCTCACACGCACCTACAAGACAACCACCGAGGCCGACGTGTATGCATACGGTGCATTGATGCTAGATGTGGCCGGCGGTCGTAGGCCCGTCGAGCCTAAGGCCGCAGTTGAAGAGATGCTAATGGTAGATTGGGTGCAGGAGCTCTACAGTGAAGGAAAAATAGCCGACGCCTCGGACCAAAGACTCAATGGGTGGTACATGAAGAGCTTCAAAGACCTTCAATATAGGGATTGCAGATAACAAAAACATAGAAACCAAAAAATGTGAAACAATGGTCCATTGAAATTTTAGTGTTGTATACACAAATAAAACAATAAGAAGTTTGAAAACGAAAAATTGATCAAACTTATATATGCAGAAAGAATGCAACAAAATTCTTAATCAAACTCCAATAATCAAACCTGTCTCTCAATTCCTAGCTGCCTAAATCTTTACTTGTGAGTAAATCTCTCTCATGCTCTTTATAATGATGCTCTTGGTTTAGATAAAATGGCAGTTTTCCACTAGGTTATTAGTATTCTAACACCACCCATTATTTTGAAATACATGGTTGTTTTGAGATATCATTTTTCTAAAATACGTTACTTGTTATTTTTTAGCTAAAATTTTTAACTGAATATGGTGGTGAAATTTATTTATAGAATTTTTTGTTAAATCAATATTTTTAATTAATTCCATCTTTGAGACGCTTATCTCGAAATCAAAATTCAAACTGTCAAATCAATGAAGATAAGGGAGGTTTCAATGAAGCCATAGGGAAGAATTTTTTTAAATTTAGGAAATATAGATTTATATTAGCTTTGTTAGAAAATTATTTTTCAAAGATCTTTTGAAAAATTTGAAGCTCTTTACATATTCTAAAAACCAATTTTTTTTTTTTCAAAAAAAACCATGTTTTGATCTGAGACTTACCAACCATAGACTAGATCTGAACTACGGTTGGGAATAAGACCAGTAACACCATGCTACTGACTGACTAGGGACTTGTCTTAAGTACAAATCGAATGTCACTAACGCATGATCCATAGTAAGAGATTGACACCTTAGATGAACTTTTTTCTTTGGATAATTTAGTGGGGAAGACAGGTTCTACCTATTTTTTAAGTAGATTAAGAGTAAGCTTATTGAAGGTATTAATGGGGTAGTGTTAACGGGTGTAACTACAAAATGTTGATTAGGATGTGGGGTGCTACTTCTGCAACTCCATCCTCTTTTCCAACAAAAAAAAAAAAAAAGAACTTTTGGGTGATGGACTGCAAATGGATGAAACCATAGGAGAAAGAGAAAGATGGAAGAAACGTCCTACCACTCGACTAGAAGCCAAATCGCAGGGGTTCATTTGCACCCCTAAAACGACTTAAGATGCATCAAGGGACTTGAATGATTACCATGGTTTAGGGCAGCCGAAGCGGCGTCATTTTGCCAATGAATGATGAGAAATTGAAAACATGGACACGGTTTTTATGAGTTCATGGGCTCATATATAGAAATACGGGCCCCTTAATAATTATCTTTCAAATAAATGTTGATCTTCAATCCAAGGAATATACAATCACTAACATAGAGATCATTAATGTGCACAAAAAAAAATTTAAAATTAAAAAGATTTCTTTTAGAAGGAAAAATGTTTATATAAGGTGCTAACATTATATTGTAGAAGTAAGGTGCACATCTCAAAAATCATCCTAAAGTGGTGGTTATGATGTTGTAAAGTATGACAATTGATTATCTCGACATTGAGATATATGGATATGAAATATAAAATAGATATCAAGTCCTAAAAATATTACTTCTTGTAACACATTATCTAGATCACCCATTTTCAAGATTTTTGACTACTTACTTATAGACCTGTTTGATTTGAGCCATTTTGGGATCTTTAAATTTCATAAGTAGGGATAAAAAAATTTCCTGCACCAAAACGACCTTTTAAGGCAAATTTTTAAAGTACACCATACTTCCATAGTTTAAGGTAGATAGTTTATACTAATCGCACCTTATCTATGGTTTGGTCTTCTAGGTCTTATGTACCCATCAAGAGGACCCAGACCCAAGTTTGTCAGGTTCCGCAATGAGGGTGCAGAACCAGACTTGTTTGACCCATCTTATCAATCCGACTAATCACCCCTACAGTGTGCAAGTTAAAACCAGTGTTTTAAAACCCGGATTGCAGGGGAATAGTTCACTTACAAATGTGTATCAGATCATTAGATCGATCCAAATTGAATATTCAGAAAATATAAAAAATCAATAAAATAAAGAAAAACATAAAATAAGGCTTTCTAAGGAATGAATTTAGGGGAGACTTGAGAAAATATTATGTAAGCTTAATAAAAGGGAAAACAATGTACAAAAGGAGTTTTAAGGTTATAATGGACACTTGGGAGAGTCCATTCAGGCTCGCCCCTGCAACTTGGTTCGGGCCGGGGCCAAGTTTGTGGTCCGAGCTGAGTTTCCTAACACTTGTTAATAAATAAAATAATGAAAAATCAAAATGCAAAAATACAAGAAGATACCTGAATAATGTGATTCTTAAGGAGAGGGTGATCGAAAGCAGGTTGTTTGTAAATATCGATGCAATCAATTACATCTCCATCACTCTGCAATAACAAATGCCCAAATAATTATAATTATACTTCCCCAAAATTATTTTCATGAAAAAGGTTTGGCGCATCTATGTTAGTATTCGTGCCCTTCCAAAACCCCATCTCAGAGATGCATTTTGGATTTGACAAATTCAGAGGGGGATAACCTCAATCACCATGATCATGAAGCTAAAGAAAAAAAAAGGAATTTAACATTAAAAATACATTATATTACAATTTAAGACAAAAGGTCCAAAAACATTGCTTCAAATAATCGATCTATAAGACCTAGAAATTAAAACTTCATAACCAAGATCATGATGGTCGAGATTATCTTCAATCAATTTTTTTAGCCAAAATCCATCTGGAGATTAAACTCTTTAGAAAACCCCAGAAAATTAAACTTTTCAAAAGAAACGTTGGCAACCATTCGATTACATGAATGGTTTTAACTGCTCTTTTATTGCCAAAGGTAGTTCTTGTGCCTTCCAATCCATGGCCAGAGGACAGTAGAATAATCACTAAAAACTGTATAATTTGGCTCGTAATCCCTCCCATTCTATGCTGCATTCTTCTGCAGAAATCAATATTTCATAATACAAAAAAGATATAGAAAAAGTAATTTAAATTACATTTATATAAATATAAAAGAAAGCAATTTCCATAACTCTAAGCTCTCTTGCACGTTATTTATAAGAAGCTTAAATTGATTTTCCTTAAAGAAATATTAGATTTGATTTACTAAAAACGAAACATGAAATAAATGTTGACAGCCTTTTGATGCTTTATTTGACAAAAGCTCTATCTATTTAAGATTGGACCCAGAGCATTTATTATCACAAAATTTGTTTCTATATAAAGGAAGTTAGTAAAACATGATTTTCAGCATTATTCAGAAATTAATAACAAATTGGCCTCAAAACTAACCTCAATATTCGAGTTGATCGTGACTTATTATATATGTAGACAAAGAGTGTACAGTCAAGAGCCTGTAGAACCAAGTTTCATCATAAAACTCTATTAAAAAAAAAAAAAAAAAAAAGAAAAAAAAAAAGAAGAGAAAGAAAGAAAGACTGGAGGTCATGAAATTTGCAAATTGCACAAAAAGGCGAATATCTTAACTTCTCTCTAGAAATCAACCATGAACCGGTCAAGAGACCCCACAATATATGCCTGGCCCGAAAGCCCTCATAGCGAGGACCGACATGTTTGAGCACGAAGCTTTTCTCCATGAGGTAGGCACCGGAAAATTACCATCTCTTAATTATTTTTTTCATAATTTTACCCAAAAATGATTAATAGCACAAGTTTAGTTTTTGAATAATATGCGACACCCTAAAATCTTTAGTAAGCACTATCAAATGGTATTGGAATGATGCCAAATTTTTAAGTCAACGGTTTTTAGGCATTTACTACTAGTTAGGTGCTTCCAACCCATCAAGTGCCTATTTATGTGGGTTCATTTGTAACTTTGCCACCTTTTCCATGCTCCAAAGGAAATAGTCCAAGGTATCAAAATAACTTCCCTATATCTAGGCCCACATACATCATACTAGCCTAAATTTTTTGGAATATTTATGAGGTTATATTGGATTAAATTTATTCTTATTTTGACACCCATCTATATCCGTTTCATATGTTTTATCCATGTTTGTCTATTAGCTATTCGATCATAAGATCTAGGTTGCAACCGCTCTAGAAATACATGGCTTTTATTTTTGAGGTTAGCCATCATCAGAAAATGAGGACCCACCAAATTTGGGGCAAATATATATGTCTATTTGGGGTTCATTCCATTATCTTCTATATTTTCGATAATTTTTTGTTTTATATGTTACCAGTTTCCTATCAAGGCGGACAATCCTATAATTTTGCATTAGGTAGGCTGCCTTTAGTAGGGAACTATCCCTACCTTTCACCGATATTTTTTTGGAAACAATGATCCTAGATTACCCGCCCCTAGGTTTTAAGTAGGGCTTTGAGTACAAACTTTCCATATATGGCTTGTTAGATCATGTGAGGTAAAAATAAGGGAAAATATCATACAGAACCCTAATTTTCTATTTTATTTCACGGTAGACCCTCCTAATTTTCTTTCAAGCGGCATAAATAAACCGTCAAATAGTTCACCCAACCCCCTCATCCCTTATTTCCCAGTTTTTTCACTTTTGGCTATAAAAACTGACCCCAACAAATTATTTTATTCCGACTTAATCCAAAATCCTTTTTAACCCTCTTTTCCCTTGTTTTCATTTTCACTACAGTAATATCTCTCTCTCTCTACCACGGCAAGGGCTCTCTCTCCATTCACCACAGTGGAGTCCGCTCATTTCTCACGGTAAGTTTCTCTTTCTCTCTCCTCTCTCTCACTCTCTCCCTGCCTCCATTGCTCTCACTGTCTGGTACTCTCTCTCTGCCTTCGAAACCTCCATTTTCTTATAGAAATCAGGGTTCTTGTGTATCTAAATTTTGGACAATCCATTTTCAAAATCTAAAAATATTAAGCACCTAAGAATTTACCGAGGAAGGCACCCATTTGCAGCAGATGCACTTGTTTATGGTCTTAGAGAGAAACACATTCTCAGAGGTTAGAGGGAAACACAATTTCAGATTTAAAGAGAAAAAAACCAATCTATAGTTTTAAAGTGAGAAACATCAGCAAAAGATAGAGAGTGAAATTGGACAAACAGGAAGTAGAGGAACTCGTGAGTAATACAAGAGAGAAAAGAACCCATTACATGGTTTTTTTTGTTGTTGCTATGGGAGATAGAGAGAGAGATGTATTCATGGGTCTTTACTGAAATTCTGATTTTTGCTGTTGCTGTAAGAGAGGTACAATTCATGGGTTTGTATTATTAGTGAGAGAAAGATGAAATTTATGCATAACCTTTTTTCTTGGTTGGAGAGATTGCACTTCATAAGGTGCATTGATGTATAGAAATGAAATATTTAGGGTTTCTTGTGGCAATACATTCACTATCACCAATGACCTAGGGCTTTTGTGCATTTTCTTTAACATTGTAAGTTTAGAACTTTATAAAGATCTGTTCAATATTGATTGATATGCTTCCGCTTTTTCAGTATTTTGTGGCTATTTGTTACAGGCCTTCAGGTTTTTATTCCTTTGTTTCTCTCTATTTTCCTGTTTATTTCTTTGGTTTCAACAGAGCTTTAATCTGCTTTTACAATAGATTTGCTCTTGAAATACCATTTAACCTTTACGTACCTAAAAGTATTTAAAAAACCACAGCCTCTTATTTGTATATTTTTATGCTAAAGTATTTTATTGTTAGTAAATATATACTTCAAAAGGATTCATTTATTCTTGCTTAGGGATATCCCGAATTTGCTTCTACAGGTTTGGGTTTGCTTGACCTGTCTTGCAGAATCATTTGCATCATCTATTGAGAAGGTAGATGAATTACATAACCGTGCTAATAGGTTTAGAATTATATTGTACTAGCGTCAGTGTGGAGGCACCACAAATGCTTTTGTTTGTCAATATTTTGAGCTTAAATTCTCTATAATATGAAATATTAGTTTTGATTTGTTAAGAGGAATGCCTATATGTGATTGTTTGTTATAGCACTCGACTACCATCTAGATTGGTGCATTATGATGTCAAAGCACAATCTTTTTTGACAAAATCTGCTTCTCTCTCACTCTTTCCCTCACACACACACACACAAAATACACTCCTCTCTCTTACACACACCCCATTTCTCTCTCTCCCACTCTCTCTCTCTCTCTCACACACACACACACACATTTGATCACCCACTTCCAATCTGTTGATCAACTCTTCAAATTCAGGGGTGTGTTGGATCAACTCCACAAATTCAGAGAAGGCTATTGTGCTTTGACATCATAATAAATTTAGAGGCGTGTTTTGAATATCATTGAATTCAATTCTGTTTGAATTTTGCTGAACAAAGAAGAAGAATTCGATTGTGTATGCACATGTGTGTGTATACAAGAGTGTGAGAGAGTTTACACAATATAAAAGGAAGTACAAAAACTTCACATAAATTTATGATAGTAGTTACATCAATCGTTTTAAAACAAGTATCTCACAAATCTAAAATAGATTACAGATTAACCTGAGAATCACTAGACAAAGTGATCAGGAATGGCAATGCAGAGAGGGAGTTGCTTACGACAAATGCGTATGTCATCCAACCAAAACAATCTAATAGGAGAGAGAGCGAGAGGTTCGTTAAGTCTCCCCTAAATTCTTCGATGAAGCATCAAGGTAATCAAGGCAGGCAATGAAAATACATTCTTTCAAGTATTATTAGTTGTTTAACGTGATTCACAAAGGTTTAACATGCTTTTTCACATCATTCTTCCAAGACATGCGGCTAGTTCATAACCAACACAAGCTTCTTCAAATATTCCAGAAATAATCCAAATATCAATTCATCCCCATAAATCACGATATGGATCCAACAGGAGCCCTAATATGACCATAAGATCGCATCCATTCCTATTTTTATCATAAATGAATCACCCTTACAAGAGCTAAAAAAACCCTTAATCCGTCATAATCAAACAAGGAATTACACATGTATTATATCCTTCTTTCGCTCAAACAGAATTCAAATAATATATGAATATATCCAGAAAATAAATAATTCAATAATTTTCATGTTTCTTACTCACAGTTATGGCCCAAAAAAGGAGGAAGCAGAAAAGGGGAAAGCCATGGAATCGAGGCGCCTTTGCATAAGTCTTCATCTCTCAAGTCAGAGAGAGTGAATGAGTGTTTGCACTGCGACTCCACTGTGGTGAATGGAGAGAGAGCCCTTGCCATAGTAGAGAGAGAGATATTACCGTAGTGAAAATGAAAACAGGGGAAATGAGGGTTACAAAGAATTTTAGATTGAGACGGAATAAAATAGTTTGTTGGGGTCAATATTTATAGCCAAAAGTGAAAAATCGGGAAAATAAAGGATGAGGGGGTTGGGTGAAATATTTGAGGGTTTATTTATGCCGCTTGAAAGAAAAATAGAAGGAGGGTCTACCGTGAAATAAAATAAAAAATTAAGATTCTGTACGATATTTTCCCTAAAAATAAACCCAAATATATAGATATGCTTTACCTGCATCTACTTTGGAGACTTAAATTTTATAATTAGGGGTGGAAATAGATTGTCAGGTTATCGTGAAGTTTTCCCTATGCTGATTACATTTTTCAAAAAGTTTAAAGGTGTGCCTTACTACGATTGTTTCAAGTGGATACTTAGATTGTATGTGTGTATAAGGCGCACCTCCAGACTATCTCTAAGGATGCAGTTCAGGGCTAGTAAACTATTGTGATGCCCTGAAAATCTATTTTCCACTATAAGTATGAAGATTTAGAGCTTAAAAATATAACAAATAGAGCAGATATATAAACACTTGAAAATATTGAGAATGGATAATGTAGATAATCCATTACAAGATGTACAAATTTTTCATGATTTGGGATTCGTTTTTTGTTTTTCATATCCATACTTCTAAATTGGACAAGTTGATCAATTAGAAGATTTTTAAGCTCTGGATCACCCCTTTCCAAGTTGAGTTCTATACTTAAGAATGGACAATATAGAACTCAAATGCTGAACTACACTTGAGTTCTATACCATGAGAATGACACCGTACAAAACTTTGTTATTTCTTTTTTTTCTATCTTTTGATGAGAAGAACACATACCTAAAATTTCAAGTGATTTGGATTTGTCGAAAAAAAATAAAATTCAAGCATTATCGGACATCTATGATCGTCAAATCAACCCAGATTCAATCTGGGCCGTTGAGCTCATATATTCATATGAGCTAGTAGGCTAATCCTAGCTTTTCCTATACACACACACACACACACACACACACATATATATATATAGATATATATATATATATGGCATCCCTGATTGTCAGATCGGTCCATATTCAATATGGGCCGTTGGGGCATTTAGCTTTTCTGAGCTAGGCTGTACACTTTATCTTTTTCCTATATATATATATATAGAATAGTACTAACTCAC
>NW_006498507.1:533068-563272 GCF_000471905.2 Amborella trichopoda | reverse complement strand
ATATATATGGGAAAAGATGGGATTAACACATTGCTCATATGAATATATGAGCCCAACGATCCAGATTGAATTTGGGCCGATCTGACGATCACGGATATCTGGTAGTGTTCGAATTTTTTTTTTTTTCTAAAATCCAAATCACTTGAAATTTTATGTGTGTGTTCTTCTCATCAAGGTGCACCTAATAAAAATATAAAAAAAATTATCCGTGAAAAGAAAAATGGCCAAAATACCCCTCAAAACATTTACGGAGTATTTTGGTCAAGTTATTTCATGTAAAATAGTTTTTTGATATTTTTGAAGATTCACCTACTTTTGATGAACGCACGCCTAAAATTTTAAGTAATTTCTTCATGGATATCTGGTAGTGTTTGAATTTTATTTTCTTTTTTATAAATCCAAATCATTTGAAAGATGAACAACACATCAATACAGACCCGATAAAACTTGCTCCATTATACCTGCTCAATCACCTAAACCCAACCAATGGTGTAAAAACCAGAGAGTACTATGAAGCTATCCTTATGGAAACAGGATCCATTTCCGTTGTCCACTATTACCAGCAAAACACCAGAGTCATTGCATGCTCAAATATTCAAATCAAAAAACTACTTTCCTATGATGAGTGGGGTTGTAATCCCGCGCAAGGAAAGAAATTGCACAACCCAGATTTCTCTTATAAATACTATAAGTATGCCGAATATATTGAGGCCTGGCATAAGTTCTTTTACTACCAAAATCCAAATAACACACATAGCTGGTACTTACAGTTCCGGCTACCTATTTTTGAAAGATTCCCCACATGGTTCAAAAACTGGTTCTTAGTGTGGGGCTCAACATCTTCAATCTTACCTCCTGCTTTCAAAAAAGTGCAGGAACAATTCGTGGAATACAATAATATTGATAATACCATTGATGCTCACCTCTATTTTATGGCTTTATATCAAATCCCATGGATCATGAAATGGGATTATACAATCTCAGTTAATACTACTGCCGATTATTCTTATATTCCTCGATTGGGCAAAACTATCTCTGTAAAATGGTGGGACATATTCAATATGGATCCCACAACAATCACACCTAAAAGAATACCTCAGCAAACACCTATATACCAGTCAAACCCAAATACTGCCAACACCTCATTTGATTTTCCAACCTATTTAAGAAATATGCTCCAGTCCAACCCCAATGCCTCAAAAGAAGCATTAGAGCAACAAATGAAAGAAATATTTGCTGAAGCCGGAAGAAAACCAGTTTCTTCTGAAGAAACGGTACAATCGTCACCAATACACACCAACCAATACTTGAACCTTCCTGTAGCAGATCCGGATGACGAAACAGATCTAGAAGAAGACGATCCGGATGAATTTAGCCAGAGACCTTGACAACTAGCTATCACCATCATCAGCAGAATATGCCAAAGGATCCTCGGTACTATCCTCAAATAAAGAAAATGCTCTCACCGACATATAGGGCAAAAGAAGAATAGTCTCCACCGACATATATGCCAAAGGAAGAAGAACACGCCAAAAGAAAAAGAATCTCCACCGACAAATACGTCAAAGAAAGCATAGTCAAAAGATGCCTCGTCACAGAAAATCCAAACAAGTTCCTGTAGCCATATGCATAAAAGACAAAAAGAAAACACTGTACAGAGATACTCTCTTTTCTTTTTATTTTTGTCCTTTACCTTTAAGGTTTTATCCTTTTCCTTTCCTGTCCCCCACTCGACTTCCTCCCTTTTGTCCTCTTCCTCTTTTCTTTGCTTCATGAAGAAGCAACCCTCAATTATAAAAGGGCTTCACCCTTCTCAGTTGAGGCAGGGTCACAACTCGCAGCCTCTGCTCTTGTTTCTCTCTACTTCTCTCTGCTTCTCTTTGCTTCTCTCTGCTTCACTCCTCTCTCTCTCATGAGTCTCAGAGTACTGCACCAGCAATCAGAGCTATCCTGACCTTCATAGCTCCATACATCATAAGTCACTTACCAGGTTCTATCCTTCACTTTTCTGTTTTTATAAACACATCATGTGTGACTGCAATATAAACTCTCTCCCTTCGTATTGTCCACAACACTAGAAACTCTTTTCCAGCTACTGTATCTGTACACAGTAAGTCTTCCCAGATTTCGTAGTCTAAATCTTGTTTTAGTTTTAATTTGATTACACTAGTTTGTTTAGCTTATTGCTCCGTAACAGTTTGTTTACCAGCTTAATGCTCTGTAACAGTTTCTTTTCACAGTAGCTTGTTTATACAGTGTTTGTAATATCAATACAGTTGTTTTATTATGCAATTTAAAATGTTGTTCAGTGTAAAAATTGGAGATTTTAATTATGCTCAATGGTTTGTTATTGATATATCTATCATACCCCTCCTCTGCATAATTCTCTTCATTTTAAATTATTATAAAATCCTGCAAGAACTTATGAAATATAATAGTCTCATATTTACATAGTTACTCTAGAATTACTCTAGATCCATAATCACTACCTTATACTCTAAATATTATATAAATAGGATCGGACTGTAGATCCTGGGCGTTTTGGTATCAGAGCCATACAGTGGAACTGTCTAACAGTGGAACTGTGCAAACAGTTAAATTGTAACAAATAACAATTGCTGTTCGTTCTTAAAACAGCAATACTGTTCTTAAACAGTATACTGTAAGAGATAAAAGTTTCATTTTTCTAAGAGAAACCGAATTAAATTTACTCCAAGAAAGTTGGTCCGAGAGTTTAGATAAGAGACGGAAGGAAGTCTATTGCAAAGTACCCGCCAAGGCCAGGAAGAGCCGCTTAGAGGAACACGCTGGACCCTTGATCGTCCAGATTGTCATTATCCGCAACCTACGGATGGCAAATTTAATTAGGAATCTCACAAGTAAGAATGCAACTTCATCTCAAACACTTAGAGTGAAAAATAAGGAACAAATTATAATAAATGACATTGAAGATCACATTCAGAATTGGAATATTCCCAAGGTACCAATAACAAACATTTATCATAAAGGATCATTCAAATTCAAGATGGGTTATGCCATCAAAACAGTAGAAGAAAGTTTATCTGTTACGCAGAATCAAGAAGACTTTCAACTACTCTCGAAAAAAGTAATTGAAAAACATAAGGAAAATCAATATAAATATTTACACATTGGCCTTATTCAAATAGCCGTGAAACCTTTAACCTGACTTGAGTTAAACACCTCAGTGCTTGTATGCCTAAGAGATACAAGACACTATAACTTCACAGATTCACTACTTGAAATGGTTGAATCCAGCCTCTGTAGTGGACCAATATATTTTAACTGTTTTCCAAATTTTTCAGTTTCTTTAACTGATCCAAATATATTAGATATACTATCAATCAATCTAAAAACCCATGGATTCAATATGGTACATGGTTCACAAAATTTAGCTATAGTATACAGAATATGTTATAAAGTAATGAATACCCTTTGTCCTAATATTATGAGAATGGATAAAAAACATCAAACCATATTATTTCAAACATATATGGAAAAATCCCATACTATTGTACCTAAAACAATAAAATGGTCAGATATTGTGTTACCACAGTCTTGGGCATTGCAACATGCAAATCAACCCCAAGAAATACCAAGTCATAATATTCCAAATCAAATTATTGAACATCCAGACGGAAATATTGAAATAAAATTCCAACAAATACAGGATGACATAAATGTGAACAGGAAAAGAAATAAAAAACCAATAATCCCAAGTAGAAAATCTTGTTCTACTACCCCTGATGTCATTATACTTCCTCCTCCTTCTCAAACTTCTTCTTCTCAAACAATACCTTCTTCTGATTTGCAATTCCATGGAATACGAAGAACAACTGATCATGTTGTTCTCCCTACCTATACTCCTGAGCCAAGTGTAGAAGAATTTCAAATACTCACATTACAAATAGAAGATGATACAGAAGAAGAAATACCTATTCACACATATACAGACGAATATATAGCAGCCTATTTAGCTATTAAATTAGAAAGAAAATAGAAGAAAAGTAAAATTAAGCACTTGAAATAATATTATCTTTCTGAAGAAAATACCAATATGAGAAAATGGTATCTTAAAACATTTCAGCCAAGATTAATAGAACTAATGCATAAAAAATATAACAAATATATTAAAACAGAAAAAGAACCAAAAGGATTTTTTATTTGGTTAAAAGATATATGTATCCAATATAATATTATTATTCCTTCATTTGAGAATATTCAAACTTTGGAAGAAAAAACTTATATGAGTACTAATGGAACTACTACTGCTAGTACACATCCTCCTGAAAAGAGTATAATACTTAAAGGAGTCACTCCATCGAATAAAGGAGAACCACCTCAATCTTTATATGATATCATTGCTACTCCATATAAAGTTTTACCCAAAGAACTGGGTAAAAAACAAGAGTTAATACCTCATATTGTAGAACAAAATAATTATACAAATTTGTATATGCAATCTTTAGGAAAACAGGCAGAAAGAATAGAAAGACTAGTGTCAAAGGAAAAACTAACTCCTTCTCCTCCTAAAGCAGTTTTGTTCAAACCACCTCCAGAATTAAATAAAAATAAATTTCATATTGGAGACAATAATAAATCCCTAATGGATCAATTAATAGCCAAACTAGCTCAGCTAGATATTAAAGGAATACCATCTCCCAAACTTACTATTCCTACACCTAACATACTTAGTCCAATACCGGAATCTTCAGATAAATGCAAAGCTAAAATCCCAGAGCAAGAAACCATGATGCTCCAAGAAGAACCAATAATAGAAGATACTATCCAAAATCAAGAACATGCATTTATGGATACCACGCCTATTACTCTACCTGATAATATGAATAGAATAGCCTATGGAAAAAATTGGAAGCCAATTACTGCCCTTCCATATCATAAAAGACCTACACCTGTTGACATCCAACTTGAAGAGGATGCTATACAACAAGTAGTATCATACTCAGGAAGATCAATAGTCAATTGGACAATAGATGGTTTATCTGAATTAAAAATTTTAAATGTCATGAGACATATGACAATGTTTGCCTCTGCAAAAAAAATGGCAGGCAACCCAGATCAAGAGGTTGCAAAAGCAATAGTAAATGGATTTACTGGCTAGTTAAGAGGATGGTGGGATTTTTATGTAGATGATGAAACAAAATAACCAGTCGAGGAACTCCTCGTTCTTTTTCAGCATTTTTATTTACATAAAAAGCTGCACAACTCTAAGGTGAGGAGCTTAGTCTTATTAATTTCTTTGATTGGAGATCATTGATTTCTTTTCGACACATATCAAGTAAGGTAGTATTCATTTGTATTGGTCTAGCTTTTGTAGGTATTTGTTTTTCATCAAAACCTTGTTCATATGGTAAATAAATACTATGCTTCTTTCTTTCCTAGAAAGCATTGGGATGTTCACTACATATAGAAGTTTCTATTTGATGTTGTATTGATTGCATTTTTTGTTGAACCAAAGGGTTTGTATTTGTTCTTCTCGGAATCTATAGATCAACATATTAAACATATCAATACCTTTATACATGCAGTTCAAAATGCTGGATTAGTCGTATCAGCTAAGAAAATTACTTTATTCAAAACCAATATTAGGTTTCTTGGAATATGATTCATCATGGAACAATTATTCCTATAGATAGATCAATACAATTTGCTGATAAATTCCCTGATCAGATACTTGATAAAAAAGAGCTTCAACGATTTTTAGGATGCTTGAATTATGTTGTGATTTTTATCCAAATCTTACTTTAATTATGTTAGTGATTTTTATCCAAATCTTACTTTAGATTTTAAACCTTTATATGATAGACTCAAAAAGAATCCTCCACCATGGACAAATATTCATACTTGTGCAGTACAAATAATCAAACAATTACTCGGGTATACTTCGAAAGCTTGGAATCCCACACAGAAAAATTATTCAATGGTCAAAAAAGAATTATTAGCCATTGTTCATTGTGTCACCAAATTCCAAAGAGATATTTTAAACCAACAGTTTCTTATACGCACTGACTGCAAAGCAGCCAAATATATTTTGCAAAAAGACGTTCAAAATTTAGTTTCCAAACAAATATTTGCTCGCTGGCAGGCTATACTGTCCGCCTTTGATTTCACCATCGAACATCTTCCCGGGTCTTCAAACTCCTTACCTGACTTTTTATATATTCTCCAGCACAATCTAAGTCTGCTTCAAGACCTAATATACCCAGATCTTCATATATTGAACGAGCTTACGTCATGGACATTACTATTGATGAACAACACATCAATACAGACCCGATAAAACTTGCTCCATTATACCTACTCAATCACCTAAACCCAACCAATGGTGTAAAAACCAGAGAGTACTATGAAGCTATCCTTATGGAAACGGGATCCATTTCCGTTGTCCACTATTCCTCGAGATTTACAAATTTGCCGCTTGACTGTGGGGAAGAATGGGAAAAATTCCCCTTGACTATGGGGAAGAATGGGGGCGGGTCTCTGACAAAATTCCTCGAGATTTACAAAAAAGCCCCTGGTCTCTGACGAAATTCCTCAAGATTTACAAAAATGCCCCTTAACTGTGGGGAAGAATGGGGCGGGTCCTGACGCCAGATCCTAACGCTACTCTACTCTTCATTGTAGCTGCCAAATATATGAACATATGAGCTAAAGATTCCACCTAGGAACATATGAGCTAAAGATTCCACCTCCACCTATGAACATATGAGCTAAAGATTCCACCTATATTATCTCTAACGGTTAGGATTCCACCCATGTTACTAGTTGAACATATGAGCCAAAGATTCTACCTATATTACTATTCATTATAGCTGTCAAGCATATGAACATATACAAATTTGGAGGGTCTCTCACGAAATTTCGAAATTCCTCAAGATTTACAAAAATGCTGCCGGTCTCTGACGAAATTCCTTGAGATTTACAAAAGTGCCCCTTGACTAGGGGGAAGAATGGGAAAAATTCCCCTTGACTGTGGGGAAGAATGGGGCGGGTCTCTGACGAAATTCCTTGAGATTTACAAAAATGCCCCATGACTGTGGGGAAGAATGGGGCGGGTCTCTGACGAAATTCCTCGAGATTTACAAAAATGCCCCTTGACTGTGGCGAAGAATGGGGAGGGTCCTGACGCCATGACACCAGATCCTAACGCTACTTTAATGGTTAGGATTTTACCTATATATTACTATTCATTATAGCTGCTAAGCATATGAACATATGAGCCAAAGATTCCACCTATATTACATCTAACGGTTAGGATTCCACCTATATTACTATTCATTATAGTTGAATATATAAGCCAAAGATTCCACCTATATTACTATTTATTATAACTGCGAAGCATATGAACATATACAAATTGGGCGGGTCTCTCGAGATTTATAAAAACGCCCTTGGTCTCTGACGAAATTCCTCGAGATTTATAAAAATGCCTCTTGATTGTGGGGAAGAATGGGGTGGGTCTTTGATGAAATTCCTCGAGATTTACAAAAATTCCCCTTGACTGTGGGGAAGAATAGGGCGGGTTCTGACGTCATGTCGCTAGATCTATTGCCACTTTAACAGTTAGGATTCCACCTATATTACTAATCATTATAGCTGTCAAGCATATGAACATATGAGCCAAAGATTCCATCTATATTACAGTTCATTATAGCTACCAAGTATATGAACAAATACAATTTGGATACAAAATTTGGGAGAGATGGTGACTGGCAAAGATGGTGGCTGGTACGTTTTCAGATCTGAGATCATATGCTCAGGTGGTAAAAGGGAATTCGAAAGCTAATGAGAGAGATAATGAAGTTTTGCAGGCTGACAATATGGTGGAGAAGATCTTTCATTCTAAAAATTCCAGAAGAAATTTGTGCAGCAGGAAGGAAAGTGTTGAACTCCTCGATTATTGGTTTGTTCTCACCTCCATTAAAGAATATCTCAGGCTTGGATAGATGGGCATGCAAGGTATGGAATTTATCTGATGGACCAAAACGTAAATTTCTTTTGGATAATTTTGTGTTCTTTTGGCTTTCTGAAAATGATTGTGGTAATGATATTTTGAAAAGAGACATTGGAGATTCAGAGGTAGTCTTTTAAAAATTCAAGATTGGTCGGCATCTTTAAATTTTTCAAAAACCTTCCCTGAAAACTTCTGGATTACTATGGAGGGTTTGCCAATTCATACTTGGAATTTTGAAGTTTTCAAAAAGATTGCAAACATCTGTGGTAAATTTGTAGAAATAGATGGAATTATGTAATTGATAATATTGGCAGTATTAGAATTAAAATTGAGAGAGTTAAAGGTGTTAGCATTCTTGATAATATGATTCTAAGGCCCAAGGAAATGATTTTCTAATGAAGATTAAGTGTGAAATTTCCATACAGCATGAGAAAAGTCAGAGTGATATTTTACATGTGAGTAATCAGAGCGATAATAAAGATGAGTGGATTGTTGTGAAAAGAAAAGGGGAAATTCCTGAAAATGGTGGTCGGAAGCCATTGGAGCTGCAAGAAAAGCTTCCGATGAGGAAGACGGTGATTAACAGGGGTCCTGGGGGACACATGGAGCAGAAAGAGTGGACAGTTTCAAAAGGGTAAGGAGATAGACGGTGAGATTACCTTGAAAGTGGAAGATCAAGGGCATCGTGATTTTAGTATCAAAGAGGGGCATAATGGTAGTTGGGTTATGAATGAGAAAAAAGTTGTTGGCAGTTGGGAGATAGCAGAAAAGGGTGTTGCAGTGAACTCTGAGTGTGTTAAAGTTGCAGAGAATCTGGGTGCCTGTTACCATATCGTAGGGCTGCCATATGGTTTAAACCCAAACCTTCTAAGACATCAAATGGTAGCGATTGGCATACTCTTTTAGACCTTCCTGCCAGTTGGGCGAAATTTACTTGGTCAAATGGTTGTGTTGTTGACTCTATAATAACAAAATTAGATAGATTTTTTGTTAATTCAGGTTGGGCTGAGTTTTTCCCTCAACGGTCAGTTCGAGCACTTCCGAAATACTCTTCTGATCATGTACCTTTGTTGTGGGAATGTGAATCTTGGAAAGTTGGGAGATGCCATTTCAAGTTTGAAATGGTATGGTTAAAAGATCAATCAATGTCTAAGCTGATAGCAGAAGCTTGGAACAGGAATGATATTCAGGGATGGTCAAAATATATAGCTTACAAAAAGATTCAGAGGGTTAACATGCTTTGGTTGAGTGGAGGAAGAAAAATGTGGGTAATTATAAGTCAATAATGGAATTGATGTTAAGATGAAAATTATGGAATTGGATATAAAATAATGAGAAATAGGGATTATCGAGTTGGAGGATTTAAGAATTAGGAATGAGCAGAATAGTCACCTTCATGAATGGACAAGGGCTGAAGAGATTCATTGGAGGCAACGTTTTAGTGTCTGATGGTTAAAAGAGGGATTCCATCCGTCTGCACCACAACCCGAAATTTAGGGCACGTTTGATAGGTCTGAAAGTATTTTCATTTGAAAATTACGTTATGCACATTTGGTATACGAAAAATACAAAAAGCTATATCAAAGTATAGAAAAAAAAGTGTTTCAAATTTTTAAAGAGAGAAATTATCTCAAAATTTTTATAGAGAGAAACTATCTCAAATTTTAAATTTTAAAGAGAGAACGTATGTCAAAATTTTAGAGCGAGAAACTATATTAAATTTTAGAGAAAAAAAGTATATAATTTTTTTAGAGAAAAACTATCTCAAGATTTTTAGAGGGAGAGACTTACAAATTTTAAGTTTTTCAGAGAGAAAGTATCTGAAAAATTTTAGAGAAAAACTATATCAAATGTATATACAATTTTTAGATAGAGAAACTATTTCAAAGTTTTTAGAGAGAGTGACTATTTCAAATTATAAGTTTTTGAAAGAGAGTATAAAACTTTAGAGAAAAATTTCAAAGAGAAACTATCTCAAAATTTTTACTTTTAGAGAGATAGAGAGAATTTGCAATTCCAAGCAAAAGATACTCCAGGATATCCAAATAGGGAATTTACATTTCTTTGATTTCTACCAATGCGATCAAAACAACATTCAAAATATTTCAGGAAACATCAATTCCAGTCAGTGATTTAAAAAACGAATTGTTGCCCCGGATTGGGCACTTCAAAAACCCATCCGGATCGGTGAATCAGCGATCTGGATAGGGAAACGGCCGACTCAGTCAGATTAAGCTCTAAAACATCCAAAAAATTATTAAAATTAATTATAAATGTTGTCTTTTAGGAATCCAATAAGAATGAGGGTACTCCATTGTTAACTTTCACTTTTTTCATCAATTTGTGAATATTGATATGTTTTTTCTCTGTATAAACTTATGTTAACCATTAAATTTACATCACACATAAGAAAAATCATATAAGTATTATAGATAAAATATATAATCATACATGGACTAATATAAAGAGTAGGTTTAATTGATAAAAAACGGCCATCAAAATTTCAAATTGGCGGAAAGCCCTAATCCCTTTAAAATACCCAAATTATTACAAACTAACTAATTATAATCCAAATTTATTACAATCTGACTAACTATAATGTTATATGCTGAAATTAAAATTGTTGATTTAAATTTTATAACTATTTTATTATACAAATAATAACAAATCTAAAATATTTTGTAATACGATCTAATTTAAAATGTATTATTGAGAATTGTAAGAAAGATAATACATTACATGATTTATAATACAAAAATTAATAAATAAAAAAAAATTGGTTAGAAATTATTATAATGTATACTAATTTTCAAAAGAAAACTTTAATTTTTTAAAATTTTAATTTTTTTAGATTTCTAGAATAAATTTAGTAAAAGATATTGTTAATAGAAAGAGAGAGATTTCAAATGGAATAAATTTCTTTAAAAAAAATAATTTTTGAGATTTATAGAATAAATTTAGTAAAAAATATTGTTAATAGAAAGAGGGATTTCAAAAAAAATAATTTTTTTTTAAAAAAAAATTATTTTCGTCTTATTTTTTAGATTTCTAGAATAAATTTAGTAAAACCGATTGTTAATAGAAAGGGAGAGATTTCAAATGGAATAAATTTATTTTTAAAAAATAATTTTTTAGATTTATAGAATAAATTTAGTAAATAATATTGTTAATAGAAAGAGAGAGATTTCAAAAAAAATAAATTTTTTTTTAAAAAAAAGTTATTTTCTGCTTATTTTTATTTTTAACAAAAATAAAATAAAATGTGTCTAAGGCGAAATCAAACTTGATACGTGAAGGCTCTATCGTAGAAGTGACAACCATTCCGCCACATTTTTCTATATTAATAGTACTTATCCAAATTCCATCGTAATTTAACGCACCATAGGAATTATCCCAAATCCAACGACGAGTTTTAGTTTTGCTTCTATAAATTGCTTTGTAAGTTCCTAAAGGTTTGCGCACATGTGCCCAATGTTGCCATCGACGCACGTCCGATGGGTTACGGTAGTCTTCCACGTGTGAACTACCGAAAATCGGTATTTTGCCACGTGTTAACTCGCTATCGCTATGTCAAGTCACCCAACTTGCTATGTGATGTCCGGTGAGTGACGGTAGTCTTTCACGTGTGAACTATCGAAAATCGGTATTTTGCCACGTGTTAACTCGCTATGTGATGTCCGGCCGGTTCATTCTAGAACCGGGCGGTTAACTCGCTATGTGATGTCCGGCCGGTTCGTTCTAGAACCGGGCGGTTCCCGGTTTTACACGAACGAACCGGCCGGTTCCCCGGTTTTACACGAACGAACCGGCCGGTTCCCAGTTTTACACTAGAATCGGCACGGGGTAACCAATTCGCTATGTGATGTCCGGCCGGTTTTAGAAGATGTCCGGCTGGTTCGTTTTAGAGCCGGACGGTTCTCGGTTTTACACGAACGAACCGGCCAGTTCCTGGTTTTACCTTGGAATCGGCACGGGGTAACCAATTCCCGTGCCGATTCTAGGAATTCTAAGATTGATTTTTTCCAGGATTGAAAAATCCAAGGATCCAAACAAGCCCTAAAGGAGATACCAATAAGAATGGCCAAAAAAAAAAAAAATTATCACGTAATTGCGTCCAAGAATTTCTGCATATTACATGCAAGTGGGGCTTCTACCTCATCCTCCAAAGTTGAAGCCGGTTGTCATTGAAAATTTTATTTCTCTAGTATCCAAGCAACCATTGTTGTCTTGGAATGCGACAATTCCTATGGGACGAGGCCACTTGCCGTCAATGTCTACAACTTGCAAGTTTTTGAAGTAAGCAGCATCCTGTAATTCAACACGGAATAAGCCATTGCCCATCTGAGTAGAGGTGTGATATCCATAAGAATTCGTGATCAGAACTTGCCCGGTCCACACGACCGTCCGGTGTACATTGAAGTTTGTGAAAATGGATTCGGGCCAGTAGTCTATAGGAAAGCCTTGAAATATAAACCACCGGTTCCCGGTGTTCACATCCTGCAAGAGAGAGAGGGTCCTCAAATCTCAGAGGCATGATTGAAATGTCTCAGATCATTTTTAACAACAGTTAGTTTCTTCTGAGTTATAAACTTGTATCCATTATTTAAAGGGTTATGTTAGGGTATTAGTATACACTTGAATCCATTATTTAAAGAGTTATGTTAGGGTATTCGTATATATAGAGAATTTCCTTAATGTACTCAATGTTTTTTGATACTTGATATCTTTACCCTATAATATAGTGATTTTTTGTCTAGAGGTATTTTAGGTCATTAATCAAGGGTAAATATAAATTCTTGATAGAAAAAATATTTATTATCTATGGTAGAGAATGATATTATCTATATGAGGTGTGATATCACCCATATGAAGTATTAATTGTTTTTAACCGTTAGAAATATATGTTCTACCTTCTCTTAATGATGAAAAATACTCTTGTTCAAAAACATTTTTCATAAATAAGGAATTATTTTTTTTAATTCATTTTTTCACTACTACTTGGAGATTATTTTAGTTCTTTGTTGTTTTATTTTACTTTGGCTAATGTTTTTTAGGTTTTTAACTTTTTCTTATATTTTTAATTTATTCAGGCCTTTTGGGCCTCAGGACTCGACCGAATAACTCACCTCAGGCAGAGGCCAAGTCCCTTCTGAGGTGAGTCCCAACATACTGGCCATAATACATAGGCTTTGAATGCCATAGCAAACGCCATGGGACATCGACTACTGAAGTTTATTAATGGGCACTGGAGATGAAGTGTAGATCTCAAATACTTAACATAACCACGATGGCTTTGTATAGAATGTCATTTGTCAATTTCAAAATTGAGTTCTTCCCTTTTCTACATAACCATTACAAAATTGTCATAAACAAAACGAGAAATATGCTTCACTGCCTAACTTGTAGTTTGTGAACTAGAAGGTGTTAAATGCGCAGATAGAATAAAGAAAATACTTTTAGATCGTGATGAACCTTTCGAATTTTTGTTTGTTTTATATTACCCTTATGTTGGAGTTAACGTGATACACCTGTCCACCGATGACTGAAACAGTGGCGATAATGGCCCCCAAGCCTGCCATTGGGTTTGTTTGAATAAAACCTGGACATAAAAAGTTGTAGCACCCAGTGTCCTGAGAACCAACAATCTGATACACATAAATAAAATCATACACATCAACAAGTACCAACAGTCAATGATCGAGTAATATGAAGCTTACCATCCAAGATATAAAGAGGCGGGTCAGGCTGTCCCCACAGAATGATGGATGCACCTGTAGATGTATAAGCTGTAAAACCCATACCAATATCCATATTTGAAGATGAATATGTCCTAAATATACGGACACTGTTTGAGAGTATTAGGCGTAAGTCTTTCAATATCTATTAAGAACATTTAAAATTCTTTTGAGTAAAAATGCTTTCGAAATCCGAATCATTATTGTAAGTGGCCCATCCATTTGCACAATGAATTATCATATATTTCTGTCAAAATATATTTGTTTTAATCGATGGTTTAAAAAACAGATCGGTGTCTCGGATCATGCACTCCAAAAATCCATCTGGATTGATGAATTGGCGATGCGGATCGAGAATCCTCCGACTCAGTCGGATTAAGCTTTAAAAAAATCAAAAAAAATTATTAAAATTCATTATAAATGTTGTCTTTTAGGAATCCAATAAGAAATGAGGGTACTACATTATTAACTTTCATTTTTTTCATCAATTTGTGAATATTGAGACATTCTTTCCCTATATAAACTTATGTTAACCATTAAATTTACATCCAACAAAAGAAAAATTATAGAATTATCATGGATAAAGTATATCAATCATACATAGACTACAATAAAGAGTAGACTAAATCGATGAAAAAATGACCGCTAAAATCTCAAATTGGCAAAAAACCCTAATCCGTTAAAAAACCCCTAAGTTATTACAACCTAACTATAATCCAAAATTATTTCAACCTAACTAATTATAATATTATATACTGAAATTAAAATTATTGGTTAATATTTTATAATTATTTTAGTATACAATAATAACAAATCAAAAATATTTTACAATATCATCTAAATTAAAATGTATTA
Source organism: Amborella trichopoda (assembly GCF_000471905.2). The sequence continues at coordinate 548,689 of NW_006498507.1, read as the reverse complement.
TTGACAACTGTAAGAAAAATAGTACATTACATGAATTATAATACAAAAATTAATAAATAAAATAAAATTTTGGTCATCAATATAGAAATTATTTGAATGCATATCAATTTTCGAAATAACACTTCAATTTTTCAAAATTTTAATGTTTTAAATTGTAAAATAAATTTAGTGAAAAAGATTGTTAATAGAAAGATCGAAATTCAAATGGAATAATTTTTTTAATAATATTATTTTCTGGTTATTTTTTTTTACAACAAAAATAGTATACTACATGATTTATAAAGCAAAAATTTAATAAATAAAATAAAAATTTGGTTATCAATATAAAAATTATTTGAATGCGTACCAATTTTTGAAAATACACTTTAATTTTTCAAAATTATAATTTTTTAGATTCTAGAATGAATTTAGTAAAAAAGATTGTTAATAGAAAAAGAGAAATCATGCAAAAATTAATAAATAAAATAAAAATTTGGTTATTAATATAAAAATTATTTGAATGTGTACCAATTTTCAAAACAACACTTTAATTTTTTTAAACTTTAATTTTTTAGATTCTAGAATAAATTTAGTAAAAAAGATTTTTAATAGAAAGAGAAAATTTCAAATGGAATAATTTTTTTTAAAAAAATCATTATTTTCTTCTTATTTTTTATTTTTTTTACAACAAAAATAAAATAATGTTGCAAGCCCGAGCTGGGGTACAAACTAGAGATGTCCTTCAACTAAGATGAAGCAATAACCGTAAAGCCACATTGTGGCAAGTGTATTAACTTTCCATAGTAATGATACTTATTCAACATCTATTTTAATTTAATACATCTTGTGGGAATAATCCCACATCCAAGAATGAGTATCAAATTTGGTGATATAAATAGTTTCGTGGTACCTCATTAAACGCAAGCGTGAAAATGCGGGGCTGCGATGCTGTAGGGTTGAAGGCTTGCCATGTGTGACTGAGATCTAGAACCGGGCGGTTCCCGGTCTTGCAAAGTTAATTGGTACGGGGATACTGATTCTCGTGCCGACTCGGGCAGACTCACCGGTTTTTTAATTTTTAACTATGGGGTCTTGTTTCTTATTCAATTCATTTTTATTGTGGTTGCCTTCAGTATTGGGAAGAGTGAACTCACATTGATCTGCAGTACTCAAATAAATCTTGATTCGGCTTAATTATGTTTGGCCTCAGAAATGGGCAACTTGTATATCAGCATTTTTATTCAATTCATTTTTATTGTGGTTGCCTTCAGTATTGGGAAGAGTAAACTCACATTGATCCGCAGTACTCAAAGAAATCTGGATTCGGCTTAATTATGTTTGGCCACAGAAATGGGCAACTTGTACATCAGCATTTTTGTGGTTTTTTTCAAAGTGCTGGGGCCATCCAAATGAGCCAAACAACTATGAGCATGTTACTGTCATATGAGCTCTTATAATGCTGAAAATCTAATATCTTGGATCATCAGAATCCGATCGGCTACTGCCTTTCTCCCTCCCTCCCCTTTTTCTCTCTCAAGTTTATAATATGGTTTGTGGGAAACTGCATAAATGATGGCCTGCACGTTTTTGGCTGAACTAATACATTGATAGAAAATGGTGAAACAAATACAATTAGGGCATGTTTGATAGGTAGAAGAGACGGCTTCCAAATCAACCTCTTCCACAACCTTCAAAAGTCATAATTTTCATGGGGCAGTATAGAAGCTGCAGCGTTCAATTTCCAATAACTAGTAGCTCATTCTTTTTTTTTTTTTTTTTTAACATTAATAGCCGGTAGCTCATCATGTTTAACAAACACGATAAGTGCTACAAGACTAAAATCCACAGCTTTTGGCAGCCTCATAATCTAGTAATCAAACAGCTGCAAGAGATTATCATCTTTCTAAAACCTTACAACTCTAGGTCTCCATTCAGCGTCAAGCAATGGGCCTATGAGCTTAAGCATGGTGCAAGTGAACTTGATCGAAACGCCATATTCAGGTTTATGAAGACTGATTTATTTATTAAGCTGAGTGATCGACAAAGAAGAAAAAAGGCAAAAAAGAAAAAGACAACATACTATCCATCCTACTCCAACCATCTCAGTGCCTGCACTATGAGCCCAGTTGAAACCGCACTTAACTCTATAGGAATTTCAAGTTGAGGGATCCAAACACTGCTTTTTTGTATTGCTCGGTAGAAATCTTTGTCCTTCACGTACATTCCAGCATGCTAATTGTGCACAAAAGAGCTTAGAATCAAACAAGAAAAGAAGAAACTTGAATACAAGGGAAATATCAATAAAAAAGTCGAACCATTCATGGCCATTGAATAAACTAATTTAATAATACAATGTTTATTGCTTTGAAATCATTCTACATTGGTGCCTAATTCATTTGGTAGAAAAAAGCCCGAAGAGGTACTCTAAACCTGAACAAAACCCTTATTTTGGGTTTCTGACCTAAACAAGTGAAGACATTCTTGTGATTTGGGCCTTTTAGCCAAATGGATGGACTATATCTGCTTATTTAGGATTCTGAATCTTAAATACATTTTTCATTATAAAAACTTGTTCTGAGTTTAGAATTAGAGCAAGTAGGGGTTTTCATATCTTTAGATTTGGGTGACTTAAGTGGTGCCAAACTACAAAATTGGCCATCCTAGCATTGAGGAGCCACCTGTACCAATGAATTTTATAAAGTAATATTTTTGAGCCCACATCTTTTTTTTTTTTTGGTTATGGACGACTTAACTAAGTACCTATACAATGAGTGACCATGGTGCATATTATTCATGGAAGACATAGTTTTGATAGATGAGACTAGTGCCGGTGTCAATAAAAAAATAGGACTTTGAAGGGATACTCTAGAATCTAAAGGTTTTAAATTAATCAAATTAAGTCATAATATATGAAATGTAAATCCTAATAATATGAATAGAAAAGAGGGACTAGTTAAGGTAAATGGCCAATAAATATTTAAAAGAGGTTATTTTCGATACCTTGGGTCAGTAATCTAAGAGAATGGAGAGATTGAGGAAGATGTCGCTTATAGAATTAGAGTTGAGTAGCCAAAGTGGACATGTGGATTTAGAGTTTTATGTGATTGCCACATATACCAATGAAATTGAATGGTATGTTTTATAGTACAGCTATAAGATCAGTCATACTTCATGAGATAGAATGTTGAGCGGTCAAGAAAACAATATATCCATAGAATGAGTTTAGCTAAGATAAAGAAGTTGAAATGGATAAGCATAACAAGCATCTCGTTCTTGGATATTCGAATCGCCATTCTCGGAGATTCTTTCAATTTCATTGAGTTATTAATACAATAATAAGGTAGGCAAAAAAACTTTTCTTACCCCAATTCATTCTTTCTAAGGAGTCATAATCTAAGAAAATAATAAGTTCTAAGGAATCATAATCAAAGAAAATAATAAGAAAATATATAATCCAAACAATATCCTAATTTGAATGATACATAAAGATCAATTTCTTTATTTTGCGCCAGCAACAACCTACTCCATAGATATCTGGGTGGGCTCGATTGACGAACCAATAACAAGTGCTTATTAGCGTCAAATAAAAAGAGAAATCGCTAACCGGCAAGGCAAGGGTTTTGTTCCTATTACTTGGAGGTTCGAACTCTTTCATCCCAGACTGATATCTCGGTAACAAAAACCATAGGGGGGCTGTATTGGCGAGATCCTTTTCTCTTTAACAACTGTTTAAGAATTATATCTTGGTAACAAAAACCATAGGGGGGTTGTATTGGCAAGATCCAATGGTAAACAGTTGCCGAAAAACCCGTTCGAAAGTTTGAGAACCTTTAGTACCGTACCCTACTCCCAAACCAGCAGCCTTCGCACAAAGCAAGACCGCCTTTGTCCCTTTCTCCATTCAGTCTCCTTTGCTCCAATAGGGTATAAGGCAAAGTGAAAGTGGTTTGTATGCCTACTTACTTGACTAAAGAGAATGAACTTCGTTTCTAGGTTTATGGGTGTAAGTCCAAAGGTTGCGATACGCTAAAAAGAAAGTTATCAACGAGCAAAGCGAGTGATAGCCAAGTCTTGTAAAAGCCCAAGTTGAAAAGGGCTTTGACATTGCTACCACGGACTTGCTTTACTAGGCTGTACAACCACAACACCTAGTAATTAATGAGCATTTTTTATTTTAGGAAGGAGGGAAAATACAAACACTATACCGAATTGGATATACTAACTATACATTATCATTTTTCGCATTCTATTATTATTATATTTTTATTTCAACATGTGAGGATAGCAGGAATCAAATCCGGATATTCTCCTTGGCAAAGAGATACTATAGTACCATAACTATATTTTATTCCTATTTTAATATTCAAATTAAAAAAAAAAAATTCAAATGAAGTATTTAAAATGATAACCTTGTATCTTGTTTTCAACCTCTTCTTCTTTTTTTTTCAATTTTATGTTTCAAACAAATGACACAAGTGCTGCTTCTAACCTTGGATTCTAAGATTAGGGCCCATAAGATTAAACAGAAGAATTTTTATTCTAGATAGTAAAACATACAGGTCCATCCACTATATGATGAGTTTAAACATATTGATCGATTCGAATCATTTATCTTATAAATCATGGAATTCATTCATCTAGATTCCAAGGTTTAAAATTTGTTTGTTTTTGTTGTTGTTTGTTGCACAAAAAAAAAATACTTTTTGGATGCTTTGTAGAACCAGATTACCTAAAGAAAGAGCTTTTACGCTTCCAATAATTTCTACGAATATGCTTTTTTGACTTTTTTGACCTGCGATTGAATGAGTTGGTTTGCTTTGGTTGGGAAGTCAAGTTCCTGTTAACGTGCCTTCGGACTTCCAGACATGGCTAAAAGTATAGTTGCCAAAATCAACATTCCTCAACCATTGAGGAAGATCGGAACAGGTTAAGCAGGAGCATTGGAGAGGCCTCAACCAATTTTTATATCTAATGGATCAACACATTTGACTGATCGAACATTTAGTGTTCTCGTTACGCAACATGACTGAACGCGTTCTGGAGACCACGAATAGACTGCATAAGCACAAAGTGAGGCCTTAAGACACTCGTCAGGTCAACATTAGACAGACTGAACCCGTTGCGCTGTGCAGTGGGGTTCTTGCGGTGCAGGAGGTGCGGGCTTAGCATGAATGGCATTCTTGGTAGGAATAGAATGAGTTTTCTTTTTGGTTACCTTTAATCAAGGGCCAATAATGTTTTCCTGTTATGCGGTCTATGATAGGAAAAAAAGAAAAAAAGACAAACGAATGAACAATGAACATATTTATTTTTTTACCATATATTTTTGAAGTCCATACGTTTGTGTCACAGGACAAGGAAGTCCTTCTGTACTTTCCTCCCAAACGTGCTAACAAAATTGGTGCCGAGATTGTCATTTTCTTAAGTCCTGCATATTGGAATTGTTCCTTTTGGGCACTCTTCGAATTTATTTCTTACTGAGCTCACGACGCTTTCCTCTCTTGAAATCTTAGGCTCTGCTGATGCCTCCTTCGGATACCAGCTGGGCCTCATCTATTTTATCAGAATGGAGAATTAATATCAAAATATACAAGAAATGATTAGTATGTGTGTCGTGTATGAAAATATTCGCGTGTTCCTCTCAAACACAACACTTGGCCATTTGCCGACGTCATAACCACTTTTTAGGTGTTGGGGGGCAAAAAGAGAGCAAAATCCTTTGGTCCTAAGTTTATATGGTTTGGAGCTCAAATATACTTTTGAATGTCTAGATCTGATTTCAGTGTAGTTGAAGATTTGCAGCATTGTTTCAGGAATGTTTTTGAGTGTGACGTGATTAATTGGAGCCTTTTGAGACGTAAACACCTCAAAAGTAGTTTTTTTTGGGGTTTCAACACCTCCAAAGTGGTCCTTTTCCGTCCATTTTAGAGGGTTATTTATATGAAATCAGGAATTCTCAAACTTAGTGGCAATTGTATGGTAATCGTTAGACTAGTTGGACTAGTTTAGCATGAACAAAAAAATTAGTTTAATTGAAAATTAATAAAAAAAATGTGAGGCTTCGTTTGTCAAGAATCAAATTTTGACTTATTGGACTGACTTAACATGTATTAAAAGAAAAATTTATTTAACGTTGTTAAATTAGTCCAACTTCTCAAATCTAGCTCCATATCTAGCAAAAGCCACATTCATTTTAATTAATTTTGAATTAAATATATTTTTTAATTTAGACTAAGCTACGTAAAGAACAAGATGTCAAACTAGTGGGACTAACCAATCCGGTCTGGTCTTGATAGCCAAGGCTATTTATTTATATACCCCAAACTTCGAAAGGAATAAGTGATGAACTTCTCTCTCTCTCCAACATGCATGGGCTTTTCTCTTCAAAGTTGTGTAATCCTACATATCTATTGGCGTGAGAGAGAGCAATCCCATACGTTCTACTGGTTTTCAACTAGAGAGAAAGTGAGAGAGGCATTTTAACAAAAATTAGCAGGCCTATGAAAGAAGGTTTAAATCACTCCAAGGCACACATTACAAACAATTCTTAAGAGATGACTCTTTAAATAATAAAAAAAGTATATTAAAACACCCTCAACTTGGATGTTCTTTTATAATGCTCCTTTGTCGAAAACTCTCGTCACCCATTGCCCTAATCTATATTTTTTCTCATATATCCTAGGTTACCTTTTTAGCTTTATTTACAACAAAAATATATATCTCTCTCTCATCATTTTTTTTGCACTCTAGGCCTACATTCCCATTCATATTTATATATCTCTCTATATATGTAACTGGGTTAATTAGTTTCTCTCTTTAGAGACATGGAGGATAGAGAAAGAAAAAAGGGGAAAGAAAGAGAGAAGCAAATAAACTATGTATATCCTTATAAGAGAAACCAATATTAATGCTTTTAGAGAGAGAGAAACCATCAAATTTATTTATGTTTTTAGAGAGAGAAGGATAAAGATGAATATGATTCGAAAGTAGGCTTAGAGAAGAAAAAAAAAAAAAAGGGAAAGAGAAGGGAAATATGAATATTATTTTGACTTTTATACAAGTCATTAAAAGCGGGCATTTAACTCGTAACTATAACCGGAAAGTAACATGCGGTTAGTGAAAAAAAAAATTGTTTTGGAGTAGTGGGTGAGACAAACTTTATGCGGTTAGTGAAAAAAAAAATTGTTTTGGAGTAGTGGGTGAGACAAACTTTTCAATAGGAGGCATTATGAAGAGAATATCAAACATGGGGGAGGGGGGGATTTTAGTGAGGAAGTAGTTTATATAAGGGCGAGGCCATAAACAATCATTTTCAGACGAACCTCAAAAATTTACTAGAAAAAGTTGTTTTCGTGAAAAAAATAAATTTAAAATTTTGGAAATAGTGCATCTTGTTATGCATTTCTAGATCGTCAATTTTTTAAATTTTCAAGTATTCGTAGATCTGCTCGATCTCTTCCATTTATTGAGCTTTAAATTGATAATTAGAGGTGAAAATGAATTTTATGCCATCACAAATATTTTCAATATTGAAGCATCTTTAAATACTATTTGAAGGTGAGCTTAATTTTGGTTTTTTAGCGCCTCAGCCTTTTGCAAATGACACAATTTTAGAAATTTTTCCAAAATAATAAGATAATGAAAAACTTGTTTTATTTTTGCATTGAAAACATAGTATGAGTTATTTCAAAACAATACAATCGTTATCTTTGTAAAGTAAAATTATGCGTTATAGTCAAAAAAAGTAGTGGATTCAATTCCTTGTTGAAAATGGAGTGCAAATCATGATTAAATGTGGGAATAGTATCTTCCCTTGTTTTCTAATAATTAATGGGAGAGAAGAGCCATATGGATCACGTTACACTTGCACACTCGCATCTGGAAAACTATGATGCACACCGGTGTTCGAAAAATCAAACCGGCTTCAAAAACTAGCCAAGGGTTTGTACAGAGTAATAGGTAAACCAACTGGTCCAACCAGCTTACTCGGGCAAGTCCTAGACGGTTAAAAAATGGGAAAAAAACAAATTATGAAAAAAAAATCTAAAAAAAAATGAAAACTAAGCATGATTAAACAAAACATATCGATATGAAGTTGAAAATTAGTAAAACAAAAGAATTGCATTTTCTAATAATACATCTGTGCCCAGATGTATCTTTTTATTTTTTTTAAACAACAAGGAAAAAAGGTAAAAATATATATTAATGACCAAAACACTTGTCAATCTTTGCCAAAATGATGAAAAACATTCAAAACTGCATTACAAACAAATCCTTTATTTTTTGAGATTTTATATAATTTTTTAATTTTTAAAAATATCCTGCCAGATCACCAAAATCGGTTAAATCAGAATAGGCCCATGATTGGGTTCCAGTCTAACTGGGCGGCTCCGATTTGAACCCCCAATTTTGCAAACGTTGATGTACACTAATTCATCAAAAAGGGCCAAATATTGTTTTGAAAAAGCGATAACTGGTGGTTTTTTTTTTTCCAAAGCAATAAGATTAAATACTAATATAAAAAAATGGACAAACCAACCTGAGTTGTGTGATTCTTGAGGAGAGGATGATCAAAGGCAGGTTGTTTGTAAATATCAATACGATCAAATACATCTCCAAGACTCTGGAACAACAAAAGCCAAAATAACCATAATTAAAGTTAACAAAAAGGATGTTAAAAATCCTAACTTCATGAAATTTAACTTTATAAAAGAAAGCGTGGAATGCATTTGATTACATGGATGGTTTGAGCTGCATTTTTATAGCCAAGGCTAGTTCTCCTGCCTTTGACTCCATGGCCAAAGGATAGTAAAATAATCCCAAGAAACCATATGCTCTGCCTTGTAATCTCACTCATACTATACAATCTTGTTCTGTAAAACTCAAAAATATCATAGTAAAAAAGAACACATCAAAAAAACCAATTTGAACAACATGTTACAAATAGAAAGACATCGCAAAAGGAAATTTGACTAACACTTAAACCAAACCAAAAACTAGTCTTTAGACTGTGATTTTCTTCAAACTTGTGTTGATATTTTGCATCTCTATGTTCACTTTTGACACGGTATTTGTAGGAAGTTTAATCGAAATTTCTTACAGTAAAAAAGGGAGTTGTTTTACCAAAATAAAAAAAATATGAGTTGTAAATGTTTTCCTAAATGGACGGTTTCTTGGAGCTTAATGTACTGTGTATATATGCAATGGCAACGCAGAGCCTTTCCTGCAATAAAAAGTTGTATCAATATGAAGTAAGGCAGCCTCTGTAGATGAGAAGCTCCCTTTCCATAAGGTCCCACTCATAACCTTTATCTATACTATATTATTAAGCGGGAGTTAAGGGGTGGACACGATAAAATGATCCTAATATTATAGAAAGTGTGGGGAACATCACCCCATTTTTGGTTAGAGAGAGTGAGATGTATACCGTCTTTAGAGAGGGACGTGCATGAAAAAGAGATTGGAGAGAGATACATAAAAAAATTAAGGACTAAGAGAGTTTTAGAAGATAGAAAGATTTGTACGACGTGGATGAAAGAGAGATTTGAGAAAGATACATGCAGAGAAAATTAAGGAGACGTGGATGAAAGAGAGATTTGAGAGATACATGTAGAGATAATTAAGGAGTAAGAGATTTTTAGAAGATACAAAATTGATAATGTTATGATTCTTATTAAGGGCAAGCTTTTTATATTTTTCGTACAGCATAAAAGTTCTATCCTCCCCTTATCCAATCGTCCATTTTGAATGGAGGATTAAGATTATCCCAATGATAATATCACGCCTTTGCACTATTTTATTTTTAAAGTTTTTTCTATAAACTATTTTGACACCAAATTTTGGATGTCCATTCCTCTATTAAACTCGCATTAGCGAAAAATATAAAGAAAATATTTTTAATAAAATAAAATGACAAAAATACCCCTAAAAATTTTAATGTGTATTTTGGTCATTGTATTTTATCGAAAAATTATTTTTAATATTTTTTATAGGTGCGCCCCAATGAGAAAATGGCACGTACCAAATTTTATATTCATACAATTTGTATAAAAAAACTACTAGAGAAAAACTTCCTCAGTATTGGTGTAGATTTTCCTTCTCCAATGATATAAAGATTTTAGAGGTGAGAAAGAGAGATTTTTAGAAGATAGATAATCTTTAGAAATAAGTTCTTATTGTATAGTTTTTTTTTTTTTTTTTTTCAATGTTTCCTATTAATATCTTTAGAGAGAGAGAGGCTTCCTAAAAATAATGGTGTAGATTTTCATACACCAATGGTATATATATTTTCCATAATACGTGGTTCAATAATTATGGGAAATCGAACTATTTCGATAGAATAATATTTCAATAGAGCTATAAAGTTTTTTTTCTCCCAATTTAGATAGAGATTTAGGTTTATAAGCCTTGTCACGTGCCTCTCTTAACATCTCATATATGAAAAAAAAAAATGGAATAGCCACTCTCAACTAGATAGGCTATTTCCTTTTTCTCATCTTTTTGATTTTTTAAACAATTTCATTATTTTTTATTTTATTCTTAATATAAATATGATCATCGCAACTTCAGCATTATCTTCAACCAGGCATGTCTTTTATTTTCTTGCCACCAAGTACTTTTCTTCAAATTTCTAATTACGTGTTAATTGAATTTTCTATATGTTAATTTATGTGGTTCAATGGAAGTTAATATACTAGATGACCTATTGATGTGCTAGGGATTACAAGTTGTACTATATATAACAAGGTTGATCTCAATCCAACGACTACTTTTTGGGGAATTTAGGTTATGGACAAATACAAGGCATTCATAGCATACTGTCAAATACCTTGCTCAGTATCAACTTTTACAAGTATCTATAGGAAGAGAAGAAAGGTTATTACCTATTTCTCTACTCTAAAATTTTGTATTTGCATTATTTTCCATGTATTATTTCCAATTTAGTGAAGCTTAACAAAGTTTCAAGGTAATTTGAAGTAATTAACTTTAAATACTTTATTCCTTTATCTCCTTTTCTTTCCATTTTTTTTTCTTTTTGTTTTCTCTTTCAGGTATTCTTTTTAGGAAAAAGTTTATATCAGGATGCAACCTTATAATGTAGAACTACGGATGCACCTTAAACACCCATCGGAAAAGGTAGTTTTAATGTTGAAAAACCCTTTGATTGATCATCTCGACATCGAGATGTATGACCATGAAAAATAAAAAAATTTTAAGTCTCAGAAATAGTGCATTTTACAACATATTATCTACACCGTTTATTTTCAAAATTTTCATATATTTATAGATCTATTTGATTTTAATCATTTTTTAAAATTAAAATTTTATAATCAGATATAAAAATAGATTTTGAGATAATCCTAAGAACATTTTATATCAAAATTATATACCATGATAAAATTTGAAGGTGCACCTTACCTCTACATCTACGGATGCATCTGTATGCCAACTGCACCCTTCTTTCTATTTCGTGAAGATTAAAATAATCCATTATTCTTTAAAGGTACATTGTTGAAATTTTTCTACTATTCATTATTGAATTTCTTACTTCATGTATAAAATAAATTTAAGTGAAAAGTTTTATGCTTCAAAAAAGAATCTAGTACTATTTTTTTCTTGTAGAATTTTGCAGACACAGAGTATGAGAAGAGAGTTTCTTAAGAGTGAATCACATGGAAAAAATGACATTTTTATAGAGCCCCATTTTACTGTAGAAATGGTTACATGCATGTCCTTAATCTTGACTAGAGTGTGGTGCTTATGTATACACACTAAAAAATAAAATTTTTTAAAGAGAGGCAGTTTCGTTGAATGGATGTCGCAACTAGAATGTGATGCTTATGTTTTACGTGTGCGCACACACACACATACATGGAGAGAGAGACATAGATGTCTTATGTTTGTTGGGTTTGTGGCTTTTATACGAATATTTATAAAAATGTTCATTGTATTTTCTATGTACTATTTACTGGATAATTTCACGATTATTTATTTTGTTCCTACGTGCAACGTACGTAAACTAACTAGTTATAATTAAAAGTTGTATATCTGTATAAATGAGGACTTCTTGTGTTTGACACGGTTTATTTTATGTTTCCCCCTCTAATTTCACAAAAAAATCTCAGTAATAAAGCATGGTCAGGATATTTACATAATGGGTTATATATATATATATATATATATATAGGAAAAGTATGTATAGTGAGGCCATTTATCTTTGGTATAAGGTAGCTACAATTAATCTTGACCGTTAGACGTGAATTTGATGGTTGTATTTGTTTTATTAACCAAACTCAAATAACCACTCAAATTTTCTCGAAATTTGTGATGCACCTAAACTATCAAATTTCACATCGGACGGTTAGAAATAATTGAGGCCCTGTTGTACTAAAAGGAAATAGTTCCAATATATACAATTTCATTAGTTATAGGTTTTGTATACAATGAGACTATTTATTTTTATTACAAGGAGGTCACAATCACTCCTACTAATTAAATGCCAAATTGGATGACTTGGGCTAGTCACTGAGTTTGAGAAAATATTATTTGAATTTTATGGTGTTTTAATGATACTCTTTAAACCACCGATTTTAAAATCTGTGGGACAAGTGTGATTGTGACGTCTTTGTACAAAACATAAAAAATCTCTTTGTAGAGTTTCTCTTAGTTATAAGTTATAACCTAGACATTTCTTTTAAGGAAAAGCATAAGTTAAGACTCCATTTTCATCTCCTCTTGTTAACCCTTTGAATCAGTCCCAAATTTGACACATTGGCCATTGTAGTAAAAAAAATCCAATTCTTTAATGAAATGTTACTTTTACTTGTACTAACAAATTTACCATGTCTTTAATGAAATGTTACTTTTACTTGTACTAACAAATTTACCATGCAGAATTGGTCGGTTTTTAAATTTTAACTCGCCTCGAGTCTTCGACTCAGTCCTTTATCAAGCCAAATAACTTTGTCAAGTCTGAGTAAATTCGCTGGTATAGGCCCTATAGGCCTTAAAAGTATAAATAAAAAATTATTAAAATAAAAAAAAATTATAAAAGTAAAACAAAATCTTAAAAAAAGATGAAAAATAAAAAAATAGGGACAGATGACAAGAAAATCTCTAAAATTACCTTTTACTTTTTTTTTTTTAAAAAAAGGCTCGAATTGCATTGAGTATTGGGCTTTCAATGGAACTAGGTCGCAAAGAGTAAAAAATAAAAATAGAATAAGTGTGATTGTGACCTCTTTATACAAAAAGTAAAAGATCTCTTTGTACCCTTTCTCTTAATTATAAGTTATAACCTAGCTATTTCTTTTAAGGAAAAGCATAAGTTAAGGCTGCATTCTCATCTCCTCTCGTTAACCCTTTGAATCAGTCCCAAATTTAACACATTGGCCGTTGTAGTCGAGAAAATCTAATTCTGTAATGAAATGGTACGTGTACTTGTACTAACAAATTTATCATGCAGAATTGGGCGGTTTTTAAATTTTAACTCCCCTTGAGTCTTCGACTCGGCCCTTTTTCAAGCCACATACCTCTGCCAAGTCTGAGTAAATTCACTTGTATAGGCCCAATAGGCTTTACAAGTATAAATAAAAAATTATTACAATAAATAAAATTTATGAAAGTAAAACAAAATCTCAAAAAAGATGAAATTATAAAAATGGGACAGCTCTAAAATTATCTTTTACGTATTTATTTTTAAAAAAAGTGGCCCCAGTTGCATTATTAAGTAAGTGGCCCAAGTTGCATCAACAGTTTCACTTTCAATAAATGCATAATTAAGTATAATCCGAATAATTGAAATGCATATAACACTTTAACGGCAGTGCATAATTCAAAGGATTTCATAAAATACCCTACTGGCGTCCCAAGTAGGTCACCTATATACCCCATCAGCGTTTTGATGGGTCTACTTAATCCCTATCGGCGTCCCAGATAGGTCCACTTAATCCCTGCAGGTCCACTTATATCTCACCGGCGTAACGGATGAGTCCACTTAATCCCTACCGGCATCCCGGATAGGTCCACTTATACCTCACCGACGAACCGGATGAGTCCACTTGCATACTTAAATTATTTCTAAATCTCTTTAAACATTCGAAAGCAGCAAATATCATGTACTCAACATATCACTGAAATCATTATATATGAATTTCACTGACACCATTAATAACAGTCACTTTTAATAACATTTCAACCAATCAAATATTTTGGGCTCAAATTTAGAAAGGTAGCAGTTCGTAAAGACATTGTATCATAATTGCCAATCTAATATGTATAGAAAAACTCTTATAGAAATTCAAGAATACGGAATTATCACAATTTATGGGATGTTAATTTGCAAATAAACATTTCACAACAATGCTATATTCAAATGCAAAAATATCATTTTTCAGATAATAAGGCAGTCATTTGCACATGAAATTTACAATGTCTAAATATTTAAAAACAGTAGAAAGAAATCTCACAATTTTACTAAAAGCAGAAATATCACATTTATTTCTAATAATTTGATAGTATCTAAAATTTTCTAACAATTGACAAGAAAAATAAATAAATTTATTTTTTAAAAAATTTATAGCATTTAAAATTTCTAACATAGGTAAAATATCACAATTTTTATTAAAAAGATTATTTTTCAAGAAAATGAGGTCGTATGCGCATAAAATTTATCGAGCCTAAAATTCATGATAATAAGCAGAAATAATTATTTCATTTTATTTTTTAAAAAAATGGATTATTTTTCGAGACAATAAGGTCACTTACACACAAAACTTATAAAATAAAGATCCTGGACAGAAATATCACTATTTATTAAAAACAGACTATTTTTCAGGAAGACGATGTCACTTACACACAAATATTTGAGAGGGAGCTTCCGATAAAAATTCGGATAGAGAGAGGAGTTCATTGTGTTTCGACCAGAGAGAAAAGTCTCATAAGTTTTCTTAGGTAGGAGTCCTCACCTCTCAGAATTTAAATTCTACTAATATATTATTTTATTATTTTATTACGTTACAGGTGTGAGCGTTAGCTTACGCTTTAAACGCCTAAAGCCCACGTCCTTTAGTGGACATGGCAAGAGTAAGGAAGCAACAAAGCTTTTAAACCAAAAGCTTTTAAAAGTAACGATGGTCCCTAAGGACCATCATGTTCAAACGAATTGTCATGTATTAAAAGTTTCTTTTTTTTTTTTTAAGTTTAAGATTGTTACATTCTTCCCTCCTTAAAGAAATTTAATCCTTTAAATTTATGTACCTGATTACTGAAAAAGATAGGGATATTTTTCTCTGATATCATCTTCTCGTTCCCAAGTCGACTCTTCTCTTGAATGGTACTGCCATAATACACAGACTAAAGGAATCTCCTTCTTACGCAACACCTGTACCCTTCTATCCAATATCAAAATTGGCTGCTCAATGAAGGATAGGTCCTTCCTGATTGGTAAAGGTTCATATTTCAAGATATGAGATGGGTCGGGCTGATATTTTCGTAGTGAAGATACATGAAAGACATTATGGACATTTGCCAATTCGGGGTGGTAAGGCAACTCTATAAGCGACACCTCCAATTTTTTCTAGGATTTCAAATGGTTCGATATAACGTGGGCTCAGCTTTCCTTTCTTACCGAATCTCATAATG
>NW_006498507.1:513842-529925 GCF_000471905.2 Amborella trichopoda | reverse complement strand
AAAAATTCGGCTAGAGAGAGGAGTTCACTGTGTTTCGACCAGAGAGAAAAATCTCATAAGTTTTCTAAGGTAGGAGTCCTTACCTCTTTGAATATAAATTCTACTAATATATTATTTTATTCTTTTATTACGTTACAGGTGTGAGCGTTAGCTTACGCTTTAAACGCCTAAAGCCCACGTCTTTTAGTGGATGTGGCAAGAGCAAGGAAGCAACAAAGCTTTTAAACCAAAAGCTTTTAAAAGTAACGATGGTCTCTAAAGACCATCATGTGCAAAATAATTGTCATGTATTAAAAGTTTCTTCTTTTTTTTTTTGGAAAGTTTAAGATTGTTACAATGGGCTTTTGAATCAGCCAATATAGTTGATGGAAGCTTGGTAAGTTGAACAGATAATGTATTCGCAGTCTTGATAAAATTGTGATAACTTTAAACACTCGTGGGTTCTTATTTAAGGATGTTTCTCTCATACGTGCCATCATCGGGATTGGTTCACCACATATAAGAGCATTGATGGTGGATCAGTTTTGATAGGTAATGATGCAGCTTCCAAGATAATTGGTATTGGGACAATTTCTATGAAGATATATGATGGAGATGTCAGAACCTTGACTGATGTTATACACGTTCCAGATTTGAAGAAAAATCTTATTTCTCTGGGAAGCTTAGACTCCAATAGCTGCAAATTTGTTGGAGAAGGTGGAGTTCTGAAGATTCTTAAAGGCGCTCTTGTTGTGATGAAAGGTAAGAAGATCAGACCGAATTTATATGTGCTGCTTGAGAATCTTATCATAGATAGAGCAGCAATTTTCGTATCTGATGATGGTGATTATGACTTGACTCAGTTGTGGTATATGCGTTTGGTCCACATGAGTGAGAGACCCTTGGCGGAACTTAGCAAACGCTAATTGGTCAATGATGTAAAGAAGTGCAAATTGGACTTCTATGAGCACTGTGTTTATGGTAAGCAGTGTAGGGTGTAGTTTCGCATGTTTGAACATACCACAAAATGTATTCTTGACTATATTCATTTAGATGTTTGGGGCCCTGCATCGGTTGTCCCAAAAGGTGGATCTCTATACTTTGTTTCCTTCATAGATGATTTATCTAAAAACGTGTGAATTTACACATTGAAGAAAAAGACAGATGTATTTAACACATTCAAGCAGTGGAAAACAATGGTCAAAAGACAGAATGGAAAGAAGGTCAAGTGCTTGAGGACTGATATTGGTGGAGAGTACACTTTAGCGGAGTTTGTGAATTTTTGCAAGAGTGAAGGAATTGTTTGTCATTTCAGCACTCTGAAGACGCCACAACAGAATGGAGTTGCTTAGTGCATGAACAAGACACTTCTAGAGAAGGCCTGCAATATATTAAGTAATGCTAGTTTGTCAAAGGACTTTTGAGTCGAGATGGTCAATACGGCATGTTACCTCATCAACAGATCACCATCTACAACAATAGATTACAAAACACCAGAAGAGGTATGGTCCGGTAATCCTGCTGCTTATTCTCATTTAAAAAATTTTAGTTGTCCTGCTTATGTTCATGTGAAGGATAATAAGTTGAGCCCAAGGTCAAAGAACTGTATTTTCCTTGGTTATGCGAATGAGGTTAAGGGCTATAGAATGAGGTGCCCAGAACTTAACTCATCTAAGTTTATTGTCAATTGTGATGTTAAGTTTGATTAATCTGTCATGTTAAAGCACATTCAGAATGGTGTAAAAAAGGAAAATTGCAGCAGTAGTGAGGCAGTTGAGGTGGAATTGAGAACTCTAGAAAATACTCCAAATTTTGTGCCAGAAATTACCTATGAGAGAGTGGAAGAAGATGTTAACCATGAGGAGGTCATTGAATCTACTCCACTTGAGGAAGAGCCTCAGTTTGGAAAAAGAAAGAGAATAAAAAAGCCAGCCGTGCGGTATGATTTTGAGGATATGGTGGCTTATGCATTGGCTGCCACATGCCAAGAGCCATCCACTTTTAAAGAAGCAACACAGGATAGTGACAGTAGCAGGTGGAATGAATCCATAGATGAAGGAATGGCATGTCTTAAGAAGAATCGTACTTGGGTATCTCATGAAGTTGCTTAAAGGTAAAAGAGCCATTGGTTGTAAACACACTTCGATTCGAGTTATAATATCAATGGTTGCATTGTTTGATTTGAAGTTAGAGCAGCTAGATGTCAAGAGTACATTCCTTCATGGAGAGTTAGAAGAACAGATTTATATGACTCAACCAAAAGGGTTTGTTGTTAAAGGAAAGGAGGATCATGTCTACAAGTTGAAGAAGTCATTGTACAGCCTAAAGTAATCTCCTAGGCAGTGGTACAAACGTTTTGATACATTCATGATTAGACACCGGTATGTCAAAAGTAAGTATGACAATTGTGTCTATTTTAAGAGATTTACTGATGGTTCGTTCATCTATTTATTGCTTTATGTGGATGATATACTTATTGCTGCAAAGAATTTTTTAGAACTCAGTAAATTGAAGACTTAGCTTGCCAATGATTTTGAAATGAAAGATTTAGGTTCAGCAAAGAAAATTTTGGGTATGGAGATACGTAGAGATCGAAAGTTGAGTAAATTGTGGCTATCTCAGAAGGAGTACATTGAGAAGGTCATCGCTAGATTCGGGATGGAAAATTCAAAGCCCGTGGGTACTCCTCTTGCTACATATTTCAGATTGTCGGCAGCATTATCTCCAAGTTCAGATGCTGAAAAGGAATACATGTCACATGTTTCCTATGCGAGTACAGTTGAAAGTCTTATGTGCGCAATGGTTTGCACTCGTCCATACATTTATCATGTCGTTATTGTTGTTGGCAAGTATATGGTTAATCTAGGAAAGGAGCATTAACATATGGTAAAATGGATTCTGTGTTACCTAAGGGGTACATCAGATGTGGGTTTGATGTTTGATAAAGATCGCAAGTTTAGTGACAAGGTTGTTGGTTATCTTGATGTTGACTTCACAGGTGATTTGGAATGTAGGCGAACTACTACAGGTTGTGTGTTTATACTTGCAGGAGCTCCAATCAGTTGGAGGTTGATAATACAAACTGTAGTTTCCTTGTCTACGACTGAAGCAGAATACATGGTTGTTACTGAGGCAGCGAAAGAAGCCATTTGGATTAGAGGGCTTGTAAGCAATTTGAGCTTATGACGTGATGGCATTGTTATTTATTGTGACAGTCAGAGTGCAATACATTTGGCGAAGAACCAGGTATATCATGTAAAAACGAAGCATATTGATGTCAGATATCATTTTATTCGTGAGATCATAGCTGAAGGTGATATCTTGCTACTGAAGATTGACACTAAGAAGAATATTGCAGATATGTTGACAAAGCTGGTTCTATTACAAAAGTTCAAGCTATACTTGGACTTGACTAATGTCAGTTCCGTTACAGAAGTTCAAGCTATGCTTGGACTTGACTAATGTCTTGTTAAAGTGAGCACCTGTGGAGGCACGTGTGGAGAAAACGGTCGATGGGAATATCTTTTGGAATTCAAGCCAAGGTGGAGATTTGTTGATTTATCTTGTATTCCAAGATAAGTCTCGGTTAGGTTTCCATATTTTTTTGGGATGTGAATCTTAAATTTTAGGAAACTAATATGTTTTGGATATCTGTCAATTGACAAGAGATAGGGGTGTAAAGACTTTTCCCTTACATGATCTTTTTAAGTTTTCTTTTCATTTGGGTAGAGCCTATTGTTTATTATCTAAGTTTATAGATAAGTCTTAGTTAGATTAGGATGAGGCTTTGAGTGTACTTTGATAGGGGTAAAGTTATTTTTTGATAAAGGTAGGAAAATTGAGATTGGTTTAATGTACTTGTTTTTGGGGCTTTATTCTCGCTATATAAATAGGCTTTTCTAAGAGAGAAAGCATGAGTGGAAAAAGTAGGCCATACGTGGGAGCACTTTTGAGTTTGTCCTCTCTTATTGTGATATATTGTAGAGAGAGAAAGTACATAGAGAAAAATAGAGGGAAAATTTTGGGGGTTTTTGTAGAGAGAGTAAATTGTACAGAAGAAGGTTTTGTGGGAGATTAAGTTCTGGTTTTTTCAAATAAATTGCGCTGTAATTTTATTTATTTGATTTAATGAAAAATATCGAGCGTCTTTGTCCATGAATGTGGTCACAATTGTGACAAACAATGTAAATGCTGGTGTTCTTATTCTGTTATTTATTTCCTGCTTTATTTTTGTTGTTTGTTTTTTGTCGATTTCTTTTTTTTTTTTTTGTTTACATTATTTGCCAAATATCAACCCATCGGGTTTAGAGCTTCCACGCACAACAATTTCAATTCTAGGATATCAAATTTCCGGGCCTACCAGGCTGGGATAGGCTGTTGGTGGGCTTACTTCGGGCCATCCTAGAATAGTTATGGGCTTTCCAAGGCCTCAGGCTGGGCCATGTCCATTGGCAGCCCTACTGATAGGCCACATTTCCAAGAATCACATTATTGATTAATTTTAGCTATCAAAAAGTCCAAGAATTTATCTATATTACATACAAGAGGGACTTCTACCTGGTCCTCCATAGTGGAAGGCCGATACCACCAAAGAAGAGACTGCCTGAGAATCATAGCAATATCTGTTGTCTTTGAATTCGCTCATGCCTTCGGGAAAATCCCACTTGCCAGTACCGTCTCGAACTTGCAAGTTCTTGAAATAAGCAGAGGACTGTTTTTCATCAGGGAAAATGCCACTGCCCATCTGTGTAGCAGTGTGATGTCCACCAGGCCTCGTGTTCAGAACTTGCCCGGCCTACACCACCGTCCCGGCTGCCTGTAAGTTTGTGAACAAGGAAGCAGGCCAGTAGCCTATAGTAATGTTCTCAACTGAATACCACCAGTGCCCGGTGCTTGGGTCCTGCGAGAGAGATAGGGTCTTGAATTGTTGAGAGAGGTTTGAAATGTCTCATCTTTCATTTTTAAGAAGTTTTGTATCACAAAGTAAGGGTATGAATATCTAAATATATTAAGGAAGTACTCCACAAGTACGCTAACAAAACCATCATTTAAAACTTTAAAACTTTAGGGAGAGAGAGGGACGAGCAAAATCAGTGTGACGGGACTCTGCTGAATCTGCTTGAGTCCATGTTGAACTCGCCCGAGTCCAAGTTGGGTGAGTAACATGCGTGAGACCGAGTAACCCCAACCCCAAGTTATGTGTATAAGTCGGGGTAATATAAAAAATAAAAATAAAAAACTTGTCAAAAATGTTGAAATGTTATGTAAATTTTTTATATGGTCAGTATGGGTTTAGCAAATATTACTGAGTGTATTTTGCAGTAATACCTGTTTTTATATTTTTTGGATTTTTAGATATCATGTCCCAAACTGTAAATCAAATTTTCTTGAATGAAAGGTTTATGAGTGGTTCCAACCTTAAAATATAGAATTAAAATGCACCTAAAAAACCCATCGTAAAAGACTGATTTGGAGTTGGAAGACCCTCTAATTGATCATCTCAGCATCAAGATGCCAGAATATATATATAAAAAAATTCCAGTCCCAAAAATAATGCATGTTGCAACACATTATCTAGACCGTCCATTTTCAAGATTTTCATTTGTTTATCGATCTACTTGCTTTGAACTATTTTTGGAGTCCAAACTTTATAATTAGAAATGAAAATGGATTCTAAGGCCATCCATATCAAAGTTATATTTTTGATAAAGTTTGGTGGTGCACCTTACTTTGACTGTTTAGGGTTGCAACCATTTGCAAACCATACCCCTTTCTAAAGGAAAAAGCGCAAATAAGTGGGAGGCCCTTAACAATCAAATTAAGGTGCATGTCAAAAAATTCACTTGAAGATGTTGTCTCAAGGCTAAAAGATCTTCAATCGACCATGTCGACCTCAAGATGTATGGACATGCAAAAAAATAAATTTGAAGTCTTGGAAATAATGCATCTTGTAATGTGTTATCCAGGCCATCAATTTTAAAGATTTTTCAAGTGTTCATAGGTCTTCTCAATCTACAATAATTTTTAATTTTGAAATTTGATAATTAGATATAAGAATAATTTTTCTGGCTTGCTAAAAAGATTTTTTTATACTAAAACACCAAATTATGGTACTATTTAAAGGTGTGCCTTACTTTGATAGTTTAGGGCTTCAGTCTTATACAAACCACACCTTTTTTTAAATTCAATTTTTTCTCTATTTTTTAAAGATTATTTTACCTTCTTAAAGTTGTTTTTTTGTTTATTTTAGTTTTGCTATTTTTTATTTTTTAAAACTTTTTCCTTAATTTATTTACGCGTGTTATTCTTCTACAAGACTGACCCAAATAACTCACCTTCGCCTGGGGCCAAGTCTCGTAGCCAAGGCGAGTCCCGGCATACTGATCCTGATACATAGGCTTTAAATGCTATAGCTTACACCATCGGACATCACAGAGTAGCTGACTTTGTATAGAAAGCCATTTGTCAGTTTCACTGCCCGTTTGTGAACTAGAAGGTGTTAAATTTGCAGATGGAATAAAGAAAATATTTTTAGAATGCAATGGAATTTGTTTGTTTTATATTTTACCTTGTCAATTTGGTAGTAGATGTAATACTCCCGTCCACCGAGAACTGAAACATGTGTGAGATCGGCCCCAAGGCTACCTTTGAGTTTGTTTGAATAAAACCTGGACAGAAAAGGTAGTAGCACCCCGTAGTCTGAGAACCTATACTCTGATACACAAGAATAATCGGCCGATTAACCTTATATACATCAACAACAAATACCAACAGTTGATGATCGAGTGATATGAAGCTTACCATCCAAGATATAAAGAGGCGGGTCCGGTTGTCCCCATAGAGAGATGGATGCACCTATAGATATATAACCTGTCAAACTCATACCAGCACCTTATATATGAAGATGAATATGCCCTAAATATATAAACATTGTTTGCAAGTGATAGAAACAAACCTTTCAATATCTATGAAGAACTTATACAGTTCTTTGAGTAAAAAGGGTTTCGAAACCCAAAACATTATTTTAAGTGTCCCGTCCATCTGTACAATAAATTATAATCTAGGGATTCTTGTTACTTATTCCATTCATTTTTATTGTGGTTGCCTTCAGTGTTGGGAGGAGTAAACTCATATTGATCTGCAATACTGAAGATGGAGTTTTGATTCGGCTTAATTAAGTTCGGCCACAGATATGAGCAATAACACCAGTTTCTATGGTTTTTCTTGCAGTGCTGAGGCCATCCAAAAAACCCAAACAATTTTGAGCATGTTGTTGTCATGTGAGCTTTACAATGGTGTAAAGCTATCATTTTGGGTCATCAGAATCCAAATGGCCCCTGCTTTTTTCCCTTCCTCCCATTTCTCTCTCTCAAGTTCATATTAAGGTTTGTGGGAAACTGCATAAATGATGACGTACACGTCTTCGGCTGAAATATTACTTTGATGATAAATGACAATGGTGTAAAGCTATCATTTTGGGTCATCAGAATCCAAATGGCCCCTGCTTTTTTCCCTCCTCCCATTTCTCTCTCTCAAGTTCATATTAAGGTTTGTGGGAAACTGCATAAATGATGACGTACACGTCTTCGGCTGAAATATTACTTTGATGATAAATGACAAAACGAATACAATTGGGGAGTGATTTCATGCAATAGTTGTATAGTAACAAAATGAAAGAATCTTCCAAACCCATGTTAGAGCCATTTGTTTAACCCAAATTTTAAAATATACACTCTCTTCATTCCAATGAACATCCACAAAAAAAAAGAAAAATTTGAAACACAACCTTGAAATTATTTTTAGGCCAATTAAATACGTAAGAAGCTTAGAATCAAATACGTAAAGAAGAGACTTGAATATATGTGAAATATCAATAAAAAAGTCCAACCATATCTGGCCATTGAATCAACTAATTTAACAATATTGTTTATTGCTTTGAAATCATTTGACATAGGTGCCTAATTCATTTTGGTAGAAAATAGCTGGAACAATGGTTCGAAACCTGAACAAAACCGATGTTTTGGGTTTTTGGGCTAAACAAGCAAAGACATTGCTGTTATTTGGGCCCTTTAGCAAAATTGCCAGAATATACTTGCTTGTTTAGGGTTATGAATCTTGAACTCATTTTTCATTAGAAAATCTTGTTATGAGTTTAGCAATAGAACAGGTGGGGGTCTTTATGCCTTTAGACTTGGGTGACTTAAGTGATGACAAATTACAAAATCTCTTTGTCTTGATTATGGACGAGGTAACTAGGCACCTATAAGATGAGGTACCGTAGTGCATGCTATTCACGAATGACATAGTTTTAATACATGAGACTAGCAGTGGTGTCAATGCAAAAATAGGACTTTGGAGGGATACTCTAGAATCTAAAAGTTTTAAAATTAGTCATATTAAGAAATAATATATGAATTGCAAGTTTTTAATAATATGAGTAGAAAAGAGGAAGTAGTTAAGATTAATGGCCAAGAATTACCTAAAAGAGGTTATTTTCGGTATCTTGTATCAATAATCTAAGAGAATGGAGAGATTGAGGAAGAAGTCGTTTATAGAATTAGAGCTAGGTGGGTGAAGTGGAGATGTGGAGATAGAGTTTTATATTATTGACACATATACCAATGAAACTAAAGGCTAACTTCTCTAAGAAAGCAATAAAACCACCAATGCTTTATGGGATAGAATGTTGGGTGGTCAAGAAATAACATATCCATAGGATGAGTTTAGTTGAGTTAAGGATGTTGAGATGGATTAGTACCAAAAAAAAGAGAGGATAGAATTCAAAATGAATACACTAGAGGGAATTTAGATGTGGCTTCAGTAGGTGATAAGATAAGGGAAAGAAGACTTAGGTGGCCTGGCCATGCGCAGTGTTGACCTAATACAGTACCCAAAAGGACATAAATGAATGCAGTGAGAAAAGATATGTTGACCTATGGTCTTACTGATGATATGGCCCTTGATAGAGCAAAATGACGGAACATGATTCACATAGCCGAGCCCAAATTGGTAGGATAAGACCCGAATGAGGATGATGATGATGTTTAATTTGTTGTTGTAATCTTAATAGTAATTGAGATCTTCTGTGAGGGTTATTTTCCTTATATTTTAAAAGACTTTTCAACAAAAAGACTAATGACAAAAAATGCTGGTTGCATATAATAGAGCTTGCCAAATATAGCACTAGACCAAGAACAAACCGTGAAACCTATTATCTATAGGACACGTTTTAAGATGGATGCTTTATATCTCGGGGACCGCAAATTGTAAAAATGTGGTCCCCGCCATATGAAACAATTTTCCTTAACAATTCCATATGAATTCCATTGAAAGTTTTGTCCTTTCTTTCAACTACCTGGCATATTTGGTTGGAATGGAATGATTTTTATTTTTCATTACTTTTAATGATGGGCCACTAAATGTTTTCCTAAAATGCATTCTATGACTGAAAAAACAAAGAAAAAGAAAAGAAACAAACAAATGAACAATGAAGATATTTATTTATTTTACCTCGGCATTTTGATCTCCATATTTTTCTTTCTATGGAAAAGGAATTCCTTATGTGCCTTTCTCCACAAAAGCCCTAACAAAATCAGGGTCGAAGTTGTTATTTCTTTGAGTCCTGTGTATTGGAATTGTTCCTTCTAGGCATTCTTCGAATTTATTCCGTACTTGAGAGCTCACGATCCTTTCCTCTCTTGAAATCTTAGGATTTGCTGATGCCTCATTCGGATACCAGCTATGTCTCATCTAATGTATCAGAATGGAGAATTAAAATCAAAATATACAAGAAATGATTGGTGTGTGTTCGGTGCGTGAGAATGATCGCGTGTTCCTCTCAAACACGAAACTTGTCATTAGCCGATGTCAAATACACTTTTTAGGTGTTGGGGGACAAAAGTCATAAATTGTTATCTCCAAACCCTTTCTGGTCCTAATTTTATTGGATTTGGATATCAAATATGCCTTTGAATGTCCATATAAAATTTCAGGGTAGTTGAAGATTTGGAGCATTGTTTCTAGACTGTTTTAGAGTGTGAGGTGATTAATTGGAGCCTTTTGGGGCTTAAACACCTCAAAAGTAGTACTTTCGGGGGCTTAACACATTGTAAGTGGTCCTTTGTCGTCCATTTTAGAGGGTTATTTATATGAAATCATGAATTCTCAAACTTAGTGGAAATTGTATGGTAATCGTTGGACTAGTTGAACTAGTTTAGCTCAAAGAAAAAATTAGATTTAATTCAAATTAGTTAAAACAAATATGAGGCTTTCGTTTATCGGGAAGCTAGTTTTGACTAGTTGAACTGACTTAACAAATATTATGAATGGAATATATTCAACCTTTTTAAATCAATCCAATTTCTCAACTCCTGCACCCTATCTGGCAAAAGCCACATTCATTTCAAGTAATTTTGGATTAAATATGTTTTTAACTTTAGACTAAACAACTCAAAGAACAAGTTGTCAAAGTAGTTGGACAAACCAATCCGGTCTAGTCTTGAAAGCAAAGGCTATCTCTCTATGTAACCAAATTCAAAAGAAATGGGAAATGAGCTCTCTCTCTCTCTCTCTCTCCAACATGCATGAGCTTTGACCTTTAAAGTTGCGCAATCCCCAGCATCTCTTGGCTTGAGAGAGAGCAATCCCATGCATCTACTGGTTTTAAGCTAGAGAGAAAGTGAGAGAGGCACTTGAAACAAAAATTATCAGGGCCTCTGAAACAAGGTTTATATTACTCCAAAGCACATATTACATACAATTTTTAGGAGATTAAACTTTAAATAATAAGGAAAATTATTTAAACACCCCCATGTTGGATGTTCTCCTCATAATGTTCCATTGAAAACGCTCGTTCACTCATTGCTGCAACATATTTTTTTTCTCACTCACGCCTGTGTTACTTTTTAACTTTATTTATGATGAAAATACTCTTCTCTCTCTCATTTTTTGCTCTCTAGGCCTACATTCCTATTGATACTCATATATCTCTATAAAAATGTAAGTAGGTTAGTTAGTTTCTCTCTTTAGAGACATAAGGGATAGAGAGAGAAAAAATGGGAAAGAAAGAGAGAGAAACAAATAAACTCATGTGAATCCGTAGATAGAGAAACCAACAAAACCATTCATGCTTTTAGAGAGAGCTTTCGAGAGAGAAACTAAGAAACCTATTCACATTTTTAGAGAAAGAGTTTTAGAGAGAGAAACCAATAAACCTATTTATATTTTTACATAGAAAAAGATAGAGATGAATATGAGTAGAAGGTAGGCTTAGAGGGAGAAAAAAGAGGAAAGAGTGAGAAATATGTATGCTTATTTTGACATTTGTAGGAATCATTAACAACGGGCATTTTCATCAAAAATAGAATTAAAACGTACATTGGGATCACAACAAAAAAAAAATGTTTTGGGTAATGGGTGAGATAGACTCTTCAATTAGGTGGCATTACAAGGAGAACATCAAACCTGGGAAGATTTTAGTGAGGAAAAGCTTTATGTAAGGGTGGGGCCCTAAACAATCATTTAAAGACAGGCCTCAAAAATTCATTGGAATGTCCAAAAATCCTCAGATCAATCATCTTGACTTTAAGATGTTTGGCATGAAAAAGAAATGGATTTAAGTCTTGTACATAGTGCATCTTGTAATGCATTTTCTACCCTATCAATTTTAAAAAATTTCAAAGTATTCTAAGATCTGCTCAATCTCTGCAATTATTTAAGGTTTAAATTTTATAATTAGAACTGAAAATGATTTTTTATGCCATCACAAAGACTTTTAGCACTGAAACAACATCTTTCGATACTATTTGAAGATATGCCTTACTTTGATTGTTTAGCGCCTCAGCTTTTTACAAACAACATCCTTCTAGTAATTTTTTTTCGAAACAATAAGATAGTGAAAAATTTGCTTTATTTTATAGCTAGAAACATAGTATGAGTTATTTCATAAACAATATCATTAACAAATAATAATATTTGAAAAGAAAAATTATACATTATTGTAAAACAATTTAGTGGATTCCAATTCCTTGTTGAAAAATGGAGTGTAAATCACAATTAAATATGGCAATATTTGTTGGGCTTATGTGGCCTTTAAAGGCCTTTTGAGTGTTTGTAAAATGAAATGATATAGTGGAACATGAACTCAGTGGGAGTGTAGTCCCTTGTGGACCAGACTAAGATAACGATGTTTACAAATACTGGATTGTGCTTGACGATCTAGGCCAGTCGGTTGGGAAAAATCCATATTACCTAGGCACAAAGAACAAATCGAGAAGGATTCTAATGGGTTAACCCTTGATAAGGTCAAAGAATATGCCCGGATGAGTGAGCTGAGGGACTGTGTGACCCTTGTGTGTGACGGTGGCCTATAGAGGCGGGGGGCAAAGCCTCATCCATGTGCCATCACACGGCATGCATATCGATAGATCATTTGGGAAAGCCAAAAATCCACCTTTTAGGGTGAAGCGTATACATATGCGAGGTACCCCTATGCACCATAGGAGCTATGGTCATATGAGGTCTAGGTGACCTTGACTGGTCTCTAGGGGAGGACCTAAAATCCACAGACTGGGATTGCAATCCCTTAGCTCATTGGTCGTACTTTGATGACCCGTTAATGAGCCCCTGTTTGGACTGTGGGTCATGGGAAATACTGGGTCGTTCTGATAAAGCAAGTGTGGTCTATAGTCCACAGTTGAAGGTAGAGTGCCCCATGACTCTTGCTTCTTAAACCATATAGATCCTTTTCCCATCCAATTAATTTAATTGTATTTGTTTTATGATGAAAAATTATTTTAAGATTATTATTTTAATTTTTATGAACCCCTGGATATTTTATTTATAATTTTTGGATTTATAAAATTAAAGATATTGATTTTACAATTATTTAAATATTCAAAAAATATTCTAAAATCTTTTTATTAATTTTAAATATATAAAAATATCATGGGGGCCCATTGTGCATATGGGCCAGCCATATTTCTAGAAGGTGGGGCCCATGAGTGCCTCCTATGGGTGGCACACCCCACCCTTATTCTCTTTCCTATTTTTTAGTGATATGGCATGTGGCCATATGGTTGGAAGATATTGACTAAATATTGACTTGATATATCTTTGAAAGATTTTGTGGAAAGATTGAGTAGACTTGTGCTATTTTATAGCATGCACAATATTTTGATTAGATTTAATTTATTTAATTTCTATTGATGGAAAAATGGTTTAAGAAAGGGAGATAATGGTTAATGCACCTTCCATAATGTTGATGACCCAGCTATAGAATGGATGGCTCAAATCTCTCACCTCACAAGTCACCCAAGATCAATGGTTCATATTCAATCTCACAAGAAGAGGTAAGCTAAAGAAAACCCTAAGAAACCCTAATCTTATTCAAAGCCTATAAAAAGTAACTGTCTCTACTCAAAAATCTTTACACCTTATCTCTTGTACCTAATTCACATCTTTCTCTCTCATATCCCATAAAAGGGCACGCCGCACTTAGAATTTCTTTCTCTCTCTTAAGAAAAGATTCTCTCCCTCATAAAAGCCAAAGGGGGCATACACCACTCTCTCATCTTTGTTCTCTCTCTCCCACATTACGAAAGAACCTAAGGGTTTAGGTTATGGAGTTCTTCTCTCTCTTATCTCTCAACTATGGATTTATGGCTAAAGGTTTAAGCGTTTAGCAAAAAGATAATCCATCTCTCTCAAAATAGGTTGTTAAGAGAATTCACCTAGGGTTTGAGTTTGTGATCAAAGAAATTCATGTTCTATTGGTGTGGCTTGACTTAAACTTGCTTTCCCTGTTCAGATTGAAGGTTAATCATTGATCTCGTGTCATCGGATGGTGGTAACTCTGTGTGAGGTGTAATAAGCCCGGTTGAGGTATTCTCTGGCACTCTTCCTTTTGTTTCTTGCAATCTTATCTTTTATTCTCAACCATAGTGTATAGTTGTTTCAATGACGTTAAGTTGATAAAATCTTGATTTTATTGTTATGTGGATTTTATTTTGAAATTTATCTTATTGTAATAAAGACCACCTGTAAGTTATATTTTGCCAAACGAAAGGAGTGAAAAAAAAAAAAAAAAAGAGTAATCCTTAGTAAAAGATCACATAGGTCTTTCTCTCATTGGTATCAGAGCTATTGATACTTGATGTCATTAGTTGTTTTTTCTCTTTATTGAGTTTAGATGAAGCTTGCGAATGAGATATAAGGAAGCTAATGACTTTTGTGGTCAAGAAATACATCTACGGTTAAGAATTATTGAAATACTCCAACACCGAAAAGGCTCTCTGCAGAATGAGTATTCTGGGATATTTTGGAGTAGTGATATGAATAAGATAATGAGGCATTTTTCTATTACATACTTCAGTGATATTTTGTGTCTTTAAGAGTAAGATCAACCTGAAAAATTTCAGTGGGAGATCCTAAGGGAATTGAGATTTATGGAATCATCAATAAAGGGTATCAGTTCTGATCCTGCAAAATCCAAGAACTGTCTATTGAGTTCCGTAATTTTTCCCATCAATCATATGATTTTATTTATTACTGAAATTTTACCGTATCTCACAAAATTGAGTCTACTTTCAAGCAAAAAATGTTTCATTACGAAATTCCTTGTGGTTTGAAAGATATAATCAATTTATTGAAGGGTGCACAAGTATTATTTTCTGCGACAAAAACTATTTTCATGACTTGGAAGTCATCATTTTATTTCTATACTTAACAGAATATTTTATGATCCACACTAAAGTTTTAACTTCCATTTTGAGTCTATTTTCTAATAAAATTTATTTGATAGAGAAATATCTACGGGAAGAGAGGAATACAAATTTTGGATTGAAGAGAGGTCATCCTAAATTTTCTGCAATTTGATATGTTATTCATTTGTCCTACTTAACAAAGTCATATGAGGCTTGTGGAAATATATGTATTATCATTATGTGTCTAATTTCAAACAAAGTTGGTTTGAAATGGAAACTTCATGAGAGTAAAGAGAAAAGACAATTGACTAGATAGTGTTCATCGTGAAATTCTGCAGTATGATTTATTTTGTGACATGAATGTCACTTATTTATTTCTCTGAAGAAAATTATTATTTGAGATTCAAACTATGATGTTGTGATTTTATTTTGAGTCTAGTTTTCATCACTAAAGATTTTAGGAAAAAATTCTTTGAGAATTGAGAGAAACAATTTTTTATTGAGAGGTGCTCAATCTGATTTTATGCTGAGAAAATTACATTGTGACCTAAATGTCACTGAAACGAAGACTCACTATGATATGATTTAGGAATGTAACTGATTATTATTTTATATTTTTGAGTCTATTTCAATACTCAAAAGGATTTAGAGATAAAATTTTTATGAGTTGACGGATATCATATTTTTATCATAGGATGCTCATGTTCTATACCGCAGTAAATTAAAAGATGTGGCATGTTAAGGCACATCCTTGAATTCCCAATATGGAAACCTTTAAGACTCATTTTAAAAGGTTTTATAGTGTACCATGAGTATGGTTTATTATAGTACAACTTCAGAGAGATGTAATGTAGAGTTGGCAAGATAAGACACTTTATATGAAGAGTATTCGATCTGGAAATAACAGAAAGAAGAAGAAATACAATACCTATAAAAGCACCTTGATTTCTTCGAAATGAATGGATATATAGAAAGCTTTGGTGGTAATATAGAAATGCTAAAGATCAGTGGGAGAATCGAAATTGTGATATTTAAAATAATGGGATGAAGAAAAGATTTTTTTTTATAGTATTAGACAAGAGAATCCAAGTGCCGAAGGGATGGACACTTCGTGACATCTGAAATCGATAACCAATATATTTTCCATCAGTTGCGTTCACTTCCAAGTTCACAAAAGTTTGTCAAACAAGTAAAAACAATGAATCAAGATAGCCCAGGTACCACACTACATAGTTTTGAGGTATGAAATTTATCTCACATTACATGGTAAGGTCATATAGGGAAAGATGATTCAATAACTTTGTTTAATATGTTTTGGTTATATTTTGGCTAATTGTTTTATGAATATGTATGGAGTATATGGACATTAAGTGATAAGTACTAACAAATTTGAAAGAGCCAG
>NW_006498507.1:492133-513822 GCF_000471905.2 Amborella trichopoda | reverse complement strand
TTTATAAAAATCATTTTAAACTATCATACTATTATATAACTATTGCTTATATATATATATATACCAAGTCAAATTTTTTTATTAAAAAGAAAAACATTTTGTTTTGAAGTATTTATAAAAGTGGGAGAAAAACTATCATGCACCTTTTTTTAAATACCTATATGCTTTGAACCATGTTTCTAGTTAATTAGAATCCTCGATTACCTAAGACTTTGAACCGTAGGGAATGTTGTAGGATGCCATCGTGCTAGGCTTCCTTGACACATGTTATGTTGATTAGATAACTTGGTTTGTATGAATTTACTACCAAGATGTCTTGTGTGGTTGAACCTTTGTGGTTCATGAAGGTTTTTGCATATTGTGAAACCAACGGGTATTGAATTACATATTGCATGAGACTTGATATGCTACCTCATGGTATATGTATAAGAATGTGGAGAATGTATATGTTGTATATGCAATAATTGAGTGGGAGCTGCTACAATCCCCTTTTTTTTAGCTGCTTGGATATTCAGATATACAGGTGCAAGCTATCTCACAGATCTAGATGATGCGAAGTCTACATCTGAATATGTGTTTATGCTTGGAGGGGGTGCAGTTTCTTATAAATCAAAGAAACAAGATGTGACGAAATTGTCCACCATGGAGGCAGAGTATGTGGATTGTTGTTTGGTGATCGAAGAGGCCGTATTAATTAATAAATTTCTTAATCAACTTTGATTTTCACCTCGTGCGTTGTGAGGCAGTAAGAATTTTCTACAACACCACGGCGGCGATATGCGTGACAAAGGAGACACGATTCCATAAGAACTCCAAGCATATAAAACCATATTTTTATCACTTGAGAAATGAGGTGAGATTGATAAATATCGAGATCAAGATAAACTAAATATTTCAGTGGGAGCACTTGCTAGTATTTGACATGCTAGATGGAACAACAGACAATAATGTTGTTCACTCATGGAACTCAAATGTGTGGTGTTGATTGTATGGCTACAAAAGGGAGCAGCTTATTTGAAAAACACTTTTTGAACCTATGAACATACGACCCCATGCGATGAGGGTACGTGATGGTCTTCTGTGACAATAAGTCAATGATTCATGATGCGATGTGAAGGATGAGCTACGACCACTTTTGGGATGAGATCCGAGCAGCAAAGAGAAAAAGGTGTTGCCGCTATAAATCCTTTTGTGAAATGATTGATGGCGAAAGCCATGATTAATGTATTGAGAGAATAAGTAAAAATTCTTGAGAGAGATTGTAATTGGGAGGGAGAGATGGGAATGAGAGAAAGTGAGAAAGAGAGCATGTAAGTCCTTCAAAGGCCAAATGGGAGATGTTGGGTTTATGTGGCCTTTAAAAGCCATATGAGTACTTGTAAAATGAAATGATATAGTGGAATATGAACTATGTGGGAGTGTGGTTCATTGTAGACCATACTAAGAAAACGATATTTACAGATACCAGACTGTGCTTGACGATTTAGGCCAGTCGGTTGGGAAAAACTCATGTTACCTGGGCATAAAAAACAAACCTAGAAGAGTTCTAATGGGTTAACCCTTGATGAGGTCAGATAATATACCTGGATGAGTGAGTCAAGAGACTGTGTGACCCTTGTGTATGATGGTGGCCTACAGACATAGGGGCCAAAGTCCCATCCATGTGCCATCACACGACATGTATCTCGATAGATTGTTCGGGAAAGCCAAAAATCTATCTTTTAGAGTGAAGCGTGTGCATGTGCGCGAGATACCCCTATTCACCATAGGAGCTATGGTCGCATCAGGTCTAGGTGACCTTGACTCATATCCAAGACCTGAAATTCATGGACTGGGATTGCAATCTCTTGGCTCATCACCTAGACTTTGGTGACCTGCTAATGAGCCGTTGCTTGGATTGTGGGCCATGGGAAACACTGGGTCGGTCTGATAAAGAAAGTGTGGTCTGTTGTCTACAGTTGAAGGTAGAGTGCCACATGAAAATTATTTTAGGATTATTATTTGAATTTTTATGAACCCTTGGATATTTTATTTATAATTTTTGGATTTATAAAATTAAATATATTGATTTTACAATTGTTTAAATATTCAAATAATATTCTAAAATCCTTTTATTAATTTTAAATATATAAAAATATCATGAGGGCTCATTGTGCATATGGGCCTACCATATTTCTAGAAGGTGGGGGCCATGAGTGCCTCCCTTGGGTGGCACGCCCTACCCTTATTCTCTTTCAAACTAGGTTGCTAAGAGAATTCACCTAGGGTTTGAGTTTGTGATAAAAGGGATTCATGTTCTATTGGTGTGGCTTGGCCTAAACTTACTTTCCCTGTTGAGATTGGACGTTGATCATTGATCCCACGGTATCGAATGGTGGTGACTCGGTGTGGGGTGTAATAAGCCGGTTGAGGTAATCTCCAACACCCTTCTTTTTGTTTCTTGCAATCTTATCTTTTATTCTTAAGCATAGTGCATAGTTGTTTCAAGGACATCAAGTTGTTGAAATCTTGATTTTATTGTTATGTTGATTTTATTTTGAAATTTATCTCATTGTAATAAAGACCACTTGTAAGTTATCATTTGCCAAAAGAAAAAGGTAAAGAAAAAAAAAAAATAAATTATTCTCCGGTAAAAGATCACATAGGCCTTTATTTCAATATCATCTTCTATAGTGTTCTAAGAACTAAGTGTGGAGAAGAATCATATGGAGCACTTTACACTTGCACACTCGCATCTAGAGAGCTATGATGCACTCATTAATCAGAAAGGGCCAGACGTTATCATGAGAAGGCAACAACAGCTAAGATTAAAAACTAATATGAAAACATAGACAAACAAACCTGAATAGTGTGATTCTTGAGGAGAGGATGATCAAAGGCAGGTTGCTTATAAATATCGACGCAATCAAGTACATCTCCATCACTCTGCATCGACAAAAGCCAAAACAGCCATAATCAAAACTTGACAAAAAAAATATATTAGAAATTCTAACTTCATGAAATTTAACTTTACATAAGAAAGCGTGATTACATGGATGGTTTTAACTGCATTTTCATAGCCAAAACCAATTCTTCTGCCTTTGACTCCAAGGCCAAAGGATAGTAAAATAAGCGCAAAAAACCATATGTAATGTCCCCCGTACCCTGCAATCTTGTTATGCAAAAGTCAAAATATCATCGTACAGAAAGAACACATCAACAAACCAATTTGAATGACATTCACACAAATAGAGACATTGCAGAAAAATATTTTGACTAAGACTTATCACCAAACCAAAGACTAGACTTTAACCTGTCAGTTTCTTCAACCTTGTGTTGATACTCTGCAAGTCTATGTTCTCTTTTGACAGGGTATTTAAAGGTAGCTTAAATTAAAATTTCTTATAGAAAAAATGAGAGTTGTTTTACTCAAAACAAATAATGAGATGTACATGTTATCCTAAATGCACGGCTTCTTGGAGCTTAATGTACAGTGTCTATACATGAATGAGAATCTCCTCTCACGATAAGGCCCGACTCAGAGCCTTTATTATAATTAAAAGTTGTATTTCTATTTAAAGGAGCACTTCCTCTATTTGACAAGGTTTATCTTATCTTTATATCTATTTAAAGGAGCACTTCCTCTATTTGACAAGGTTTATCTTATCTTTATATCTATTTAAAGGAGCACTTCCTCTATTTGACAAGGTTCACTTCCTCTATTTGACAAGGTTTATCTTATCTTTTACATAATGGACTACAAATCTCTCTTTTTCTCTTTTTTTCACGAACGGAAAAGTATATACAATGGACCTTTGGTAAAGGGGGTCACTATTAATCTTGATCATTAGATGTGAAATTTAATGGCCGCATTGATTCCATTGACCAAGCTCAAAGTTTTAAAAAAAATAAAAACTTTTCGAACTTTGTGATACCCAAGCTATCAGATTTCACATTGGATAGTTAAAAATAATTGTCACCCCCTTGTTTTAAAGGAAAATGATCTCATTATCTACAATTCCATTATTTATAAATTAGCTATTTCTTTTAAGTAAAGGGGAATGAGTATACTTCAAGACTACATTTTCATCTTCTCTAGCTAAACCTTTGAACCAGTCTCCAATTTCACCAAATTTGCAATTGTAGTCAAGAAAATCCAATTCTTTAATGAAATATTATTTTTATGGGATTATCTACAAATAGACCATTTACCTTTTGTACAAGGAGGTCACAATCATTCTTATTCATTGGATTTCAAAATTGGTGGATGTAATAGTGTCATTAATTAGGCACAAAGTTCAAAAAACAAATATTTCCCGGCCTTCATGACTCACTCGAAACCATCCAATTTGACATTTCATGAGTGTGAATAGTTGTCACCCCCTTGTACAAAAGATACATGGTTTCTTTGTAGACAATCCCTATTTTTATTCTTACTATAAAAGTTACATCAACATAGGTATAGAATTAGTTGTTTTCCCTATTTTTATTCTTACTAACAAAGTTACATCAATATCTGTGTAGAAGTAGTTGTTTTTAAACTCGCCTCGAGTCTTCGACTCAGCCTTTTTCCAAGCCAAAGAAATAGGGTCCAAAAGGCCTTTAAAATAAAAATAAAAGTACTAAAAATAAAATAAATTTTAACGTAAAAGATAACCAAAGACAACATAAAATGTTATATATATATATATATATATATAACACATGGATTTAAAAAATGATTTATGTTTGAAGGCAATAAAAAAGAAATCCAAAAAAAGATGAACGTATAAAAATGGGGCATGTGACAAGGAAAATTCCAAAAATATATTTCAGTTTTTTTTTTGTTTTTTGAGTAAACGAAACATTACAAAAAAAGCAAAGAAGGGACAAAGAAGAAAAGATAGTAGAAGAGAAAGAAAGAGAGTAGAGGGAGAGAGAATAAGGAAAAAACAAAGCAGAGAGACAAGAGGGCCTTAGTGGCTAGTTTAGTGAGGTTGTCAGCATCTTCGTTCTTGTTGATATGAAAGAAGGTCAACTCCCTGCCTTGTGTAGATAAGAGGATTCATCCATTATAGAGGTCAGGCGCCATGGGACAAGTCTTGGGTGAGCACACTAATTGAATACGTTTGCTGAATCTCCCTCGATGATGACGCGAACATGGTCTTCCTGAAGCTTAAGGAATCCTTCTTTAACCGCCATCAATTCTGCCTCATGAATGTCGATTAAATCAAGTTGTCCACTGTACATAAAAATGACATTCGTATGTGAATCCCTGAGAATGCCTCCATAGCATGTTTTTTTAGTTTCTGAATTAACGCTTTCATCAAAGTTCAGTTTGAGCCATCCCTTCGGAGGTGGTTTTCACTTCACTGATTTCACTACTTTCTTTTATAGATATTGAGGAGGACAACAAAGTTCAATGAGAAGAATTCTTTGAGGTAGCCATTTAGGTTTAGATAGGCTTGTGCATGAGAAACATCTGCTGGTTCTTTTTAGAGGCCCTCAAACACTCTAGAATTCCTCTCCTTCCATAAAGACCAAAGCAATGCAGCAATTAAGGTTCTCCACAGATGGATTCTAGTCTTGGGGAATGGTAGGCTTATAATAAAGGCAAACAAATGGTGGTTGTTTTCAGGTATCAACCATTGCGATCTGGAAATGCTTAGGACCTATTCCGTAAGGATGAAGCAAAGGGAGATTGGAGGAACATATGGTTATTGTTTTCTGCAACCTGTTTGCAAAAATATGCAAACACTGAGTAGAATTTTCCCGCTCTTGTGGCGTTGCTTTCCAGTCGACACTTTATCCTATTCCAGAAGCCAACAGAATGCTCTAACCCTTCTGGGGGCCTTAATGGCCTAAAGTTTGTATTTTGATTGTTCATCTCGATAATTCTATCGAAGTTGATCCCCTGTTACAAAGACATAATAGAGAAAAGGTTAGTTTTGTAGAGAGAGAAAGGACCTAGACTTACAAAGATGCCTCCTACGGCACGCGGATTGTATTTTTTCTGGTTTTTTAGAGAGAGAAAGTGAAAATTCTCTGCTGATTTTGAAAGAGAAGGGGTTTCTATGGGGTGGTATGAGAGAAAAAGCTCTTATGTTCTGAATAGGATAAAGAAGACCACACTTTCCTTTGAAAAAATTCAAGTCTTACTTGAATTGTTTTGGATGGTAACTTTTGCCCTCATACGGCATTAATTTTTTCTTTTAATTTAAAAATCTAGTAAAATCAAGCAGTTGTCCAAACAGGTCAAAATTCATTTCAAAAGATTTTTGGATAAAAAAATATTTCAATTTTGGGTCGTCCAAACTGGCATTAAACTCTCCCTTTTTCTATTTTTATTTTTGGAATTACTATGTTTCGTAGAGAATATCTTTTATTTGGGAATACGTTAGTAAGAAATTTTTTTATGACTTTGGTAACTTTTTTACAAAAGAAAACTTGGTTATTTGGAAAATCAACAAAGAACTCATAAATATTTTCTTAGATGTATGTTATTGGAATTTTTAAAAGATAATATAGAATTGCGTAACCTATAAAAAGTTATCATTTAGTGATCTTTATCTAATCTAAATTTAATAAATTGTCTTCTGATCAAATTTTAAAATTTCAAAGAGAGGTTTAAAAAATTGAGTCCAGGAATACGGAAGTTTGTTGAGAAAGTGTTTATAAACAAATATAAATGAGCATTTCTTACCACTCCTTTAAAAATATTGTATTTTCCCGGTCTTTAAAAGAAAAAAAAAAAACGAATTTTTAAAAGGTATTGCCCGGATTTTTGAAAAATACACATTTGAAACGACGATTCGCTAGCACTGGAATAAAAACTGTTCTTAACATACTTTTGAGTTTTTACAGCCAAACAGTTTATGGATGCAATAAATTAAAATAGTTAGTTTTTTTAGTTCAACATGAGAAAAGTCGTAACTCTTTTTTTATGATAACAATTTAAAAATCATGTATCCAAACTAGCCTTAAATCATTTTTTAATTTTTTTAGTTCAAACTTGGTATGTTATATTTCTCATTATCATGAAACTATAAAAAATATGTATAAATTAAAAAATAAAATATTTACCAAAATTCCCTTAGATTTTGTTAGGGTATTTAGTTCATTTATTGTTATTTTATTATTATTTAATTTTTTATGTGTATAATGGCGAAATTTACGAACATCGCATATTTGATCTTAATTTTATATATAATAACAGCGTTAAACTCGATAAGCCTTCTACACTCTACAAATAAATCACTGTAGAAGGCTTGAATGTGAAATATGAAATATATGAGTATTTTCAAATTCTATAGATTTTCTCCATGCTTGGAAGACAACGGTTACCAAAAGCCTCACCTAATATATGATATCTCTTTTGGTGGTATTGTCGTCTGAATTGGTTACGAAAAGCTTTACGTACTGTATGATCTCTAAAGGCAATACAAGCAGTGTTGTCAAAATTCACTTCGTTTTGCTCAAAGAGGGTGAAGCTTTCAGATTTTAGGCCTGTGAAGCCAGGTGCCGATGCTTAGATCAGATTCGTGTTTGCTTCGGGACTATTCAGTCGAAGCTTCGGGCTCTTCAGCCGAAGATAATAAATATCTATAAAAAAGTTTTTTATTTTAATTTTTTTATTTATATATAAAAATCTAATTTATTTATATATATATATATATATATTAAAAAAAAATCCAAAGTTTTTCCCCGAATAGGCCGAAGTACCGCATTGTTTCATTTTTCTTACCAAACTGAAGAAGGCTCCAAAGTGAATCTAACAACATTGGATACCAATAAGAATGATTATCAATGTGATCTCTAACAATGTTCTCTCTTTGCTAAAGAGAATTATTTTGTAACGAATTGAAATTGGGTTTGCTAACTCCTACACTATTTTCTCTATCTAAAATTTTCTCTCTCTTTGTTAAAGAGAAACTTGTCTTGCATCACTTGTTTTCCTTTCTTTTTTTGCTGAATACTTGTTTCTCTCTCTTACTTAAGTGGTGAATTGTCTTAAAAGGGAAATATTTCAAGAGTTTATCGTCATTTTCAAACATTTGTGGATGCTTTGCTGAAGAGACAAAGAGAGAGAGAGCCTTTTTAGTAACCTTTGTTGGTGGGAGAGATGCGCTACTGAGTTGGTGTTTGAAAAAGGAGAAAGACTCATCATGGAGGAAACAACAGAGAGAGAGAGGGACTAATAAGAATGCAATCCAAACAGTATACACTATATTCCAGATAATTTGCATAATGTAGATAGTGAATTTGTATTTTTCTAGTTTCTACTGGATGCAATCCAAACAGCATACACTGTATTTAAGGAAATGTCAGTAAATACCAATTCCATAGCACATTTTTCTACCTGATCGAAAAATCCAGGAACTAAATAGGCCCTTTAAAGGAAATACGAGTAAAAAAGATAACAAAAAAAAAAAGAAAAAAAAAGAAAAAAAAAAAGAAAAAGAAAAACAAGTATGGTTATCACAATACTGATTATTGTTTATTTGAAAATTATGAGAATGTAGAAGTCCAAAAATTTCTCCATATTACATACAAGTGGAACTTCTACCTGGTCCTCCAAAGTGGAACGCGTTTATCAGTGAAAAAGTTGTTGACTTAGAATCATAGCAACCTCGGTTGTCTTGGAATGCGGCAACGCCTATGGGACCAGCCCACTTGCCATCAGCATCTACAACTTCCAAATCCTTGAATATAGCAGCCTCCTGTTTCTCATCAGGGAAAATGCCATTCCCCATCTTTGTTGCGGTGTGATGTCCACCAGGCTTGGTGTTCAGAACTTGCCCCGCCCACACGACCCGCTGGGCTACCTGTAAGTTTGTGAACATGGATGCCGGCCAGTAGCCTATAGAAAGGTTTTCTGCTGAAAACCACCAGTTCCCGGTGTTCTTGTCCTGAGAGAGAGAGAGAGAGGGTCCTCAAATCTCTGAGACATGTTTGAGATGTCTCATCGCAGTCACTTTATTCTGAGTTACACACTTGACTCCATTATTTAAAGGGTTTTGTTAGGATAAATTCTGTATATAGAGTATTTTTTTATTGTAGTCAATATTTTTTGATACATGTTGCCCTTACCTTATAATGTTGTAGGTTTTTATCTAAAGGTAATTTAAGCTATTACTTAAAGTAGAAACAGGTTTTTATCTAAAGGTAATTTAAGCTATTACTTAAAGTAGAAACTTTTGGTAGAAAGGAAAAATGTTTATTAATTATAGTGGAGAACGATCTCCCACATGGAGTATTAATTATTCTTAATCATTAATAGAATTTTGGTACTTTTTTATAAAATTTTTAATTCGAC
Source organism: Amborella trichopoda (assembly GCF_000471905.2). The sequence goes on along the minus strand of NW_006498507.1, from coordinate 504,548 downwards.
ACCTCTTAATGATGAAAAAATTCTCTAGCTCAAAAAATTTTGTCTCATAAAGTAAAGGCAACGAATATAAAAAAATATTGAGTATATTAAAGAAATACTCCATGAGTACAAGTATCTTAACAAGACCCTTATTTAGAACTTTAGAGAGAGATAGCCAAAAAAAGGACAATCAATGTGTCGGGACTCTCCTAAGTCCAAGTTGACTTACTCAAGTCCATGTTGAACTTGTCCAAGTCCAAGTTGGGCGAGTAACTAGGGCGACACTAAGTAACCCTGGGTGTACAAGTCGTGATAATATAAAAAAAAAAAAAAAATGAAAATTGTAAAAAATGTAGAAATGTTATATTGTTTTTTGTAGGGTTTGAATGTTTTTAGCAATGATTGGTGCGTATATTTTGTCATAATCCTTTTTTTATATATTTTTTTGGAGTTTTTCTTAAAATGGCGCAATTGTAAATTAATTTTTTCTATAGGAAGAGCTTTATCTATAGTTGCAATCTTAAAAATGTAGAATTAAGGTGCACATCAAAAATCCATCATAAAAGGCCATTTTGAACCTGGAAAACCCTCTAATTGATCGTATTCACATCAAAATATTTGAATATGATAAAAAGAAAAAAGATTTTAAGTCCCAAAAAACATTGCATCTTGCAACACCATTATCTAGACCGTCCATTTTCAAGATTTTCATGGGTTTATAAATTGACATGAATTGAACTATATTTGAAGTCCAGTAAAAATCGATTCTCAAGTCATCCAAGGAATTTTTTATACTAAAATCACATCTTGTGATAAAATTTGATGATGCACCTTACCTTGATTGTTTGGGTTGCAATCATATGCTAACCTCACCATGTTTTAAACTTTTTTTTTTTTGAACTTTTTAAAAATTCTCATACCTTCATAAAATTATTTTTTGTTTATTTTACTCTTGCTACTTTTTTTAAGTTTTTCAAACCTTTTCCTATATTTTAAATTTATTTAGGCCTTTTGGCCCTCTGGACTTGGCCGAATAACTCACCTTGGCCAGGAGCCAAGTCGCGTGCCGAGGCGAGTCCCGGCATACTGAGCGTAATACATAGGCTTTAAATGCTATAGCATATACCATGGGACATCCACTACTGATTTCTATTGATGGGCACCGGAGATGAAGTGTAGTTCTCAAATATTTGACACGACTACGATTCATTATCGTGCCAAAAAGTGGCTGGATGGAGAATATTATAACATAGCTGGCTTTGTATAAAAATCCATTCGTCAATTTCAAAATTGAGTTCTTCCTTTTTCTATATAACCACTACAAAATTATCAGAAAGAAACCACAAATATGCTTCATTGCCTAACCATTAGGTCGTGAATTAGAAGGTGTTAAATGGGAAGATGGAATAAAGAAAATACTTTTAGAATGCGATGGACCTTTCGAACTTTTGTTTGCTTTATATTACCTTGATAATGTTGTAGTGCAAGAAATACTCAGTTCCACCCGGAACTGTAATAGGTTTGAGATAGGCCCCCAAGACTACGTTTTTGTCTGTTTGAATAAAACCTGAACAGAAAAGGTTGTAGCACCCAGTTGTCTGAGAACCTACTTTCTGATACACACAAATAATCGGCAGATTAACCTCATATACATCAACAATAAGTACCAAGAGTCGATGATCTGAGTAATATGAAGCTTACATTCCAAGATACGAAGAGGCGGGTCAGGTTGTCCCCAAAGAGAGATGGATTAACCTATAGATGTATAAACTGTCAAACTCATACCAATATTTTAAATATTAATATGAATACGTTCTAAATATACAGACATTATTTGCTACTAATAGACATAAGTCTTTCAATATCTATTAAGAATATATAAATTCTTTGAGTAAAAAAGCTTTTGAAATTCGAATCAATATTCTGTGTGTCCCATCCAATTATACAGTAAACTATCATCTATTTCTGTCAAAACATATTTGTTTTGACTATGGGTTCTTGTTTCTTTTTCAGTTCATTGTTTTTTGTGGTTTGCTCCAGTGTTGGTAAGAGTAAACTCACATTGATCAGCAGTACTCAAAATGAAGTTTTGATTCGGCTTAATTAAGTTCAGCCCCAGAAATGGGCAACTTTTATATCAACATTTTCTATGGTTTTGTCACAGTTCTAGAGGCAAACACTTATGAGCATGTTATTGTCATGTGAGCTTTATAATACTGTAAAAGCTACCATTTTGGGTCATCAGAATCCGAATTGCCACTGCTTTTTCTCCCTCACTCCCCTATCTCTCTCTCAAGTTTCGATTATGGTTTGTGGAAACTGCGTAAATGATAGCCTATTCAATTTGGCTTAATTATTACTTCGATGAAGCTTCGATGGAAAATGGTGAATCAAATACAATTAGGGCATGTTTGATACGTGGAAGAGACAGCTTCCAAATCAGCTTCTTCTTCCACCTTCAAAAGCTATAACTTTCATGGGGTAGTATAGAAGTTGCGTCTTTCAATTACCAATAGCTAGCAGCTCATTTTGTTTAACAAACACCTTTAAGTGCTACAAGACTAAAAGCCATAGATTTTGGCAGCATCAGTTTCCAGTAATCAAACAATGGCAAGAGATTATCATGTGTCTAAAACCTGCAAATCAAAGTCAACATTCAGCCTCAAGCTATGGGCCTCTTAGGCTTTAGCATGGTGCAAGTGAAGTTGATCTAAAAGCCATATTTAGGTTCATGAACTATGATTTATTAAGCTGTGTAATCGATGAAATAGAAAAAAAAAAAAAAAGGCGACACACCATCCATCCAGCTCCAACCACATTTGTCTCAGTGCCTTCGTTATTCACGAGCCAAGTCGAGGCCGCACTGAACTCTGTAGGAACTTCAACTTGAGGAGTCCAAGCGCTGACAGCTTGTATTGCTCCATAAAAATCTTTCTTACTCGCGAACATTCCAGCATACTAATTGTGCACAAAAAAAAGCTTAGAATCAAATAAATAAAAAAGAAACTTGAATATAGGGGAAATATTAAAAAAAAGTCGATCCATCAACCCTGGTCATTGAATCAACTAATTTAACTATACAACGTTTATTTCTTAGAAATCATTTGACATAGGTGCCTAATTCATTTTAGTAGAAAAAAGCCGGAAGAGGGGTTTGAAACCCAAACGAAACCCCTATTTTTGGTTTCAGACCTAAAAAATTGAAGACATCGTTGTGATTTGGGCCCTTTACCCAAATGGCTGAAATATACCTGCTTGTTCAAGGTTTTGAATGTAAAATATATTTTTTATTAGAAAGTCTTCTTCAGGGTTTGGAATTGGAACAGGTAGGGATCTCCATGTCATTAGACAAGGGTGACTTAAGAGGTGCTAGATTACAAATTTGCCATCTTTGCTCTAAGGAGCCATCAATACCAAGGAATTTTATAACGTAATTTTTTTAGCCCACATCTCTTTGTTTTGATTATGGATGAGTTAACTTGGCACTTACAAGATGAGGTATTGTGATGCATGTTATTGGAAGATGAAATGGTTTTAATTGATGAGATTAGGGACGGTGCCAATGCAAAATTAGAACTTTGAAAGAATACTCTAGAATCTAAAGGTTTTAAAATTAGTTAGATTAAGACATAATATATGAAATGCAAGTTTAGTAATAATATGAGTAGAACGATGGATGGGGTCAAGAAATCATAAAAGGGATTATTTTCGATATTTTGAGTCAATAATCTAAGATAATTGAGAGATTTAGGAAGAATTGATAGAATTAGAGCTAGGTAGGTGAAATGGAGATATACATCTAGAGTTTTATATGATTGCAGCATGTAAATAAAATTGAAGGAAAAGCTCCATAGGACAACTGTAATACCAGCCAAGCTTTAAGGGATAGAATGTTGGACGGTAAAAAATCATATCTATAGGATGAGTTTAGCTGAGATGAGAATTTTGAGATGGATTAGTGGCAATACAAGAAAGGGTAGAATCTGAAATGAATACACTTGAGGGAATTTAGGTGTGGCTTCAATATGTAATAAGATGAGGAAAAGTAGAGTTAAGTGGTCTGGCCCAATGCAGTGTTGGCCTAATACAACACCAGTTAGGATGTGTAATTTGGTTCAGGTGGAAGGCTCTAAAAGAGCAAAAGAAATGCCCAAAAGGATATAGATGGAAGTAGTGAGAAAATATATGTTGACATATGGTCTTACTAATGGTATGACCCTTGATAAAGCAAAATGATGAAACATGACTCACATAGTTAACCCCAAATTGGGAGGATAAGTCTCGAATGATGATGACAATAATATTAAATTTTGTTGTTGTCATCTAATTAATAATTGTTTGAGGCAGTTAAACCAATTTAATAATATCATTGAAACAAACTTTACATAAATAAAAAGCACGAGATCAAAGCAGTTATGACCTCGTTTAAAATCTAACAGCACGATGGAATACGTAACCATAAAATATCGAAAAATATACAAATACATAACTAAAACAAAAATAATCTTGAGATCTTGCGGGAGGGTTATTTTCCTTATATTTCGAAAGACTTTTAAGAAAAAGGACTCATGGCAGAAAATGCTGGTTGAAAGTACGAAAGCTTGCCGAATATAGCTTTAGACTTATAGTAAACTATGAAAAGCCTAATTATCAATAGCATATCAATTCCATTGAAAATTTTGCCCTTTCTTTCATCTGAATGGCATTCTTGGTAGGAATAGAATGACTTTTCTTTTTCATTACTTTTAATCAAGGGCCACTAAATGTTTTCCTACAATGCGTTCTATGAACAAAAAAAATAAAAAAATAAAAAAATAAAAAAATAAAAAAAGAAAAAAAAAAAAGAAAAAGAAGAAGAAAAAAGGAAGAATGAACATATTTATTTATTTTACCTCAGCATGTTGATCTCCATATTTTTCTTTCTTAGGAAAAGGAATTTCTTCTGTGCCTTTCTCCACAAAAGCCCTAACAAAATCTGAGACGACATTGTCATTTCTTTGAGTCCTGCGTATTGGAATTGTTTCTTCTGGGCACTTTTCGAATTTATTCCATACTTGAAAGCTTACGGCCCTTTCATCTCTTGAAATCTTATGCTCTGCTGATGCGTCATTCAGATACCAACTAGGTCTCATCTATTTTATCAGAATAGAGAATTAAAATCCAAATTACAAGAAATGAGTGTTCCATGTGTAAAAATGATCACGTGTTCCTCTCAAATACGACACTTGGTTATTAGCCAACGTAAAAACCACTTTTTAGGGGTTAAGGGGCCAAAAAGAGTAAAAAATTGCTATCTCCCAATTTTATTCGGTTTGGTGCTCAAATATTCAAAGAAATTTTATTCGGTTTGGTGCTCAAATATGCCTTTGAATATTCCGATTTGATTTAGGGTAGTTTAAGATTTGGAGCATTGTTTTTGGACTGTTTTTTAGTTTGAGGAGATTAATTGGAGCCTTTTTGGTGTGTAAACACCTCAGTAGTCCTGTTTTGGGCTTCAACACCTCCCAAGTGGTCCTTTATGGTCCATCTTAAAGGGTTACTTAAATGAAATCATGAATTCTTAGACTTAGTTGTAGTGGTATGGTAATACTTGGACTAGTTTAGCCTAAAGGAAAAACTAGATTTAACTGAAAATTAGTTAAAATAAATCTCGGGCTTTCAGTTGTCAGGAAGCTAGTTTTCAATAGTTGGCCTGACTTCACACATCTTACAAATGGAATTTATTCAACCTTGTTAAATCAATCCAAATTCTTAAATCTAGCTCCCTCTCTAGTGAAAGCCACATTCAATTTAATTGATTTTTCATTAAATCGGACTTTTGCTTTAGACTAAACTAGCCAAAGAACAAGCTATCAAACTCGATCGACTAACCAATGTGGTTTGGTCATGATAGAAAATCTTCATATATATTGCAGAGATAAGCTTCTCAACCCTCTTTATGTATATACCCCAAATTCGAAAGAAATGGATAATGCACTACTCTCTCTCTCTTTGTTCAACATGCGTGGGTTTCTATCTTCAAAGTTGTGCAATCCCACACATCTATTGGCTTGGGAGAGAGCAATCCCATCTATTAGTTGTCAGGTAGAGAGAAAGTGAGAGAGGCACTTTTGAAAGTTATAGTAGCTAGAGGCACTTTTGAAAGTTATAGTAGCTAGATATTCAGTTTCCTATCTTGTATATTACAAGATATTAAATTTTCTATATTGCGTTTTCTATTTTGTGGAATTACACTTATAATCCCACAAAATAATTAAATATAGGAAACTCAATATTTGATTACTATAACTATCAATCGGCACTTTAACAAAAATTAGTAGGCCTCTGAAAGAAGGTTTATATTACACCAAGGCACATATTACAAACAATTCTTAGGAGACTATTCTTTAATAATAATTTTTTTTAATGAAACTCCCCCATGTTGGATGTTCTCCTCATAATGCCCCCAGTTGAAAACTCTTGCTCACCCATTGCCCCAACATATATGTCTTCCTCACTTAACTCCTGGTCACTTTCTAGCTTTATTTTTTATAAAAATAGCCCTCTCTCATTTTTTGCTCTCTAGGGCTAGATTCATCTCTCTTAAAAAATATAGCTAGTTTAGTTAGATTCTCTCTTTAGAGACATAAGAGATAGAGAGAAAAAATGGGAAAGAAAGAGAGAAACAAATAAACCCATGTGTACCCTTAGAGAGAGAAACCAACAAAACCATTCATACTTTAGAAAGAGAGCTTTAGATAGAGAAACCAACAAAGCCATTCACATTTTCAGATAAAGAGTTTTATAGAGAGAAACCAACAAACCTATTTATGTTTTTATAGAGAGAAAGATAGAGATGAATATGAATGGAATGCAGGCTTAAAGAGAGAAAAAGGGGAAAGAGAGAGGAATATGAATGTTTATTTTAACTTTTGTAAGAGTCACAATAAAAAACATTTTCATCATAAATATAACTAAAAAGTACCATGAGTCAGTGCACAAAAAAAGCGTTTCGGTTAATGGGTGAGATAGACTTTTCAATGGGGGGCATTATGAGGAGAACATCAAACTTGAGGGATTTTAAGAAGGAAAACGTTTATATAAAGGTGAGGCCCTAAACAATCATTTTAAGGCGCACCTCAAAAAGATACGAGAACAAGTTGTTTTGATATCCAAAAATCCCCAAATTGATCATCTTGACTTCAAGATGTATGGACATAAGAAAAAATAGATTTAAAATATTAAAAATAGTGCATCTAATAATGCATTGTCTAGCCCTTCATTTTTCAAAAGTTTCAAGTGTTCGTAGATCTACTCGATCTTTGCTATTTTTTATGCTTTAAATTTTTTAATTAGAGATGGAAATGAATTTTCATGCCACCACAAAGTTGTACCTTACTTTGATTGTTTAGCGCCTTAGCCTTTTGCAAACTATACTTTTTTAGTAATTTTTCCAAAATAAAAAAATAATGAAAAACTTGTTTATTTTTGCATTGAAAACATAACGAGTTATTTCAAAACAATATCTTTTTTTTGGGGTAATTAAAAAAAAAACAATATCCTTTCCAATCATTACTTTTGAAAAGTAAAATTATTTATTATTAAAAGAAGTAGTGAATTTCAATTCCTTGTTGAAAACTGTAGCATAAATCATGATTAAATATGGGAATATCATCTTTGACTTTGTTCTAGGAATTAATGGGGCTAGGATAATGGTGGTAGCACCCCACATCTTAGTCACCGCATTGTGATTTCCATTCACACCACTAACACCACCCCACTAATACCTTTCAAAAGCTAACTTCTCCTCTACTTGAAAAAATGAATAGGGCCCTGTTTTTCCCACTGAATTACCCAAAAAAAAAAAAAAACAAAGGTCATATGGAGCACGGTACACTTGCACACTCACATCTAGAGGACTGTGATGCACATTGATTCAACAGGAAGGGCGTTATCTTTAGAAAGCAATAATTAGTTTTTTTTTCCAAAACAATAAGATAAAAAATCAACATAAAAAAATAGACAAACAGACCTGAATAGTGTGATTCTTGAGGAGAGGATGATCAAAGGCAGGTTGTTTGTAAATATCAACACAATCAATTACATCTCCATCACTCTGCAACAACAAAGGCCAAAATAACCATTATCAAAACTTCACAAAAAAAAAAATGTAAAAATCCTTACGTCATGAAATTTAACTTTACAAAAGAAAGCGTGGAAAGTACGTGGATGGTTTTAACAGTATTTTTATAGCTAAGGCTACTTCTCCTGCCTTTGACTCCATCGCCAAAGGATAACAAAATAATCACAAAAAGGCATATGCTCTGGCTTGTAATTTCACCCATACTGCAAAACCCAAGATATGATAGTACAAAAGAAAACATCAAAAAACCAATTTGAATAACTTTTACACAAATAGAAAGACATTGCAAAAAGTATTTTGACTAACACTAATAATCAAAATAAAAACTAGACTTTAGCCTGTGATTTTCTTCAACCCTGTGTTGATGTTTTGCAAGTCTATGTTCACCTTTGACAGGGTATTCATAGGAAGCTTAAATTGAAACTTCTTACAGAAAAAATGGGAGCTGTTTTACAAAAAAGAAAATTAATAAGATACAAATGTTTTCCTAAAGTATGTCTTCTTGGAGCTTAATGTACAGTGAATACATCCAATGTTAACGCAGAGCCTTTCCTATAATAAAACGTTGTATGGATACGACGTAAGGCAGCCTCTATACATGCATGAGAAGATCTTCTCTCGATAAGGTCTGACTCATAGTCTTTATTATAATTAAAAGTTGTACATCTGTTTAAAGGAGGACTACCTGTCTTGACCATAGTTAGCAACTCGGAAACTATCAATAATCGGCTCACCATAAAGTCAGAAATAAATCATTTTTATTTTAAAAAATTGGATGAAAAATTGGATAAAAAATATGGATCGACAAAAATACTTCATATTAAGATATCGCTAATATATCGGATTAGGCACAAAAAATTGGAGTAAAAACATCAGATAAATTTATAATATTTGAAATTTTGAAATTCTAAAAAATAAAAATTGTGTCAAAGCCATCAATTACTAATTCATCTATAAAAACTTTACTAGACTAATATAATTAAGTCAATTAATTTAGATATCTCGTGACTCTCATCCAATATTAAATATATAATTAATTAGTATATACCAAAAAAAGTACCGTATAAATCTACCCATTAAATACTTTAAGAAACATCACACCTACTTATTACATACAAAAACAAATATACTATATAACTTTATTCATTAAAATACTTTAAATATGGTATGGTGACAAATATACTATAAATTTATTTATTAAATACTTAAACATAACTCTTACTTAGTAGGTACCAAAAAATAAATACACGAATTTTGTATTCTCATTACAATTATTTAACTGTGGTATGGTTGTTATGGTAACTCCATAATTATGGTTAAAGTTTTATAAATTTCTTTAGTTGAAAAGAAGTAGTAGAAATTTGGGTTTTACATGTGTTTACTGTGTAGAGAGAGAAGAAGGAAGAAGAAAGAACGAAGAAGGAAGAAGGAAGAAGAGAAGAAGAGAGAAGAGAGAAGAGAGAGGAAGGAAGAAGAAAGAGACAAAAATTAGAGTTCGGCTCATAGCCATTAGGGTTTATAGAGAGAAGAAGGAAGAAGAAAATGGTTTTCACAAACCCTAATGGAAGGGGCCCTAACTGATTTTTAGAGAGAGAGAAGGAAGAACTCCAATGGAAGAGGCTCTAACTGATTTTTAGAGGGTGAAAAGGAAGATAGGATGCTGATTTAGGAAGATGGGATGTTGATTTGGGATAATTTGAAGAGGGCTTTTCACTCTGATTTGGGATAGTTTGAAGACAGCTTTTCATTTTCTTGAGAAAACAGAGCTAAATGATTAACTTTGGGGAACTAATCCTACATGTACAATTGCTTGCTTCTGTAAGTTTACAGTTTACATAATCAAAAACAAAATATTGATTACTTGGTCCGGTAGTTACACTCCCTGCTTCTCATTCATCAATAAAAAATTATGCTTTGAGCTTTAGTATTTTCATAAAAACAATTATCACAAATAATCACAACAATCTGCCTGTATATGATTTCTTTACACAATGATTTACTTTACAAAATGGTTTGCTATAAACAGTGTTTCATTTACACAATGATTTTCCAGAAGGACAACTGAAAGTTGTATTTATTTAATTATGTTTTTTTTTTAAAATTCATACCATCAATCTACAACTCTGGCTTTGAAGAACACAGTGGGGGTAAAATTTTCTATTTCAGTTTTTTATTTGAAGTAATGTTTTTTTTAAAGCATGAAAGTAGCCATGGCTGCAATAGAACAAATAGAAAAAAAAATATTTTTCAAAAAAAAATATAGGTAAAAAAGGATACGATTTTTTTCCCTGATTTAAATCATATTTTGAAAAAAACCCGTTTTAAATGGTTTATGAAAGTTACGCGATTTTTTGCGGGCGTTTTCAAAAAGTCCCCATTTAAAACTGTTTCCATAAAAACGCCAAATTTTTTAAAAAATCGCCAATTAAACGGCGATTTGCTAACTATGGTCTTGACACTGTTAATCTTCTCTAACCCCCTGTAGTTTCTTAAAAATATCTCAGAAATAAGGCAAGGAATATTTACATAAGGTTCCGGTTTGTATAGGGCTTAGGCTCTAAACAATTAAATTGGAGCCTACCTTCAAATAGTGTCGAGAAATGTGGTTTCAATATTGGAAATCTTTGTGATAGCCTTAAAATATATTTTCATATTTATTTATTAAGTTTAAAGCTTCAAAAATAGTCTAGATCGATAGATCTATGAAAACTTGGAAATCTTGAAAATTGACGGTTGAAAAATGCGTTAAAAAATACACTATTTCCAAAAATTGAAATCTAATTTTCTTTTCATGTCTATGTATCTTGATGCCGAGATGATCAATTTGATGATATTTGGGCATCAAAACAACCTTTTCTAGTGAAATTTTTGAGGTAGGCTCTAATTTGATTGTTTAGAGCATCGGCTCTATATAAACTTTGCCTTTACCTAATGGACTGCACATCTCTCTCTAACACATTGTGGAAAAGTATATACAATGAGACCATTTACCTATGGTATAAGCATAGGTGGTTAGAATTAATCTTGACTATTAGATGTGAAAGTTTTTTACTATATTTATTCTATTGACCGATCTAAAAGTCTAAAAAAAATTTCTCGAACTTTGTGGTATCCAACCTATCACATTACAACCATTCGATATGAATTCCGATAGTTTGGCTATGTCGCAAAGTTCGAGAAAATTTCTTTTGAAGTTTGAATTTGGTTAATGAAATAAATGCAGCTATCGAATTTCACATCCAATAGTCAAGACGAATTTTGACCACCTTGTACCAAAGATAAATAGTCTCATTATATACTTTTTCTATAAATAATTATGACACCCTTGCACCAAAGGGAAATAGTCTAACTATATACAATTCCATTATTTATAAACTAACTATTTCTTTTAAGGAAGGGTGTGGTTTCTAAAAGGTTGCAACCTTAAACAATCCAATTAAGGCGCACCTCCAAATTTTATTCTAACATGTAATTTTGGTGCAAAACATTATTAGGATTATCTAAAAATCTATTTTCACATCTAATTTTAAAATTTCCAACCCCAAAAATAGTAAAAATCAAGTAGATCTACAAACCTAAGAAAATCTTGAAAATTGACAGTCTTGATAATGTGTTGCAAGATGCACTACTTTTGGAACTCAAAATCTTTTCTTTTTATATATATATATATATATATATATTCATACATCTTGATGTCGAGATGATCAATTAGATGGATTTCAACATTAAAACAACCTTGTTCGATGGATATTTTAGTTACATCTTTAGTTCTGCATTTTAAGGTTGCAACCTTATCTAAACTCTTTCATCTTCAAGACTACATTTCTCATCTTCTCAAGTTAACCCTTTGAAGAAGTCTGTAGTTTGACCAAATTTGTAATTGTAGTCTTGAAAATCCAATTCTTTAATGAAATTTTATTTTTATAGGATTGTCTACAAAGAACCCATTTACTTTTTGTACAAGGATATCACAATCATTCTTATCTCTTAGATTTTAAAATGGGTAATTGTAAGAATGTCATTAATAAGATACAAAGATCCAAAAAAAATAAAAAATTCTTTGACTTCCTGACTCACCCTAAGCCGTCCTATTTGACATTTAATAAGTGGAATAGTTGTGACCTCCTTGTACAAAAAGTAAATGGTATCTTTCTACACAATTCCTATTTTTATTCTTACTAATAAAGTTACCTCAACGTAGGCCTAGAATTAGTTGTTTCTAAACTGGCCTCGCCTTAAACAAAAAAAAAAATGAAAAAAATAATTTAAAATAAAACAATACCAAAGACAACATAAAATGTTAAACAATAATCA